>AP028167.1:6005000-6488751 GCA_014132275.2 Samia ricini
CCATTCGAGACAACTCAAGATCAACAGGACCGACTTTTATGATCTTTGATTTGTATCTTCATAGTAGAATAACATTTAAAACAGCTTAAAATAACTACAGTTTCTTACGAACGGCTGTTTTGATGACATCTTGAGAGCAACGGATTTACGATTTCGATTTTTTCTTTATTCGTTTCTCAAACTTAAAAAGTTCATCGCATATTATTAGAGAAAAAAACTGAATTTAATTCAACTAATAACACAGAATTATTGATTCTGATCGAATGAAGTTCGTCGAGACAGCTAGTGTTAAATATAGTGCAGGGTAAGAACATTGACGACACCCGATAAAGCATCACTGCGATACTCACTTTTTTTACAAGGAGAAATGCATTTACGCATCTCCCTCTCAACTTAACCGAAGAGGGAGGTATGTGGGTCTCGTCCGGCGTGAAGCGTCGGGAATACCCACTAAAACTCATTGGTGACTTCTTAAACCGTATGGCCGAGGAGCGGGAATTCCAATTGTACTTCTCTCTTGTCCGATATGCACTTGCTTAAAATGTCGATGTGACAGGTTATTCACAAGTTTTCTGAGAGAAACGTATATCCCTGTACAATATGATAAATGTCATGGTCTATTACTAAACAATCCTCAAAGTAATGGGTCTAGTTAAATAATAGCTTACCGTAAATATACTGTTTGTAATTTTAAAAAGCTTTAGCCAGTTACTTCGACTTTTGAAGAAAATTTCTTTAGTGTTAACGCCATCTATTATCACATATATTTTCTTTTTATTCTATGTTGTTTCTTATCTATATTGTATACTAGCAGTGTGACCGCGGCTGCGCCCGCGTTTCGTATATTCTTCACTGCGTTTTACTTGTTTTACACGGATCCCTTATTATTTTCCTTACATTTTTTAGCAACTAAGATTACGTAAAAATATTTCTCATAAATAATAGCACTCGCCCGTAAAACTGTGAATTGAATCGAAATTTATTTTAAAAAAATCTGCGAAACCCGAATTATTTTCGAAAATTACATTACCCCATTTTCGCATGGTTGTAGGCTATAATGCCGTCTGGTAGCTATCACCTTCAAATAAATCCTGTCACCAAATACCAATAGGTGTGTTCCGGCAGCATCACTTGAGATCTAGTACCTCTAGGCTTAGTGTGTTTACCTTCCTGGTGTTTACATCATCATTTCACATCAGATGAGATTGTGGTTCTAAGTCTATATCGTATATAAAAAATAAAATCATGTTTGTAATAACAATGTTTATTTAATAACAATATATAATAAAATACTTTAAACACTATTTCAAAAACAAAAACCGAGGTAACGATAATTAAAAATACGAAGTTTTTAGTGGACAGTATCAAAGAAGAATTAATAGATAAAAAAATGTTATCTATGGTGATGTGTAATTATTGAAGCCAAACTTTATGAAAAACCTTAGGAGAGTTACCTATTTTACAAATGAAAGAAGGATTCATTTGAATAATTCGTAAATAGAATAGAAACTTTTTAGTTTATGAATTGCGATTTAAAATTATTTTGAAGAAAATGATACAATGCGATCCTGATACTTATTGCTATGTTAAAAATAGACGGAGAGTTTAAAACATGTTTTATAGTGTATTTGGACAAAATACACTTCTATCGGCTTGAATGGCGACCACGAAACATAAATCTAATCATTACATTATAACAGTTTCTAGAATTAGTGAATGGCTGACAAATGCTGTTTGTAGAGACAAAAGTGTAAATTAAAAATCACATAAATCTGGATGCCGCGATTTCATATGAGTTTTCCAACTGACACGCTGATTAAACTGTTTATCGCACATTTTACAATCGTACTTCTTCACTTCGCTGTGAATCCACATATGCTGGGTTAGTGTAGTCTTCCTAGAGAACGATTTAGAACAAACGGAACACGTAAAAGACTTCTCTCCCGTGTGTACTGTCATGTGAATATTCAAGGCATGTTCCCTGTCAAATTTCCGGCCGCAACAAGCGCATATCCAATGATCGGTCGTATGCATAATTTTAAAATGGTTTCTCAAAGCATCCGGTTTGGAGAAAACTGTACCGCATTCTATACACGGGTATTTCTTTTTTGGTACACCGTGAGCTTCTTCCATATGTTCTTGCTTAATTTTCCAATTTTCAAAACGATCACCGCACACGTTACAAATGTACAGGCAGCAAATTTTCGAATTCTCCAAATGAACCCTCATCTGGTCCGGTGTTTCGAAAATCTCTTTACACTTTCTACAACGACGTTGTTTGGTTATATGACGGCAGCCATATCTAATATGATACGATAGAGAGGTTACGGTTGCGTATGACTTCCCGCACGACTCGCATGTACATTGCAAAAAATGCTTCTGCAAATGTCTGCTAAGTGTGCAAATATTGGGCGCTTTATAATCGCAAACTCCGCACAAAAGCACATCCGTTTTTACTTTAAACGGCTGCATACCTATATCGTAGCCGAAATCAATGTTTTTATTGTGGGCCGTTTTTAAATGCACTGCGGCCTCTTGTACTTTGTCTAATTGTTCAGAGCATAATCTACATCGTAGGTCTGTGCAATCGACTTTAATGTAACCTTCGTGTATGTGTGCGAAGGCAACACTCACTTTGAAATCTTTGTGAGCGTCTTCCATGTGCTTTCTGAATTCATTCGGGTCTGGGTAACTCTCACAGCAGTAAACGCAAACCATTGTACTCTCGGGTAGTCTAAATGGATACGCCGTGGTATACTGTACTATTATCTTCGCGTTCTGTTTCGCGATGTACATCGGATTTTGCTCTAGAACAAAAGAAATGCTCTTGATCATTCATATCTTTACTGCGATCATCGTTAACGCTTAAATGTTGCTCGTTCGTACTGCCATTATGTAAACATGCCAAAGTAATGCCTTCAAAACTGTCACATATAATACAGACATAATGTGTTCTGTAATTGTAACTAAATCGAATAAATATATATTTACAAATTCACATGTCTTTTTTAACAAGCAATGCCTCTTAGCTAGTGCTAAATAACTATACTTTTTTTTCGAACCTAACTAACGCTGTTGACCGGAAGGGCCTTTACAGCTTCACCGTGACTTTGGGGGCACTCAGCCGCAAAAAGGTAACTAGCACAATGGTTATCAAAACGGTACGAACCTCGGCTTTTCCGTTACCTGAGTGTACAAACTCTCTTGCGAATTGAATCCTATAACTATAGTCCCCGTTCACAGTTATTTTATCTCTAGCCCTGAAGTTGTCGTTCTGAATATTATGTTACCATGTGCGATATAATATAATAATACATTATTCGCCTTGATTTAATTGAATATACAATTGGAAGCTTGAGCTATCACAGCATAAAGAAACTCCGTAGTTACTGGCCACTTTAGTATGTTGGTGGATCGGACGAATAAGATTAATACATCAGTTGTAAGATAGATTTTCGCTAAAAACTTATAGCGTTATAAAAAAACAACATACTTTACATGTACTTTGTTTCAGATCGCATATCGATCAAAATCCTCTTTTTTCGATACGTATTTTTCTTGAATTACTTAGTATTGAGACATAGAAGCTGCAACCTTTTCTTCTTTGCGGAAAAATTTATATTTATTGCATTGTGATATAAATGAAGGCTTTTTTATTTATTTCATAAAACAACCGAGATAACTTTCTCGATATTTATTCCTATAAAATTTAGAACATTTTGACACAACACTATTTTAAGTACGAGTCACGGCAGCAAATCGTTGAAGAATGGAATTAACGGACCTTTATTTGATCTTTCTCTTTCAGAGAATGTACGTATAGCTAGCAAAATATTTGTACCGCCACTTTGAATTCATTTAGACATGTTTTATGATTTAAATGTACTATAAAAACTATTTTGACTACGTAACAGCTAGTAATGCTAAAATACCAAAATGAGACTTCAGAGGTAAACTAACTGTGAACGGACTATTAGCATCGAAACTTTATAATGTTCGTTTGCAATCTCAATAACTATGTCTATATAGTTTCTATTTAAAAAGGTAGAGTTTCTCAAAGATAAAACAATTTTAACAGTGTGTACGATTTATTTTAAAAGATACTTTCTCATCAATGAACATTTTTCTACTTGTTCCACCAATATTTGTTCCTTGTGATCTCTTACTGTCTTTAGTATAATCATAAGGCGAAGAATGGTTTTATAAGATGCGTGCGAGCAATTATTTTTTTTACTGCTGGTTACAGAGTAGTTGAATAGTAAGTTGCAACTGCTTCTAAATAAGTATGCGAATATATACTTATGAATGGTGGATGGGAAAAGACCTAGTTGAGTAAAAAAAAACCATCTCTATCTTGAGAAATCGTATTCGTATCATCTCTAAAAGCAAAATTCTCGAAAGTTCTCGAGACCTTCCTTTTGGCATTTAACCGAAAAACATTAGAGATTTTAAGATGCAAACCTTTAATAGATATTTAAATACCTTCTCAAGATTCTAAAGTTCAAATAGGATTAAATAATCAAATACTATAATTGTTTGAAACGAGTTTAGTTTGTCGTATAGATAATAATACACTTAACCCCTTGAGCACTAACCTGGCGTTTACGCCAGCTTTCCATTGTGTTCCTATTGTCTCATGTTTATGGGTAAATCGACATATTAAAAATCACATAATTCAGGATGCCTCGACTTCATATGAATCTTCCAACTTATCCGCTGGTTGAACTTTTTATCACACATGTTACATTCGTGCCTCTTCACCTCGCTGTGAATCCACATATGCTGAGTCAAGCTAGACTTAGAAGAGAAGGACTTTGAACAAACGGAGCACGTAAACAATTTCTCCCCGGTATGAACACTCATATGTTTGCTCAAGGCAGATTCTCTATCAAATTTTTTACCACAACTGCTACAAATACAATGATCGCTTGTATGGACGATCTTAAAATGACTCCTCAATCTATCGGGTTTATTGAAAATCGTCCCGCATTCGGGACACGGGTATTGCTTTTTCGGTATGCCGTGTGATTCTTCCATATGATCCTGTTTCATCCTCCAGTATCCGAAACGTTCGCCGCACGCGTTACATATATATTTTCCGCACATTTTCGAATTCTCCAAATGAGATCTCATTTTTTGTGGACTATCGAAATTCTCTTTACACTTTGTGCAACGACGTTGTTTGGTTGCATCACGGCAGCCATATTTAATATGATAGGATAGAGAGGTCGCCGTCGCGTAGGATTTCCCACACGACTCGCAAGTGCATTGCAAAAAAATGCTGCTGTACATGCCTGCTAAGCGTACAAAGATTGGAAGCGTTATCATCACAAACTCCGCACAAAAGCATATCTGTTTTTACTTTAAAAGGCTGCATACCAATATCGTAGTCGAAATTTACATTTTTATTATGAACTGTTTTTATATGAACCGCGGCGTCATTTATTTTCTCGAATTGTTCCCTGCAGAGTCTACAACGTAGATCGGTGCAGTCGACTTTGATATAACCTTCGTGGAGATGAGCGAACGCGACAGTTAAATTAACGACTCTGTGTGTGTCTTCCATATGCTTTCTAAATTCATTCGGATCTGGGTAATTCTCACAGCAGTAAACGCAAACCATCGTGCCCTCTGGCAGCCTAAACGGATATGCCGTTGTGTATTGAACTATCATCCTGGCGTTCTGTTTAGCGACGTACATCGGATTTTGGTCTAGAACAAAAGAAATGCTCTTGGTCATTCATCTCTTTACTTGATAGTTTCGTTGATTTGTTATTATTAAGTGCTTCTTTCTCATTACCGTTTTCACCGAATAAAAATACGTGCGTAACAAAATAATTAGTTTATGTGCCTAACGATAGCAACATTTCGAACTGTTTTAAAGTAATACACTAGTAATTTTGGAGTATTTCAGTTGTGAAGTAAAAATTAAATTATAGGTTATCTGTATTTGTAAATATGAAAAATCTATAAAAGTAGCTATACTTATAAAGAGACTAAAAAATTGCAAAGTACATAATGATATAAGCTTGTTATGCAACTGTTTCCCACGGAATTCCAGCTATATTGTAATTTCCTTATAATCATTGCAACATCCACAATACATTCCATTCCAAGACGTCGTGGAAATCATCCCACCTGACGAGTCTCGCTTCGAATGTAAAGTGCTCCACACAAGACACTATTCGATCTAGCATTCGCATTAAGTTTAGTTTCACTGAACTTTTGAGGCGAGCTTAAGGCGCTTAACTGGGAAGGTGGCAGCTAATGGAAAGGCACCAAACTCGTACGAACCTCATTTTAAAGGTATGGAGCGTGAAATTATAGTCAATGGAAACGTACGTTGTGCAAGCGCATATGTAGGTAGGTTATTATATTGGCACTACCCGCGAGCAGTCGTTCATTAAATATATTGATTGTCGCCTTTCGAGACTCGCATTCAATACCCGCGTCGCTTATTGTGAAACGCGTGAATTACTATTAGCATAACACACTAAAGGTAAATTTCGCAAAATTTGTCCTGTGCTAAATTTCTGTTGTTAAGGGAAACTACGCATCCCAAGTTCCTCTTGTGTACCTGCGTGTAGCATGGCAAGAGTGTGGGGTGTTTCTTTTTTACGTCCGTAATATATACCGGATTAGACGACGCTCCACTTCGCCCTGGCGGAATGGCCAGACCCCGTCTCTTGTCTCAGTCGCAAATGGGTGAAATCCTGGTACTGGCTGCCCTCTCCGTCTGTCAGCGACAACTCATGTCATTCCCTTACGTAGCTCCTATTCTCGCATAACTGTACTATAATACCGGATAAGCGAAGGGGTAAAGGGTAGGAGTGTGAGGTGTAGTGTAATGCATGTTACGCTAGTGCATGAAAGCGTCACTGTATCACGCTGGTGACGGATACAGGAGCCTCTCCAGTTGGGAATCAGAACACGTCGGCACACTGCCTTTCAATACACTAGTACACTTTCAACTGGCTTCTCTATGCGATATCAAATGATAGACATTAATAATCATATTATAAAACATTTATTCAAACAATTCCTTAACACTATCAACTCTATACTACCAACATTTGAATATTTACTTACAATTTAGAGACAAAATTCCTCGATAAAAGTTAATTACAATACATTAGAAGTTTTTAAAATTAATAAAAAAAATATTAAACCGATTTTAATATGTTTATAGGCGAAATAAAGGTTTTTATATACCATAGAATTCACTTATAATCGCTTCCCATCGTCTGAAAAGTCACTTTTTAAAGGTTTGGGGAATAACAAGAAGTCATGCAGTCCTAGAGAAATTAATTGTCCAACCAATATAAGGACGACGTGGTTGCGAGAAGGACAAAGATATCATAAATGTTATCGACAAGACATTCAGCCCTGGCTGAATGACGTAAAAGGGAATAAATTTATACCTTGCAATGACTTATCAGAATGCCACCCTTATAAGGGTAGTGTCAGATTATAACCAAAAAAGACCCTACCTACTGAACCGATTTCGCCGACCAGTCCACGAGTCCACTTTACCAGAGTTCCGGTACGCTTCCGCATATTCCAAATATTTTTTTTTTACCCTATCAAATAGCTTATTAACATATACGGTATGCATTTTATTAATTCAAAATCAGTAGACCCGTTTTTGAGTTAAAAGCCGAATGAATATTTTTTTATGTGAACTCTAAAAAGAATATGTGGTGGTGGTAGTGTTTTAGACGTTCATAAGCGCCTTCTTAGGGCCTAAATTGAATAAAGATGTTTTTGATTTAGATTAATATAAAAAAAAACTATATGTATAACCTATCCTTGACATAAGACTTTCTGTGTTCATCAAAATCGGTCAATCCGTTTTGAGTTAAATCGAGACTTACACACCGACACACGGGCAAGCAGACCAATTTTTTTGCAATATGCATCGACTAAAATATACATCTGTCGCATTAAAATAAATATCTCAGATTACTTCCACAGTAGCAGTATACAACTATATCGATGGCACGAATAATTTGTGCATAAGTTAGTATTAATTACAACGTTTGTCTTAATTATTTTCGAAAAACAAAAGTTCCCTAAGTAACGCGGGGGACTTATCTACCAAAAGTCCCGTCAAAATCGGTCCAGCCGTTCCGGAGATTACCCGAAACAAACAGACAGACAGAAAAACATTTAAAAAATTGTATTTTTGGTATAGGTATCATATATATATATATATATATATATATATATATATATATATATATATATATATATATATATACACATACACTCATACCTATTTACAAAAAAAAAAATATTTTGACATTACAACTAGACTCTTCAATTTTATTTATTAGTTTATACTTTACAGTATAGATTTTAAAGAAAGTTCGACAACATAATTTTTTTTTTATTTAAATCAAATTTATGCTATATAAGTTTTATTAATTTGACACTTGTTTAATATGTTACCGTCATTTTGAGACGTTCGTCAAATTTGATGGATAAAATTAAAAAAAAAAGCAAAAACGTAAAGGCATAGCCAAAGTCTTTATTATTCTAAAACAAAAGAAAATTAAAAATCGGCTTAATTTTGGAGGAGAAAACAGGGTACTACGAAGTGATGTTTTGCGTCCCTTTCGTGTTTTATAATTCATTCTTTGGCGCGCTACGCGATATCAATATACTTCTAAAATACCTACTTTTCCGACCGCATGTCCTATTAAGAAATACCGAATAATATATCCCACGAGATTCTAGAAAAGCTAAACTTTCTAATGCACTCTTTAACGATTTTCAAATAGGTACTATACGTTTAAAAAACATAAAATATACAGTCAGATGTTAACTTTTATTTTCCCCCCCCCCTTATGGTCCTAAGAGGGTTTAGTAATAATTGTTATAATTGAGTTCTCCGAGCCTCTTGCTTGGTGAATTTTGTGTAAAATTACGGCCGTATATTAACATAACATACTAGTTTTTCTAAACTAAAAACCGTCTAAACCAGTGATGGGCAAAGTACCGCCCGCGAAAGTATTTAATCCGGCCCGCCGAGAGTCCATCGACATGGATAGTGTATGGCCCGTTATAATTACGTTTTGGCGGTCGAGATGAAAAAATAAATTCTACTTATTAGAGTAATAGATCTATAACCTATAGGTGTATCTGACTGATGATGATGATTAAAGGCTTTAAACCAATATGCGTTTTTTCTATGATTCTGGCCCTCCTTTAGAATTTCTTAAACATTCTGGCCCAACATTAAAAAAGTTTGCTCACCACTGGTCTAAACATTGAAAATCAAAAATCCACTAGATCCGGATGATAGGATTTTATACGTCTTCCAGCTAGCTCGCTGATTGAACTGTTTGTTACACGGTTTACATTCAAACCGTTTTATATCGCTATGCACCCACATGTGCTGCTGCAAGTTCTTCTTCCTCGAAAACAATTTGGAACAAACATCACAAGGGAACAGTTTCTCCATAGTATGTACTAGTTTATGTTCGTCGAGGTGCCTTTGGGATGGAAGCTTACGTTCACAGCACGGGCATTCGAAAGCACTCGTGTGACACATAAAAAAATGGTGACGTCTTTGCTTCCTGGTAGTAAAAAGCTCCTGGCATTCGGGACAATTAAACGTATAATCATTGCATCCATGGACATTTGCTATGTGATTTTTTTTAATAGTATAATTCATAAAGCGTTCCCCACAGATGTTACATAAATGTTGCCAACACCTTTTGGACTGTCGTAAATGTTCGTTCTTCGCCTTCAGAGAGTCGAATGCCGTTTTACATTTCCTGCAAATGCGTTGATTGCCAACATGAGCGTACTGCGCGTGCTTTTTCAAAGGATCCGGCGATGCGAATGACTTGCCGCACTTCTCGCAAGTGTACTTAGCAAAATGGGACTGAGTATGCCTACTAAGGGTGCGTATATTCGGAAACCGTAAACTACAGAACACACACGACATTTTATTATCGACGAACTTAAAAGGTTGCACGCCCAAATCGTATTTCAAATCAAACTTGTGCAACAGGTCGTGGTCAGATTTTAAGTGTAAAGCGATTTCTTCCAATGATTCGAAAGACTTCGTGCATAACCGACAACGGAGGTCTGTGCAATCGACTTTTACATAATAATCGACGGGTATGTGAGCGAACGCGGACCGTAATGTGAAACTTCTTGTGTATATTTTTCATGTGTTCGCGGAAGACTGAGGAATCGTTAAAACTCTCCCCGCAAAACACGCAAACCATAGACTCCTCGGGCAGTCTAAACGGGTAAGCCGTTGTGTACACCACAATGACCTCGGCATTCCTTCTTGCGATGGTCATCGGGTCATTTTCTAGAACAAAAGAGATAAATTCGAGAGTCATTTATATGTTCTGTTGAATTGAATCTTATGTACAAAATGCCAATGGAATCAACATTACAACGTCAATTTTTATGCATTTTCATATAAAACTCTCAATTATTCTTTAAAAGAATGTCTTTCTAATATTATTTCTATTTCTTTATCTTCATTGCTTCTACCAATTTTATGTTCTAATTTTATATCTGATTTTACTTGCTAAATGGATAATGAAATTGGCAAAATATTCATACTTGAAGCACCTAAATTAATGTCCAATCAACATATTCCTGCGACACGAGGACAGTTCTTCATATGATTGCTCCAACTGGACTTCAATGAGAAATACCTTTCACACTGCACGCATTCGAACGTCTTACGATCGTTGTGAATCGACCTGTGCTGTTCGAGATACCACTTCCTGGCAAAGGATTTCGAGCATATGTCACATGTAAACGACTTAGCACCGGTGTGAACAACCCTATGCCTCTCGAGACAACTCTTCGTCGTGAACTTACGATCACAGTGAGGGCACGACACATTGTAATCCGTATGCCATATGATAAAATGGTTGCGACGCTGTTTCAAATCCGTAAACACTTCCGTACATTCGGGACATTTGTACGTGATAACGTTACCGTGAATTTTTATCAAGTGCGTTTTCCTCAGACGCGGTGTCATGAATCTCTCCCCGCAAAAGTTGCACGAATGCAGCCAACATTTAGGAGAATCCGCTAGATGTTTATTCTTGGAATCTAAACTATCGAAGCTAGTTTTACATTTCCTACACACCTTCCCCTTAGCAGTGTGAACGGCCATGAAATGACTGTTCAACGAAGTCGACGATGCATACGATTTGCCGCATACCTCACAGGTGAACTTTACGAAATGCGTCTGCGTGTGCCGGCTTAATGATCTTAGCGTGTAAAACTTCAACTCGCAAAAAACACAATAATATCGATTAAGATTAACTTTAAACGGTTGTAGGCCTAAATCGTGGTCCAAATTCAATGGACAACCTTCAGTATGATCCTTCATTAAATGTACAGCCATATCGTGTAAAACCTCGAAGGATTTCTCACACAATTTACAACACATTTCCGTGCAGTCAACTTTTAAATAATATGTTACAGGTAAATGAGCGAACGCAGCAGCTACATTATACTTAAAATGATCAGTATTAAAGTGATCCCTAAATTCTGACGGGTTTTCGTAACTAGATTCACAGAGAACACAAGTCATAGAGTTGTCCGGTAAACGAAAGGGGTATATTGTTGCATACTGCAATAAGAGCTTGGCATTTCTCCTCGCGATGGCCATCGATTCGTCGACTAAAACAAAAAGAAACAACCACAAATCAGAAACTATCTATTGAAATGATAGAAGTGGGCTAAATAGGCATTTAGATCATCTACGCATCATAAAAGCCGAAATAAAGTGAAGGAAACAATGCATATGTGAAGGCTGCGATATTCACGATTTAAAACCTGGTTTGGTTTGGTTTGCTTTTAGAGACAAGAAACAAACGACAGTTGCATAGTCTATCAGACAACTTCCAATTTCATCTGCCGGTTCTGCGGGCGAGACTGCCGCTCACAAATTGGTCTATGCAAGCTTCATGTCAACCAAATTTTTATTTGCAAAGATTATTAAAGGTTGGATCATTATGTGAACTACGTATTATGTGAAAAAGAAAACATATCTAGTTTTTTGTTCTTCTTGATGACTGGGCTGTTTTCCGAATTTTGACGTTTATATGCGCCATGTCAGTCCTAAATTGAATGGTTTTTTGAATTTGATTTCACTAAAAAGAAATGTGTCCACATAGCTCCTTGAATGTGTTATGTACAAATCCAAATTAATCTAAAAATGCATTTAGATCATCTACGAATAATAAAGAGAGATAAAGAGAGAAATATCTGAATTATTAGCGGAATCTCAATCTGTCTTTAGTTCATTAACTTGTATTATTTAACACAAGTGAAAACTGTATTAGATGTGTTCTGGGGTGTGACAAAAACATACTAGGAAAATTCTAGCAAAATGGCCACTGATTTTCTAGAGTGTTCGAGTATTGAGACAAGATTCGCAATATCTCATAGCCACACATGACACTGGCGGAAGTTTGTATAAAAGTCGCAGATTTCCATTAACTAAAAATAAGAAAGTTTAATTTATTTGGTGTTATGAGTGAAAAGTGAACATTGATGTGTGTTTTAATAAATACATTCATATCGTGACACGGGATTTTAGTTACTCAAGGGCGTCTACACGTCTTCCGAAGAATGCATGTACATGCGCCTCCAGAAGCCCTGACATCGTTGCGCCGGTTAGGGAAATCGTGGAGTGTTTAGTCAGTCAGTTTCAATAGGCGACCAACCTGGCACGCGGGTCATCACCACGAGAGATGGCCTTGTCTGTCACGCGGAGCAGCGTATGTAAAAACTACGGTTCATGCATACGTCCGTGCGTTCAATGAGCAGATTTAAACCACGTAAAAAAGGGCGTATACATGCGACAGTGTGTCCTAACGCTGTCGGTATTTTCCGTGCAATTTAGTCTATTGTCCTTCTTTGTATTAACTGGACATAGTTGCGCCCTTATATTAGATGCAAGTTATTGGATTTTTCATGTTGAATAAGGCATTTAATGAGCATATTACCCACTCTATAAAAGGTGTAACTGTAAAATAAAGTCACGGGAAGAGGGAGATTAATCTCTCACGTCTACAGACTATAACATTTCAAATACCAATAGCGACATTGACTAATTAGTATTGTTACATCAGAACACCATAAGTGATGCTTGAAAACAAAATTAAAATCTGATAACAAAATAAAGGGACTTAATGACATTGTTATTTTTATGCCAGTGCTTCGTACAAGTTATATGTTAACATTCGTTTTGCGGAAAAGGGATAGAGTATCATCCTCTCTCAACCACTTAATCAAATAACCTACAAGTCATTTTAACGTGTTCGTTCTACAAAGTATTCGAATTGAAAGTAATCATTGACGTTGTTCGCTGAGTTTCTAAAACAGAAACACAAATTCACGTTATTATTTCCCCTCGTCGAAATTGACCAGATCCGGATGATACGACTTCATGTGTGTCTTCCAGCTGACACGCTGATTGAATTTTTTATTGCAGGGTTTACACTCGAACCTTTTAAACTCGTTATGTATCCACATGTGCTGAACCAAGCTCTTCTTACTAGAAAACGATTTCGAACAGTTTCCGCAATGGAACAACTTCTCCTTCGTATGAACAAATTTGTGCTCCTCCAATTTCTTTTTCGTATCAAACTTAAGCTCACAGCAGGCGCACTTGAAGTCATCCGTGTGTTTTATCTTAAAATGGTAACGGTACTTTTTCCTGCAATCGAAATTCCTTCCGCATTCAGAGCAGCTGTGATATTTCTTTTGTGTTCCGTGCACTTCGACCATATGATTCTGCTTTAAGATCGAATTTATAAACCTATCGCCGCATGTAGTGCACACGTGCGGCCAGCATCTGCGTGATGCCATTATATGCGTCCTTCGTGCCTCCAACGAGCTGAATGTCCTTTTACAGCGCCTGCAGATCTTCATATTCAAATCGATATGCGAGAACCTAACGTGGCTATTTAGTGCGGTGCTAGTAGAATAGGATTTTCCGCACGATTCGCAAGTGTACTTAAGGAAATGCGTCTGAGTGTGCCTGCTCAAAGATCTTAGCGTGTAAAACTTCAACTCGCAAAAAACACAATAATATTGATTAAGATTAACTTTAAAACGGGTGTAGACCTAAATCGTGATCCAAACTTAATAACCGACCTTCAGTATGATCCGTCTTTAAATGTACAGCCATGTCGTGTAAAACCTCAAAGGATTTCGTACACAATCTACACGACATTACCGTGCAGTCAACTTTTAAATAGTATGCTACAGATAAATGAGCGAATGCAGTAGACACATTATACTTAAAATGATCAGTTTTAAAGTGATCCCTAAATTCTGACGGGTTTTCGTAACTATATTCACAGAGCACACAAGTCATAGAGTTGTCCGGTAAACGAAAGGGGTATATTGTTGCATACTGCAATAAGAGCTTGGCATTTCTCCTCGCATTGGACATCGATTCGTCGACTAAAACAAAAAGAAATAACCACAAGTCAGAATCTTTTAGTGCAATGAGAGAAGTAGGCGAAATATGTATTTTTGATCATCTAAGAATAATAAATAGAGAGAGGGAGCTCATTCTTACCCGATAATTATAAGCGATGGATTATTGGAATTTCAATCCATGTCTTTAATTCATTTACTTGTGCTTATTAACCTATATATATTGTCTAATGTTGATGATTTTGGTGCACGATATAGGTTATTTATTGTGCACAAGACTGTATTGTAAACAATAAACTTCCTAAAAAATGGCCACTGAATTGACCGATAGAGCGATCAAGTATTGACGACAAGATTCAGAATATTCTTAGGTAGAAAGTGCTTCGTCATAGAATTTACTTTTTAAGGTATATGTATAACCAGTTTTTTTTTTAACCTAATCACAAAAAGTAATATGTGTCTCTGTATCGAGAATCGCTATATTATATTCTTTTACCAAATAATTACTGAAACAAAAAATTATCGGCCGTTTGCAAAATGCAAGCCGAATAATCAATTCTTTTTTTCTCGTAAATTGTCAGATTAAAAAATGTTTCAAGAAAAACTAAAAACAACAAAGACTTAAGTAATCAGCAAAAAAAAAAACTGTGATAATCACTAAAATAATAATGAAGAGAATTGACGTACACAGAACAATTACCCTCTCCGGGTCTTTTTGGAACGCCTTAGATCCTCTATATAAGCAGATCGTTGACCGACCCGGTCAGGTCAGTTCTAACAAGAAAACACAAAGTTACTCCGAGTGAATATTGAACACTGATATGTGTATTAAATTATTTCATCGTGTGATACGGCAATTTAGTGACCCAATCAAGAGCTTAGAAAGTAACCAAATTACAAAAAAAATCACTAAGATTTTATGATCGAAAGCATAAATTTCACGTTATTATTTTTCCCCTCGTCGAAATTAACCAGATCCGGATGATACGACTTCATGTGTGTCCTCCAGCTAACACGCTGATTGAATTTCTTATTGCAGGGTTTACACTCGAATCTTTTATACTCGTTATGTATCCACATGTGCTGTACCAAGTTCTTCTTCCTCGAAAACGATTTCGAACAACTGCCGCAGTGGAACAACTTCTCCTTCGTATGTACGAGCCTGTGCTCCTCCAATTTCTTCTTCGTATCAAACTTGAGCTCGCAGCAGGCGCACTTGAAGTTATCATCCGTGTGATTTATCTTAAAATGGACACGGTACTTTTTCCTACAGTCGAACGTCTCCCCACATTCGGGGCAGCTGTGATCCTTCTTTCGCGATCCGTGCACCTCGACCAAATGATTTTGCTTTAAGTTCCAACGCATAAACCTCTCGCCGCATATATTGCACACGTGCGACCAGCACTTGCGTGACTCCATTGTGTGCATCCTTTTCGCTTCCAACGAGCTGAATGTTCTTTTGCACCTCCTGCAAATCCTCTCGTTATCTATATGCGAGAACCTAATGTGACCTTTAAGTGCTGTGCTAGTGGAATAAGATTTACCGCACGATTCGCACGTGAACCTACGGAAATGCGATTGCGTGTGCCGGCTCAATTGGCGCAACCCCAACAATTTAGCATCGCATATCGCGCACTGTAACCTATCTTTGACCAACTTAAACGGCTGAATTCCGATGTCACAGTCGAAGTTCAATTGTTTACCATGAACCGCGTGCAAATGTTTAGAAACAGCTTCTAAATTCTCTAATGAATCGGCGCATATCCGACAGTAAATGTGTGTACAATCGGCTTTTATGTACCCTTCGGAGCAGTGGGCAAACGCCATGCGTAAGTTGACCGTACGGTGATCATCGTCCATGTGTCTCCTGTATACGGCAGGATCGTCGAAACTGTCTCCACAATACACACACATAATATTCTCATCGGGTAGCCTGAACGGGTACACCGTCGAATATTTGAGGATAATCTCGGCGTTCCGTCTCGCGATGGTATTACTTTCATTACGCTTTTCTAGAACAAAAGAAAATGCCCTTGGTCATTCATTCGTTTTGCCGTGTTCGAATCCGTCCAAAAACTAAAATTACACGTTTGTTTCCGACGTTATTGTTAATAATTTTGTTAGGATTTTAAATTTAATAAGATATTTAAACGCGCACAGAGGAGTATATAGGAAATAATACTCGACAGTGTAAACTCACACAATTATATAATTTTTAAACAATAAACAAAATCATTGGCCACTACTAGAAAATATGTGATCGTATTCATTTGAATGTTGTTTTCTGATGTGGATCTTCAATCTGCTCTTTTCAACAAACAATTTCGTGCAGACAGAGCACGAGTGCTTCTTACTGTCGTCGTGCGTGATCAGATGCCGTTTCAAATTCTTTTCCTTAGTAAAAGTCTTCGGGCACTCGCTACACTGCAACGGCCTTAGTCCCGAATGCTCGCTGAAATGTTCATCGAGGTGCCGTTTTGTTGGAAACCTCTGGCCACAATCACCGCACTTGTGATCGTCCGTGTGCGTGTGCGCGACTTTAAAATGAAAATACAGTAGATTGCGCTTTCTAAATACTCTATCACAATTAGTGCACGCATATTCCTTCTTTTCCCTCCCGTGAACGACTTCAAGGTGATCCTGCCTACGTTCCCAAAAGAGAAAACGGTGCTTGCACAAATTACATCGAAACGGGTAGCACGCCTCATTACTGCGGACATGTTCTGTCCTCGCTTTGGCCGTAGGAAACGACTTTTTACAAATTGAGCAAGCGACCAAATGTCTTCGATTCACATGGGTCTTTACGCTCGAAGCGTTCTCAAACTTTTCACCACAGACATCACATATTATACGTCCGTAATGCGAGCCCGTGTGCACAGATAAGGCTTTAAATCCAGTATATTTTTTTTATCACAAACGATGCAGATAAAATTATCCTTTTGCAACTTCAACGGCACGAGACCTAAACTCTCCGTCGCATTAACCTCGAGTTTATGATCTTCTTTGAAATGCTGTGCGACCGTTTCTAAAGTCGGATAATATGAACCACAAATTCGACAACGCATATCGGTTATATCTATACGGATTTGTTTCTTATAACTTTTTAATACAACAATCGCTCTATCAGTTTTTTGATGGTCAGAATTAACATGAAGCCTGTGTAAGTTGGGATCTTCAAAACTGCGATCGCAAAAAAAGCAACTATATATCCCGTTGTTATAATGAATCGGGCACGCCGTTGTATTTCTTAGTATTATAATTGCATTATGGAGAACAATATCGCTTTTTGCGATCGCCTTCAACCGAGATGCATGTGTCTTTGTTTTCGGCATGAAGTTATCATCAGCAAGTTCCATTGGATCATTTTCTAAAAAAGAAAATACTTCAGTTTGTAATGTTTCTTCAACAAATCCTTTTGCACTTTCTACAACTTTAATACAGTCCTCGCGAATATTAAATATGTCATACAAAAAGTTAATAAAACGTGCAAATAATTTAATTGTTTCATATTATATTTAAATCATAGAAGATATACGTCTGAAGATTTTCTGAAAGGTTGAAAAAGTTACTTCGTATACAGAAACAGGCCTGGGAGTTAGAATAACCGAAGCATTACGATCGCTCAACCCGGCAAATGTAAAGCCCTTAAAAGTGGTCTCGTCTAGCGGTCCGCAGGTAACCCTATCCCTATTCTTAACCTAATGGATAAAAGATCCGTGTGGTAAAATAATAAATCACTCCTCGCTTATATTTTCTGCCTTGGACGATGGAGGTGCATAATCTCCAGGCAGGTCTTACGGTAGCCGAAGATTTATCATATATGATGGCATCGCTGTTGAACAATCCCTCATCCAACTTAATAAGTTTGCATCCTGCCTGTCTCTGTAATCTCCTTTAAATTCAAAAGTACTTTATTAAATTTAGGCCCTGATAAGGCGCTTATGCACGTAAAAATACTACTACCACCACCGGTTAGTAAAACAACTCAACCATCAAACTCGATCTGGTCTCTTCTTTCATGTTTTTTTTTTATATAAACTATACAACTAATAGTTACAAAATGTATTAGTAGATGCACAGATAAGTTATCCACACTATAATAACTATGCTAGCATAACTGCTTAAAAGTGTGAGAGGACTAAGATCATAGACCATTTTCTCTAAACAACAGTTAGGAGTGAGGAGTACGAACCTATATCCGCCATGATCTCGTGTCTCTTACGTATACATTTCATAGATCGTAAACACACATAAGTTACGTATCAATTAATTAATAAGTAATGAATACTCTCATTACCTCCAAAATGTTGAATCCTTATTTAATCTGCGCTTAAGCTTATTATTGATCGCAAATTTTGACAGTTTTTCATAGAGATATTAATATTTCGAATAGTTATATAATAATTTTTTTACACGATTTTAGAAGTTTTATATTGTTAATGTGTCGAGTACCCGTAAAAATAAGACAATAGGAAAACAATGGAAAGCTGGCGTAAACGCCAGGTAAGTGCTCAAGGGATTAATATTGTGTCCACTTATAATGATTTGTAAACTTTAAGAGTTAATATTCAGAACTTTTGTAATGTGTAATACATTACACGTTATTATAGTAAATAATATAATTTTTTTACATACATACATAGCATCACGCTTTTTTCCCATTGAGGGGGGGGGGGGCAGGCAGAGACTACGTCATTCCACTTACTACGATCTTGACACACGTCTTTCACTTTCGTCCAGGCTCGGTTCGGTTATGGGTACTTTTAAATGTTCTAGTGTATAAACATGTTACATTAAATTTTACCTATATATGATTAGTAAAAATAAAATAAGAGGGAGAGCCTCGCAAGGAGATGGACATGATATTACCATCCCGCTCTACAAAAGCCAAACTCTGGCGCACCCGTATTAAGTCGAACGATACTCTGATACTTGCAGACCCTTATCCTTCCTATTCATACGTCTCCAAACAGATCTCTCAAAACGTGTATATGTAATGCAACATTTTCACGATTTTTACATTTTCACAGATAGCGACACATATTCCTAAGGCATCCATTACTGTTACAGTATGTACTCATAGTATAAAACAAAGTCGCTATCCGGTTCTGTATGTTCTATTTATCCGCCAACGCTCCGTAAATCGCGCAATAGATTTTGATGCGTTCTTATAATATTTCAAAGAAAGATTCGCAATACATAATTTATAATATTTTATAAAAAAGTCACATCATAGACACATCGAAATTATATTGTAGCGTGTCTCGTCAACCGCTCGGAAACGTTCGTTTATCGGGGAAGCGTTTCGTGCGTAATCGTCTTTCTCTTCACAGTCAATATTCTGTTGACTACGACGCCGAGAGGTCGCACGCACACGCTTTCTATACATTCAGTTGACACACAGCACAGAGTATTTTGTGTTGTGAATTGCTGTAATTTGTAAACGTAGTGATAAGTGTACTAAAAGTAAATGTACGGTTACTCAGATTGATTAACCGCCACAATCTACAAGATAATTGTTATTTACAAGAAAACAACATCCATGAGACTATACGCGATGGCATATCTAGTACGGTTGACTAAAAGTAATATTTTTTTCTTTATAATTTCACCTCAAATTTAATATTAAAAATGCTAAAGTGAGTTTGTACTGCTTTAACTCGTTAATTACTCAGCTGATCATCACGAATATACTTTGTCAGGGTTAAAAAAAGGCATAAAGAATTTATGAACAAAATCCTCAATAACGAAAGCGTACTATTAGCTTGTAAAATTACATCTAAATGCTACTCATGCGAGTACGTATTCCTGCGTGTCGGTGCGATTAAAAAACCCTTGCAAGCACCATATGAAGGATGGAAAGAAGGCAAGGTGTTCACGCTACAGTTGCCTAAAAGAGAAGCCACTGTATCCATTGACCGATTGAAACCAGCATACGGTTTTAGCGAATCGTATTCGACCGAGTCAACCGTAAATAAGACACGGTCAGGTCGATCCATAAGATACCTGTACGCTTTGCATGAGGAGTCATGTGGCACCGCCCGGTCACGAGCGCCGTGACATGCAGTCCACCGATAACTGTGTTATTGTAATTACGTGTTGTATTAAAACTGCTTATTAAGTTCTGATAACGGTTGTATTCTTTAAGACTCTACAAGTCAATAAATATTTTAAAGAAATAAATCGCTCGAGAATGCAGACAAAGCAACGTTGGCAATAGGGCCGTACAATCTACAATAAATGCTTAGTTATGTGCCGTTTCAAACGATACCGAGATGTGAACTTTAAGCCGCAATGTTTACACATAGCGCAATCCTCGGAATGTTGGAGTCTATAGTGATCATAATATCCATTCTCGCTGTTGTACTCCAGATTGCAATCAGCACAGCGGTAAATCTTCTTCGACTGGCCGTGAGCGGTTTCCATATGCCGCTTTCTAGACTTCCAATCGAGGAATCTCTCAACGCACTTCGGGCAGCAGTACGGCATGCAAGACTTCTCCGTACGCCGGTGGCGCTCCTTCGCCTCCATAGTCGGGAAAACCTTACGGCATTTCTTGCAAGACACTTCATAATCCTGGTGCTTCGATCTAACGTGCCTCAGTAAACCGGTCGTGGCAACGTAGCTGCTGCCGCAAACGTGGCAGACGTAACTAAGGAAATGCGTTATCGTATGCCGGTTGAGATGGAACAGCGAGGGGAAACTCTTCCCGCATACGGCGCAATTGAACGCATCCTTGCGCAAATAATACGGCATCACGCCCAACTTTCCGTTCAAATCCAACCGTTCGTTATGAACGTTGTACAAATGCTCGGCGGCCGTATCGAGATTCTCGAATCGTTCCGAGCAGATGCGACAACGCAGGTTCGTCAGGTCAGCCTTTATGAATTCCGGTTTCGGCGGCAGGTTATGGAATACGACTTGAACGGTGAAATTCTCGTGTTCCTCGTCGAAATGCTTCCGGAATTCGTCCGGATCCTCGTATAATTCCTGACAGTAGACGCACAGTATGCATTTGTCGTTCACACGGAACGGATAGGCGGTCGTGCAACGTAATATCGTGTGCGCGTTGCTTCGAGCCGCATCGATTTTTTCGGCTATAAAACAGAAAAAAACCATCCTTTATGACGTCACTAACATCAGTCAAAACGACATTCCTCTCCGCATTTATACAAAACAAATATTTGCGCGGTTGTTTATTCACATCTCGGCATTTATAAACATTATTATAATTCATCATACGAAATCACAATTATTTATGTTTAAAAAAATCCCCTAACGTTACGCGACTTCAATAAAAATATTTAAAGTAATATAGGTAGTAAAACAAGTCAGGTATTTTGATGCACCAAAATTGGACATCAAAAACGTTAATGAAAAGTAAAAAAAGGATGAAAAACCTTAAAAATAACAGAAAAAAACCAGTTGTCATATAGTACTCGAGTACGACGAGCATACAAACTATAATTGAAAAACTTGTAAAAAAAAACGACTGATTTTTTTATAAATACTTAAACAAAACATTATCAAATATTTATGAACGAAAAGTGTTCTTTTTATATGCACGACACTTTGAATTTTTTTTATAAGGTCTTTATTCCTCGTTTACACATAAAATATCTAGACGTTATTGTACTAAAATTTATTATAAAATTTCATTAAACGCAATGTTATAAAATACAGTGTAAATCAGGTTATTTTCTAAACAAAAAAAAAAACATAATTAAATTTATAACTTCATTTTATATTTCGTTCATAAAAATTTATAACGTTAACAAAATAAATGGGATCTAATTCCCCAATCATATGGATATGTCTCTTGTCGTGTAGGTGTAACAATAAAAATCATATTTACAAAATAACGAAACAATTGAAACTAAATTAAATTCATTGAACGAATACGCGATTAATTAATTTTGCAAGTTAATTAATTGATTAATTAATTAATCGTGTTTTGTTAAACGAAAAATACTTTTTCATACCACTTACCTTGAATGGATTGTGAGGTTGTTGGCAGCCGACGCATTGATAACATATTTTTACCGAACTACCCATTATTGTGACTGACAGAGTAGTGACTGACCAATGTCTCTTAGTTTATTATAAGCCTTGTATTATCTATACTAATAAATAAAATTTGATGTGTCCGTTTGTAACGTCAAAATAACAATGAAAGTATGTACGATACTTATACCAAAAATACATTTTTTTATATTTTTGTGCCTGTTTATTCCGGGTAATCTCTAGAACATGGATGGATCGATTTTGTTGTTAAGTGGACGTTTTTTTGGTTTACTCCGCCTAACTTAGGCTAGTTTTATTTTAGTAAATAATTAGGGTACCGCGTAAAAATTTAAAATTTATAAAATTGTGAATAAAATCTTATTCGATGCACAGTTATACTGGCAGGTGTTTGAATTTATGAGAAAAATCTTGGCTTTCTCTTAGTACCAAAAAATGCTGTAATTTAAACATTATAAAAGTTTGCACTTCTATCGGCAGTTCCCATGGCTACTTATTTTTATAAAGTGAAAATTTAATTAGCATCATTTTGATTTTAAATTCGATGCAACGAAAAAAGCGACATTAAAAAGAGATAACGTACACACATCTTTTTTACACGGTGTAAGCTCAGTGCTTTGACCATAATCTCAGCTGTTGTTAAGTGACGATATGGTCCAGGATGGTAACACACACTAAGCCTAGAGATACCGGTTCTCATGTGTTGCTGCCGGAACACACCTGTTCGTGTTTCGCGACAAGTTTTCAAACTTGAGGGTGGTAGCTACCCAGGCGGGCATCATTAGAAAATGCCCTACCACCATGCTACGTTTTCTTCACAATGTTTTCCTCCACCGAAAAGTTCAGGCTGATTCTAGAGTTGGATAGGTGGGTTTAGAACCCGCCTCCATCGACGCGGAATCCGGTCGGACAACCAACTAAGCCATCATCGGTTCACTACTCGTTGTCTACTGAGAGAAAACGCCTCATATAATAAATACAATATATTTAAAGGTTTGCTTTTATGAAGGTCTTTTTTACCGCGTGTCAACTGCAGACATTTCTTTCTCCTATGTCAGTCACTTTAATGTCAATTATCACAGTACACACCACACGATAATTTCGTAAAAAAATTAAAAAGATTATTCCAACCAAAAAAATGAATCACGTATCGCATACAAACAGACCGTTTGGTTCCGTTCTCGTGGGTGTCGTAAAAGACGACTAAGGGATAGACTTGGGGATAGGCAGCAGCATTCTCTGAGTACCATAAACACCTTCTGCGATCACCAACCCGTCTGACAAACGTGCCGATTATGCCAATCCCTCTCTTATAATCGACACAATCCGTTGTGGAGATCCGTGGGGGGAGACCTATGTCCAGCAGTGGACTTTTTTCTGTTGAATGGATGTTGTCAAATATTGAAAAAATGTAAACGTAATCTCTATACATATATCTCGAAATAAAAACATTGTAGGTACTTCCATGTGATTTTTAGTACCAAATGGCCCGCGTGGCGGCGCTACAAGCTCCCTTGTCTGTTTTATGCATTGTATTCTCGCTCAACTTTCGTTTAACACTTTGGTAAATATAGTTTATTATCTCTTTAAAAAAATCAGACCATAAATAAAACAAAATTTAAATCTTATCACAAACTTATAAGCAATTATATGTGTTAACACACGTACCGGCCCGGAACGCGGAAAGGGTACGGCGAGCGGCCGAGGTCATCAGTCGCCTAAGTAGGGATGGGGAATAAGATTTTTCAAAAAGATCGTCTTTTTTAATCGATTTGAAAAACATCGACAACCAACAAATTTTTTTTTTTTTGTCTACTTGTTTTATTTGACTTATTATTCGTAAATAATATTCTTCCAGAGGTCGGAATTATACTATGATTATCATTTATTTACTTATTTACTGTTTCCATTTTTATTTATTAACAGCACTAACAATCATCAATGCAACTAAACGAAAAGAAAAAAGAACTCCTAACCTACTATAGAAAAAATGACACTAAACTGTTTTATTTTTCCCATTTACAGATAATCATCGTATCATGGAAAACAAAGAGAACACTCTAATAATCGACACTTTATTAGTTTGAAATATCGATATTTTTGACCTCGATTTTCTGTGAATCGATTCATCAAACTTAGATTCGAATCGATTCAAAAATCTACTTTTTCCGGAAAAAATTCTTATCCCTAATCAGGCGACTGATAACCTCGGCCGCCGGCCGTACCATATCCGTAGTCCTGTCCGTACGTGTGTCAACCTCTTATATCTTGTCAGATTATACGCGTGTCTTATCGCGGAACTAAATAACGACATGAAGTTTATAAAATAGCAATTATAAATTAAAAGTTTGTATGCGATAACGTTTTATATTAATTAGTGGCGAGCACTGATCTCGGTCGGATAACACAATACCACACGGGAATCGAACCCGTGCCATGGCACTAGCATGGTATTTCGCTTCAACTTCACCGCTACGTAGTTTTTTCACAGAGCACTGCATAACCTCACAGAGGTTATTCACCCCACGACGATTTCATACACACACTTGACAAATTATCAATAAATAACACAGATTTTTTGACACAAAAATATTTAATCACAAATATATTTCTGCATAAAAGAGTGTCATAATTATTTAGTAACTCTTAAACGATGGATGAAGCAGTTGGTATTGCGGTTGGATTCCAAGTCCACCTAACAAACTCTAAAATCAGCCTAAGCTTTCGGTGAACGAAAAAAATCGTGATGAACCCATGGCATGGTGTTAGGGCATGCCCGCCTGGGTAGCTACAACGCTAAGTTTGAAACCCTGTCGCCAAATACTTCAAACAGGCGTGTTCCGGCAGCATCACTTGAAAACCCGTAGCTCTAGGCTTAGTGTGTTTACCATCTTCGATCACATCGGCTCTCAACATCAGATGAGAATTTAGCCTATACAATGTAAAAAAAAAGTATTCGACCACAAACATGATCGCTAGATGAAGGAAAATATCATCAGGCAAAAACCCTAGAAACTTGACCAGCTTCCACTTCATTTTTTTTTTCCGAATGCTGTTGAACGAAAAGGCCTTTACAGCTTCACCGAACTTTTGTGGGTGAGAGCAGTAGGCACTCAGCCGAAAAAACATATAGCACAAGGGCACCAAAGGGAACCTCGACTTTAATTTAATCCTAGCTATACCGTATGGACTTGTCAACAACCCTTTGTCCACAATCTCACTTCATGTTAAGTATTCATGGCCCAAGAAGATAATATGGTTATCCCAGAGCAGTGGTCGTCATACTTTTCTGGTCAAGGGCCACATAGGTCAATGGGAAGTACCACAGCGGGACACACTTATAAGAATTGAGTAGTTGATACCACCGTGTTAAATGACATATTTTTAGAGTTACCAAACGCGCATTCCACATAGATTTTGTGTGACAATGTTATTTAATTACCTATGAATGGTTACCTATGAAGACATTTTTAACAGCCTAACTTTTTATTTATTTCTTTTAGTTATTATCTACTAAAATTGTTTGAGACATCGCGGGCCGCAGTTTGACGACCACTGGCCAAGAGTGATTCTGCCCAAACACAGCGAATATACTTCGTTACAGATTTTCAAACTTGATGATGGTGGCCCTACTACCAAGCTATAATTATAACGAGCTCGGCAACATAATTACACTGATCATTTGATGTTAAATAAATGCCTTTAATTATTTATTCAACGAAAAAAACATTTCAAACAATCTTGATACATGACAGAGTTCAAATGTAAAAAAAAAACACAATTTACTCGACGAATAACCTAAAAAAATTCTGCAAAGGGAACACATAACACAGTTCTGCAATAAAGACACAATATGGTATATAGAAAAGCCAATATTATAGACAAATCAACAGAAATGATTCCATTTGTTTTTATATATACTCATAATAGTTAGTAATCGTCGAAATTATAAGAAATTATTTTATAATAATAAAACCCCACTACTACACTTGCTACCACTAAAGTTAGTCAATAGATTATCTGATGAATGATACTATGATATGTGTTATCATGAAAGTTAATATATATTTTTTTTTTTAATATTCTTATGTGACTACAGACTCAAAAGGCCGTTAAACGAGTTCATAAAAAAGAAACAAAAGACAATCTGAAATCTGTTGACAAAAGGAAAGAAAATGCACTGAACTGTTTAATTTTTATCAATATCACCTCTAGGCAAAAACATTCACTGGACACTAGGCTAAACCAAACTGAATTCAGTTCATTCAGCCTACCATAGGCCACATTGTCATTTAATATCAGCTGAGAATGCGGTCAAATGTTAACAATTTTTAAATTATTTTTTTTATCTTTGGATCCCTTCATATATAAATGGTTTATAACAGCCAATGTAATATTTCTTGAGCAGAACAAAAAAAAAATACTAATGTGTCCAGTTAAACATTAAAAAAAACTAAACATGAATCTAAAAAGTCATTTTCCGCCCCCATAAAGTATATATAAAAAAATATGAGTATACTAATAATATTGGCTTTTATAATGTGCTTTTATAAAGTTAAATATGATTGTAATTTTTTTTTATTATCTTTTTTATTTATAATTGTATTTTTTACTGTACTATGAGACATATCCATATGGAATATCTTATATTTAACATGCTCGTAAATGATATTTAATTGCGATATTGTATGGGATTTCCAATAGGTGTGTTTCAAATATTTTTAAATATATTATTATACAAAAGGTAGGTACAATGACTCCACAGTGTAATTTCTATACAATTGACGATATAAGCTATATAAGCTATATAAGCGATTTTAGCTTGGTGGTAATATAGCTGGATTATCGGATATATCCAACTCTAAAATGTGCGTAAGCTTTCAGTGAAAGAAAACACATCGTGAGGAAACCATAGTATGGCGGTGACATATTTTTTTTTTACTCCAAATCGGCTAAGTCAGGTCTGGTCAACTGATATCAATACGTAAGTATTGCTTAAGATCTCCCCTTTGTTCTAACATACATACCTGGACGGCCTTAACCAGTGTTTCACTATATGTATGGTGGTATAGACACAGACAGGTACAAAATCTCTACCATTTCTGACTAGCTAGCATATCTCAAAATCTGTCACCAAACACCAATAGGTGCGTTCCGGCAGCATCACAATTTACCATCTAGGAAATACTGGTCACTTAACATCAGGTTATATTGTGATCATCCTATACAGTATTAAAAATAAATCATTTGACTGCCATAGATTCCATATTATCCTATAAATCTATCACTCCAAAAGCTATGCAAATAAAATAGATGATTTTAAAACGATCCAGTCAGTATGTCTGGTCTACCTTATAATAAATCTTTACACAGACATTTATAATATCCTTGTCTATCTAATTTTCTTTTTAATAAATCCGTCTCTCTCGCACACTGCTTACAATCCTTCCATATAAACGTTCATATGTGTCTATTAATCTCATTATATAATAACAATAAAGTAAATTTCTTCTTTGTAAATTTTCTTCATCTTCTTTCTCCTGCCTTTTCCCAACTCACTTGAGTTCGGCGTTTTATGTTTTCTTCTTCCATACGTCCCTATCAGCCGTCATCTCTTTATTCACTCCCTTTTCTTTCATATCATTTCTTACACACTCCTTCCACACATTGGACTTCCTCTACTTTACCATCCTTCCACATTCATATTCATTACTATTTTACCCACATGCGGATCCTCTCTTCTCATAACATGTCCATTCCACGACAAACGGGAACCTTTCAACTTTTCTACCACTGGCGCAACTTTCAAACTCCCAATAATATATTAATTTCTTATTTTATCCATTCTCGTGACAGCACACATCCATCTCAACATTCGCATCTCAGCTACATGCAATCGCTACTCATCCATCTTCTTACTAGCCCAGCATTCTGATCCATACAGTATGACAGGTCTTATGATGGACTTATATATCCTCCCCTTCAATTTAAGGGGTTTATGGTGGACATAAAATAATTTGACATCACACGCATTATGTCCTACTGATGATTGTTTATTTATGTCACTTTTCAATTCTATATTATTCACATAATGATTACTATATGTTATTTACCACACAAAAACCTGATCAGAGTTCGGAGAGCAAAATTTGAAGAAAAAAAAAACTCATATAAATCGCTTCTATAGTGTTCTAGTTAAAGCCAACTAACAGAAAGACTGAGAGAAAGACATTACATTAATAACCTTGTTGGGCAATTTTTTTTTTCAAAACACATGCCAACGCCATCTCTCAATTTTCTAACAAAACAATACGTACAGATTACGCATCTAAATATAAAAAAAATTAATCATCAAGTACATCACCACAAATACCGATTCCGTGTACGAAACTCAAATTGTTACTCTATCAGAAATCCCATCAATAATAGTACAGACGTTAAGCAGAATCGCCGTCAACACTATTGGATTATTTTAATAGGATAGTGTTTAACTAATGGTCGAAGTTCTATCACAAATGAGTTATTGAAAATTTTTAGAAAAGAAAAACTGGTTCCTAGCTTTTTTTTATTTAAACATTAAAGCTCCTAAACAAAAAACGTTTATCGACTGTTTTTTTAATAACGTCACAATTGTTTTGAAAAGAAAGTGTATTTTTTTAAGACGCTCAGAGCTGTGATGAATTACTATCGTATATGGTCGTAATATATTTTTCATTACGTAATATAGTTTTTAATTTTTTTTTATATGGAACCCTAATTCTTTTTCAATTTTTTTTTTGTTACTAACATTAACTAAAGATAGGTATTTCTCACAAATTCAAATGCCTACCAGTAAAATTGTGCATTGAATCGGATTTTATTTACAACTGCTTGCACGCGGCTGCGCCCGCATTTCATATATTCTTTACTGCGTTTTAATTGTTTTATACGGAACCATAAAAAGAATTGCTATTAATATAGCACTTGCCCGTAAAATTGCGTATTGAATAGGATTCAATTATATTTTTTTATGAGTTTTAACTTTTTTTACGCGGAACATTATTTATTTTCGAAAATAAAAGTACCCTAAGTTACCCGGAGTAACTTCAGCTATCTACCAAAAAAAGTCCCGTCAAAATCTGTCCAGCCGTTCCGGAGACTACCCCGAAAAAACAAACAAACAGACAGACAAAAAAAAATTGTATTTTTGGTATACGTATCGTATATATATTGTTACCTATTTAATGAAAAAAAAAATATTTTGACAATACAAACAGACACTTCTACATAACATAACATATCACCACCACCAACTATACCACCTACAATTCGCCGAGCTTAGTTCTGTCCCAGATGTGACAGGGGACGAGCCTGTCGCCATATCGGGCACAAATTCCAAACTCCGCGATGATACTGAGTAGAAAAACCCAATATCAATTAACCCGACCCGGGGATCGAACCCGAGACCTAAGAACGACAGTCGTAAAAAAAATATAGTATAAAGAAATAAAGTGAAACAATAGGTTAGGTTATTAAGAGTTATGGGGGGCAGGAAGTATATCCTGACTTTCGACCAATTGGTCGTACCTCTCTGTGAGAGGTGGGGGGGGAAGTATTCCCCTCCATCCCTACTGGGCCATTGCACGGACGAGGCCCGGTGGGTTCGCCGCAGGGGGCGATGCGGTGCTTGCGAAAGCCATCCCGTGTCGCCCCCATCCCAAATGCGGCGGACGGCCCCGGGGGGTTTTAGTGAGTATTTCCGGGCGCTTCACGCCCGGGCGAGTCCCACACTGGCACGGAGTTCGTCCCTCCGTGCCCCCTTACCTATTGCATTGGGGAACTCCGGTCTCACTAATGCAATAGGTAAGGGTAGTGCGTAAATGCATTTCCCGTCGACAAAAAAAAAAAAGGTTATTAAGGGTTATTTTGTGTATACATTTTTATGTAACATTGTATTTTATATAATAAATTCTCTTTATTACAGAGCAACTATTAAGCTTGTTTCGATAGACATATATATTTAAAATTATTTTAAAATAACAATCGACCAGTGTTGACAGCGACTCGGCTAAAACGACTCGAATCTACCACATCAAAACGGATGCCTACCTTTCTTTTTCTTGTCTGCTGATTTCGCTACAGCTTTAGTAGTACCGCTAGCGGTCGCCTTCACTGGCGTCTCCTTCTTCATGACCTTGACCTTCTTCGCAGGCGTCGATTTCGCCTTCACCGATTTCCTCTTCACGGTCAACTGGGAGTTGTCCAGCAAATCCTGGATATCGATCGACTCTTTCTTAGGCACTTTACTTGCGAAATGCGTTAGAGGTTGATCGTCGACTGTAATTAAAAAAAAATGTTAGGTCAAACGGCTTCCCATGTATTCGAAGTTTCACGACTGCTATTATCTAGGATTAATTATTAGCACACATCGTGCACTTTTGTATTTTACTGTAAAGCAAATATATTATACGTGTCCGCATCTAGCCATTATAGCGACACCGCTGGCCATAGATCACTGTTAACCATTGTAGAGACACCACAGTTCGCTGTTAACCATTGTAGAGACACCACAGTTCGCTGTTAACTATTGTAGTGACAACATAGTTCGCTGTTAACTATTGTAGCGACACCACAGTTTTTGCTGTTAACTATGAAAGCAACACCACAGTTCGCGTCTAAACATTAATGCGACTCCACAGCATGCTATCGACCATTGTAACCATTGTAATTTTTGTAACAAACCAATTTACAAAATAAACCAATTTATCTCTTCATAACTAATAACTACACCATGGCTACAGAGAAGAGAAAAATATGCAAGCCGCTAACTACTTGGATGACAAGGATCCAGATGGATATGAAGCAACTTAGCCTGAACAAAGAGAACGCTTTACACCGGAAAGTCGACCCCGCAAAACGAGAATAAGCGAGGGACAAAGAAAGAAAAACATCATCAGGGGTATATATTTTTAATTGTATAATAAAGGTTATTTTTGTGTTGCTATTTTTTTTTTACGCGGTATAAACTCAGTGCTTTTACCACAAACTCACCTGATGTTAAGTGACGATGTGGTTCAGGATGGTAAACACACTAAACCTAGGTACGGGTTCTCAAGTGATGCTGCCAGAATACACCTATTGGTGTTTGGCGACAGGTTTTCAAACTTGAGGGGGGTAGCTACCCAGGCGGCGGACATTATTAGAAAATGCAGTACCCTCATGCTATCTGTTTCCTCGAGATGTTTGCTTTCACAGAATGCTCAGGCTGATTTTACAGTTGGATAGGTGGGCTCGAACCCGCGTCCATTGACGCGTATGCCGGCCGCACTATCCACTACGCCATCATCGCTTCCCTATTCTCTATTCTTATAGCATTTTTCGAATTCTACTGTAACAAACCGCCTGACCAGAGAATATATTTATAAGTAAATAATGGGCCGCGTCTACATCTGCGTTAATTATTATGTATACTAATAAATAAAAATGAAACGTCTATTTGTAATATTAAAATAATATCGTTTTACTTAATACATATCGATGTATATACGGTACGGTATAAAAAAACACAATTTATAAAAATTTTGCCTATCTGGTCCAGTTTTGACTTTTTCTGGCAGATAGCTAAAGTTACTTCATGTAACTTAGGCTACTTTAATTTTTCGTAAATAATTAAAGTTCCGCGATTTAAAAAAAAACTAAATCTCATGAAATTGTGCAAAAAATCCCATTCAACGGACAGCACCATCAAAACATAATCTTCCAATGATTATTTAAAAACTATTACGCAGTAATTAATACAACTAAACCGAGCAAAACCGAGAACACACAGCCAGTCTTAATATATTAAGAGATTTTTTTTTTTTATGTAAAGGATCATTTGTCTAGGGAACTTAGAGTTTACCATATAACATTTATTTAGTGTTTACATCTATTGGCGCTTATATCTCATATAGGCTGCATAGGTATAAATTTTATTTTTGTGATGACAACATTTTTAGAATGCTAGTCTATATCTATCAATGTAAAAAAAAAAAAAGAAGAATGACGTGATTTCTTTTTATGGAAATACAGTTTTAATGTGTCGAGTACCCATAAAAATAAGACAATAGGAAGACAATGGAAAGCTGGCGTAAACGCCAGGTAAGTGCTCAAGGGGCTAATATTATTTTCATGTGCTGTTTTATTATCACCACTAGCGGACGGCACAGAACGAGCACTTAAACGCCATCTTTTACTTGACATACTGTAGCATGTTGACGGCTGACGTCATAGCAACGCGAATCACCTATAACGTCTAAATATACATCATCTTCTGAATCATCTATTTTTTTCTTTTCTTTAATGTAAATAAATAAATAAGTTTTTCTCCTACAGAGAATCGCTCAACCGACGAAGCTGTAAAGACCCTTCCGGTCGATAGTATTAACTAGGAGTGAGTGAGAGAGTGACGAGTGAGAGAGGAGCCTGCCTACCGTATGCGTGAGAGAGACAGAAGCCAGAGAGACTGGCGCCGTAACGCGTTACGTAATGAAAGCGGTTCATCCTCCTATAAGTTAACACTACAAAAAAGGCGCTAAAACACTTCAAAAATCTACAGCAAAAAACAACCACAATGTAAACTTACGATCGTCATCATCATCGTTGTCATCGGGACCTGGGAAATCATGCGCATCATCGCCGAACTCATCATCGCTGTACTGTCTTTCCACTTTGATCCGTTCCAGTTTCACAGACTTGTCCGTCTCTCCTGTCGGCATCGCTGTGGATCAAACCAAACACGTACAAACTAATCTAATCAAGTTTTTACATATAGGTAATACCTCATTTATTTATTTCATCTATACTAATAAATAAAATTGAAGCGTAGACTATTTCGAAAGATATATGTATAATGGAAGGCAAGAATAGTACCACCCCATATCGATCCTGTGGGTGTCGTAAAAGGCGACTAGGGGGATAAATCCTAGAGAATTGGCAGCAGCGTCCTCTGAGTATCACAAACACCTACTGCAATCGCTGACCCCGCCTGCCAAGCGTGGCGAATATGGAAATCCCCCCTTTATTGGGGGAGACCTATGTCCAACACCGGACGTCTTATGGTTAAATGGATGGAAGGCAACACAACCAAACGCGCTATGTAGCATCGTTCAAAAAAAAATCTATTTTTGTTGTCGCTAATATAAAAAATTGAAGTGTCTATTTTTTTTTTACTAAATACGTATAAATGTATATACACAATTTTTAAAATTTTTGTCTGTCTCTCTGTAATGGTTAAACTCCGGAACGGCTGAACAGATTTGGACGGGACTTTTTTTGTTGTTAGATAGCTGAAGTTACTCCGCGTAACTTAGGCTACTTTATTTTATCGAAAATATTTAGGGTTCCGCGTAAAAAAAAATAATACTCATAAAAATTGGAATAAATTCCGATACCATGCAGTTTTACTTGATGTTAATAGCAAAAAAAATTGGAAAATAATTAGGGTACCGGTAAATTGAAAAAAATTAAAAACTATATTACGGAGTGAAAAATATATGAAACGCGGACGCAGCCGCGGGCACACGGCTAGTTATATGATAAACGGGAGACAGATAAATAGAAATACAAAACAATGATATAAAAATCTTATAGCTAGGCCGAATCCAAATAAAAATGTTTACACAAAAAAAAAAATCAGAGAATTATAACAGAAACGTTAATATTGAAAAAAAAAGAAAAAAATCTATATACATATAGGAAAATTGGGTTCCTTAAACGCACCATCCCCTCAAAACTACTGAACATGGGAGTATGTAACATTCGACGCGGAATTTTTCGTAGATGGTTATAGGCTTTATTATTTCTGGATTCCATCGGCCTTTTGTCTTTTTTTTGTCGATTTACTCTTATGTACATTTTTCTGGTAACAAAAACTCTCATTTTTCTTCATTTGTAGTTTTTTTTACGTTAGGTAGAAATTAAATGATATAACATTTAATTTCTAACTAACGTAAAAAAAAAACTACGCGCTTTTTCAGTCACACCTAAAGAATATATGAATCGCGGGCGGAGCCGCGGGCACTAGCTAGTAATAATATATAATAATAATATACAAAATACTAATAAATAAAATTGAAGTATCAGATTGCATTCAACAAAATAACAGCTTTTTAATATTTTTTTTTTTTTTTTAATTTTATGGCGGAAAGCAACGGGAAACGACCGCAACAAATATCCCAAGAAAACCATCATGAATACCTATTTATTTTGGTCACGACCCTCAGTCATGTGGATCCGATGAAGATCTACCTACAAATAATATCGATATGATATATCGCTACGTTGTATCGACACTATGTGATATATTGTTATTTACGATATATTGTATTCTCAAATCAAGTTCACCAGCGCTTTTATAGAAATATAACATTATTTAGAAGTGGCAATACACCAAATTATTGTGAATTTTGACACCCGCGGCGGAATAGAAAATGTATTAAGAGTAGCCAGCATCAAAACATAATACAAATAGCGTATATCGTACATCGGATAACAGCTGATTCGATAATATCGTGTTTTATTAAACCGTATGGGAAAAAAATTGGAAAACAAAAAGTGTGAAATGATAAATCTATATCTAATTTATCCAACCACTTTAGAGCGTCGTCAGTGAAATTGATAATGGTGTTAACACACGTACGGACCGGACCGCGGACATAGTACGGCGGGCGGCCGTTGTTATTAGTGCCCTAAGTAAGAATGGGTATAAGATCGATTTTTGAATCGATTCGAGTCTAAATTTGATGAACCGATTCACAAAACATCGAGGCCCAAAAGATCAACCTTTGAAACTACTAAAGTATCAATTATTAGAGTGTCATATTTGTTTTCTATAATATAATGATCATCTGTAAATAGGCAAAAATAAATCAGTTCAGTGTCATTTTTCATTAGTAGGTTAGGCATTCCTCTTTTTTTTTAGTTAATATTGATGACCTTTAGCACTGTTATTAAAAAAATGGAAACAGTTTTTGCAAAAATGATGATTATAGTATAATTTCGATCTTTGGAAGAATACTATTTACGAGTAAAAAGTCAAATATAACAAACAGAAAAAAGATTGATCTCTTGGAACTCAATGTTTTGTCAATCGACTTAAAAAAAACGATTTTTTTGAAGTCTTTTCCCTATCCCTACATAGGCGACTGATGACCTCGGCCGCTCGCCGTACCATGTCCGCGGTCCCATCAGTACGTGTAATAACAGCATAAGATCGTCGGGGGAACCTTTATATTTTCTCAGTGGACACTTTTGCACTATATGGTTTATGGATTGTATTTCTGCCCCGCAATCACAACGCGGTGGAATCGTCCAATCCATAACGATATTTAAATTTAGCGCACCTTCCATGATCAGTATGCAATCTGTTAAGCTTGCACTAGAGATTTCTCGGCATTTCGAATCCCTTTATTTTGCTACCTGAAACGATGTTATTTATTGTCACACCTGGCCCTGACGAACTCCAGTTATATCGAAATATCGTGTTGATTCGATATATCGAGAGTGAGTATCGGCGTTTAATTGAATATCGATATATACCATACACTCCTAATCACAATGATGATACTCACTCTCAACTTCCAGCACTATCGTGGTCCCAGGGTCGAGGTGCTGCGTGAAAGTCTTCTCGCACTCCTGGACCTGCCGCTTGAACTCTGATGCGTCCCTTAGCCTTGATATACATGATTCGCATATCAAACGACTGTTACTGTTCGGACCACCAGACTGGGAGTACGCGATCTGCGAACAAAATGTCCAATCCGTACGTCATAACCTTTGGCTCTTTTTAGACACGCATAGGGGTCGTCCATTAATCATGTGATGATTATTTTTTCTTTAGTGTTTGGAATGAGTACATTAGAGGAAGTTCGAAAGTGGCACCAGCAACAGAGACGATAAGGAGCAGTCGTCTGTTCTGGTATGAGGATGTGATGCGCAGGGAGGATGAAGATGTGACAAAGGTATTGGATATTAATGTAGAGGATTGTATGCGAAAGGGAAGAATAAAGAAAATATGGATGGCTTGTGTGAAAGATGATATTTTTAGGAAGGGAGTGAATGTGGAGATGACTGTAAATAGAATGGAATGGAAGTGGAAGACATGTTGCACCAAGCACAAATGAAAATAGGATTAGGGTAGGGAGGTGATGAGGTTCAATGCTTTAACCACCAATATTATCCCATGTTAAGTAACAATGTAGTCATCCAGGATGGTAAACACACCAAGTTAACAAGATAATGGTTCTGGTTATGTTTGATTATTTACTTTGCAGATTTTGTATGAGGTATACGGGATTTGCTTATTATTGTTGACAAGGGGGGAGTAAAAAAAACTTAAAATTCTGCTTACGTAATACAAGAACTGCACTTAAGGGATTGTCCATTAATTAGGCCGAAATTCGAAATAGATAGATATACCAATTGAGTGTTTTCACAAAACAATACATAATAAAGTGATTTTTTCTTAGGAAATAAGTTTATCTATGTTTCTAGATGTAAGAAGTTTCCAGAGAAAAAAACCCAGAGAATGAGCAGCAGCATCCTCCGAGTATCACAAACATCTACTGCATTTGCCAAACCGCCTGCCAAGCATCCCGATTATGGCAATGCTCCCCTCATTGGGGGAGACCTATGTCCAAAAGTGGGCGTCTTATGGTTGAGTGGATGGAAGAAGTTTCAATGAATGATTAAAATTTTGTAGTAGATTTTAATGGTCTATGTATTGCTTACAGAAATTTCATTGACATCAATATCAGCTATGTAAGAAGAGACAGAAACAACAAAAAAATATTTTTTTTTAGAAAATGTTTATTGTAACACCTTGTGAAAACGCTCCTCAGTTGTAAATGAAGGGAATATATAAATGTAATTTTCAACTTCTTGAAAACATCAGTTGAAATTTAAATATACCTCTATATTAATTTTAAATTCAAAATCAAAATAAAAAATTAAGTATATTTATATTAACACACTATATTTATATTACATATTAACTATATATTTCTCACAATTCTCATATATACCTCAATTTTCTCTAAAAATTGCTATGGATTTTCACATTTGATTTCTGGTATTCAAGTATTATACATGTGGAATTTTAGACATTTTTCAAAACTCAAACTCTTCCCTCCCCCCTTGATAATGTAATATTTGGCATAATTTTTTTACCAAATCTGTGTCCTTCCTGGTCCCTTTCACCTATAGTTCTCACCTATTCTGGACCGGTTCACTCTTAAGTCTGGTACCCAGAATGTGGTCTGTTACGCAGGAAATATTAAGGTGCATAAGTGCATACGCAAACACAAATGCCCCCCTCTCGTACTTTTAACCCATTTTTAAATAATGAAAAGTGCACATTTCTTAATGAATCACCATTCAACTCCCTATAACATATATCATCTATACTAATAAATAAAACTGAAGTATCTGTTTGTACTCTCAAAATAATTTTTTTTACTGAATACATATTAATTTTACAATACCTATAGCAAAATTTTAATTTTTAATTATGAAATGCGGGTGCAGTTGCGGTGGCACAAAGCTAGTAGGAAATAAACAAAACATAAACCCGCCTTCAGTAGTTGATTACATAATATTTGAAAAGCCCCTAATGATGCAAAAAGGTTTAACCGATCACCGTGGTGTGTAAGCATGATCAAACTAATAACCACATGGGAATAAAACAGAATAACTGCTGCAGGGGTAGTATTGTTCTTTCTTTTTTCAATTTTGTAGTCTCTCTCTTCAAAAATTAGGTACCAATGGCAGTGGTGTAACTATACCATCTGAGTTCGATTGGAAATTTTTGGATGAGGCCCCAGTAAAAGTTGTCACATTGTAAATAGATTGTATCAAAACAATAAAGTAATCACTACATCGTTTAAATATTCAGTCATGTCTAACTTAAATTGTATTTATAATTTTTACTAAATTTTGTTAAAAATGTTAGGATACTTCTGAGCTCACGGATTCGCAGGCCAGGGCCATACCAGCCGGGGCCTACAGCATTTAGCCAGCTCTACCACCCTGTAGTTTTCCCACTGATCAATGGATTCTTTTGTTACACTTTTTCCAAATAATCAAGGAATGTACAAAACATCTTGTAAAATTAGAAAAAAAATTATGCAATTATTATTTAATATGTTATTTTATTATATATATATATTTTTTAATCAAAAATAATTTTAGGTCGATATATATTTTTACTACTAGTGAAAATAAGATATTTTAAATGGTTTTTTTAGAGATAATTTTTCACTTTTAGGTTGTTTTATTTCTTTTTCAAACTCCGTGATTACAATATATTAACATTTTTTGGGAAAAATAATTTCAGATAATTGTCTCTGCAACTTATTTTGATCATCTATTTACTGATGTTTGAATGTATACAAATATAAAATAGGTAACTTTTACATACCTACTCATCAAACTAAATCTAACTGTATTGATTTTAAAATCCTACCAAATTAAAGACAAACGCAAGATGAGATAAAAAAACAAATAGAATCGACTTTTCCAATCGGACGGATTATAATGTAAAAATCAATATGGACGCCATAGCGTCGAAACAAAGGCAGTTTACAAATAATTACTTACAGAAACATTAAAGGTATCGGACAACATTTCAGCGTAAACTTCTCTCTTTCCCATCCAAAAATATTCAGTTGATATATCTTTATAACATCCCTCTGAAAGACAACATCGGCACACTGTCGGGCCGGGTCGCCATTCCGATGTTTTGCAATCCATTATCACAAACTTAATACTATTTTTACAAAATATACTACTAACATAATGTAATTTTAATATTTAGTTATAATAATATCAGGTTTTGAGATAATAAACTAAATGTTTCTTTTTCATGTGAATAACACAAACGCAACGCCATCGACGACACTTGAACAGTTACAACTAATGTTGTCAGCGTTCTATTTTGAAACTACAAAAAATCCTAAAAAATAATTGCCTGTGATAAATTCTTGAACATGGAAAGCAGAATATAAAGGTTCGTTTTTATAAAGGTTTATTTTTAAAAGTCATTACGGTATTATTTATCTCTGGTCATCACTCATCTGTATACTTCTTTTATTATTGGTCAATGGTGTATACTTTACATATATTATTTAATATTCAAAACATTATTAATTCACTAAATAAAATTCGGAAAAAATTTGTTAAATAAACTATTGTTAAACATTACACTTTCTTTAAAGCATAATAAACTAAAATTAAAGTAAAGTTCTTTTGCATGAGATAAATGAAAAGTACTTATATTTAGTAGGTAAAGCACATAAGATAATATACCTCCAATTCAAGTAATGACTCTTTCAGGTTTCTTGTCAAGTTTATATGGAAATATATTATTACGTTATATTACTTAAGCTTTGAAGTCCAACAGTAAATTACAGAAAGTGAATGACAACTTAGGGATCGTCCATTAATCATTTGAGACTATATAGGGGAAGAGGCAATCCGAAAGATAACACGTGTAGTGCAGTGAGGCATCACATATATTTATTTTGCTTTGAACACGCGATGTTTCAACGAAAACCGACGTGTTATCTTGATTCACCTTCTACAGCAAACAATTTAAAAGTTGAAATAAATTTATATCCGTATTTTAAAATTATATTCAGAAAGTTTTAGACATGCCTTGGAGTGGGGTTCTAAAATCTCGAAAAGTATCACCAGGAGGGAAAGAGTTAAAAAATGGTTAAAACATCACAAGAATAATGGACAACCCTTTACGGATGATCTTGGCGAACGACGAAACAGATTTTGGAACAAAATTCCTTGTATTCTATAATTTCAATCAATTTCGGTACCTACTTTTGATGTTCCAACTTCGGCAACATTTATTATGCCAAATAGGGATGTTCGATTACAATAAACATCGATGTCAAAATCGATAAGTAAATATCAATCTTTTTAAGTATAATTAAAAATTTATATATTATTACAAGTTACTAAAAAAAATGTGACATTATTTATTACAAATAATTTTAAAATTAATATTTTGATAGTATTTTTGTCTTTTAATCTTCCTTTCCTATATCGATATTTCCTAATAAGTCCTTTTGAGAAGATTTTTTACTAATAGTGGGTTTTTTAAAATTTTCATGAGAGTATTTTAGCTTTTGGATAAGTAGTGCTAATAAGATTTTTCAATAATTCTAAAGAATCTTGTTTTTGGTCTACTGCACGTTTTTTTGTTTAACAGAAATTATTTATGTGGATAAATCTACTGCTTCACATTACTAAAACAACTCATAAAATCTGATGATAAATATAAAGTAACTATGAACGGCAAACAAAATTTGTATTTTTTTAATATATCATTAATATAAAATTAGTATAGTATATATATATATATATATATATATATATATATATATATATATATATATATAGTATATATATATATATATATAGTATAGTATAGTGACATATAACATAAAAAGCAGACTTTTGCAAAATACATAATATCGATCTTCTCTGGTAATAAAGAGTTATCCATAGTTCGAAATGTGTACCTGTAGATTGAAACTTTAACAATCGATGGCATATTTTAGATTTATTGTTAAATACCAGAGATGCATAGTTAAATACAATACTTTGGAAGGTCTGTGAGTTTGTATTGTCGTAGATTACATTTATATAATATTATTTAAGAACTGACCATCATTAATATTTGAAAGTTACTGTCCATGTTTAAACCTGTTAAAATATTAGATAAAGAACTGTCACTACTATTAGGAAAACCATGTCACGGTTTATGTTATATAAAATTACAGTAATAGACTATGATATGACTTTTATTAATTCAATCGACCGACATAAAATAGACTCCACAACATGCATAACCCAATTTTTTTTCTTTTTACAAGAAATTAATATGAAAACATCGATTTTAATGTTTTAGATCAAAAAATCGATTCAGAAATGGTTTAATTAAAACATCGATATTTAACACACACAACAATGTTTCGAAAAAAGAAATGAATAACGTCATCCCTGTCTGGTGGGGTGCTCACCCTGCCACAATGAGATTGGTGTATAACGCAGCTATAAGAAGCGTGCTGGAGCTTGGTACCTTTTTTTAGATCCGGGAAGTGCAGCCGGTTTTAAAAAGTTAGACCTGATTCAATCTAGGGCTTTAAGAATTATATCTGGTACAATGAAATCCACTCCCATAAATGCCCTCCAAACAGAATGTTGTGACCCTCCTCTTAACTTAAGACGACAATATCTTTCTGATAGATTTATTTTCCGTATTGTACAATTTTCTAATCATCCCTTAATCTCCAAACTTGAATTACTTTCACAAAAAATTATTTCATCTCATAAGCCTTTACCCTGCCTGTTAAAAAGTTTAAATAAATTTAAATCGATACAAGCTCCGACACATACCTTTCGTTTACTGCCGTTATTTAATTCTCCCTTTGATTGCCTTCTTTTATCTCCGAACATTTGTTTTTCACTTAATATTGAAAGGTCTGATACTAATGCGAATGCTAACTTTAATCATATTGTAAATAGTAAATGGCCAAATTGGCACCATATTTTTACTGATGCTTCTAAACATTCTACTGGCTGTGTTGGCGTGGGAGTGTTTCACAAACAGTACAATATCATTCAAAAAATCAAGTTACCTCCAGAAACCACTGTTTTTACGGCAGAATGCTTTGGTCTTTTGAAGGCTATTGAATATATAATAACTTTCAAACTCAGGAATAGTGTGATATTTACGGACTCGTTAAGCTCCTTACAGACCTTAGCAAAATTCTCAGTTAAATTAAACCCATTTTTTCATATATTATTTGAATGTAAAAGAAAGCTGTTGCAATGCCAAATGAATAACTATTTTGTTACTTTCTGCTGGATACCTGGCCATTGCGGCATTATTGGAAATGTGAAAGCTGACACTCTGGCAAATGATGCTACTGTGACCGGCGATATGTATCCTTACAGGATTTTCGGCCATGATCTTACTGCCCTACCTAGCGCATATCTCCATGATTCATGGAATATGTACTGGAGAGAGAGTGGTCAGATCAAGGGACGTTTTCTGTATGCTATGCAATCGTTAGTTCCCAGGAAGCCATGGTTTGCCAGAATGTCCTTTGGTAAAACTGTCACCTCTGTGTTAATCCGTATGCGTCTCGGCCATGTTTGTCTTCCCGTACATTTACATACACTTGGCATAGTAGATAGTGCTGCCTGTGAGTGTGGTGAGAACTATTGTGACATGAATCATGTTTTCCTTTCCTATGAGTCTTTAGTCTCTCTTTGTATTCCTTTCCCTACTAACATTTCTTTACTACTTAGTACTTGTGAACCTTCTGTATATAATGTAATAAATAAATTTATTGTATATAATAGCATTAAACTGTAGAACTAGTTACTTGAATATGTTTTAGTTATTATTATTCTGATTTTTTTTTAATTCTTATTTTATTCGCGTTTTTGTTTTCCGCGTTATGTTTCCCGCGTTTTGTTGTAAATAGGTACATAATGTTTGAAACCGATTTTATTCTCAAACCTTGTCAAGCCATAAATTGACACATGGAAAAATGTACTTGACACTGGCTAAGACACAAGCCGTGCAGAGCCATTAAAAAACACAAGAAGAAGAAGAAAATCCCTAATGTCAAATAAAATCTATTTGTTTATCGTAACTGAATGTTTGTGATGTTATGAAAATATTCGATTTTAGTATAATTTGTTTGGATATACTTACTATGAAATTACTGTTAGAATAAAGATCACAATGAGTGCTCCAAAGGCCAAAAAACCAATTTACGATCCGGGGCTTTGTCGATGTTGTGGATCTATGAAGAAATGCCGTTTACTAAATATCGAATATGAAGGTTTCGGCCAAAAAGAGATTTACTCTGACATGATAATGGATTGCTTTGGATTACTGGTAAGATAGTATCACAGCATTAAAATCTCTATGATTATAGGCTTTAAAACATCTGCTTTTTGTAAATAATTAAAAAAAATGCAAACAATATTTTTTTCCTACATAAGTATTTATTAGAAATTTATATTTGACATATATTTGCTAGCAAGTATAATTAAAAATTTTCTTTTATTTTTCCTTCAATCAGTAAATTAATCACAGAAATTGCTTGGTTAATAAAACTTGTAATAGAACCAAGTAAAAGGTAAACAAATAATATAAGCAAAAATTCTTTATTCAATTTGGTCCTTAAAAAGAAGAAGCTTATGAATGTCTAAAAACTACCACCAGTTCAGAAAATGGATCAGCTGGGAAAAGCTGGAAAGAAACCAGAACTCTTTTAAAAAAATGAATTAATACAATTCATAATAATAAATGGTTTTAGCGAAAGCACTCCCCCTCCTCTCCCTCTCTTCTCATTTCATTTCCAGACATCACTCTCATGTAATGATCAATCAACCCTATTATAACTTTAGGTCATTAAAACCTGATTGACATAGTGCTTAAACTTATTTTCAGGTAAATCGGTAATGTGCTTTGGATCCATATTGTTGTAGTACCTGAAACGATGAAACGATTACCGAAACAACTTTTATTGGGTGTAATAAGCTTACTTATATCAAACTTGATTGTATGGTGATGGCAATCCTTTTAGAGCTTTTCAAGGAATTTTCATGGCACCTCAGAGCAAATACTCCATGCTATTATTTTCAATACACTTCACTTGTAATAATGATGTGCCACTAAAAACCCTTAATGCAGCCTAATACCACAGTAAATACGGGGTAATCTAGCCTATGTTGTAAACACCATACACATGGCGAAAACACTACCATAGTGACATGTTTCAGCATAACACTTAGCAGGGTAGGGCAATTGAGTCCAAATGGATCTTGATTACTGTCTGCTTGTTAAAACTTGTTAAGGCATGTTGCACTTTGCCAGTAGAGAGTAGAGTATATATCTCGGAGAAACCTAGAGGCTTTACCGGTGGGTAGATGTGCTCTGGTATGATAATGTGGACTAGACATCATCTTTATAGGACCCTGTACTTTATTTACACCACAGATGACCACTGCCAAACGAGTTGGCAAGCTGAATTTTTTATATTGTACACTGTACAGGCTCAGTATTTAATCATAATCTCACAGTCTGGTCCAGGCCGGTAAACACACTAAGCCTAGAGGTACTCTGATGGTTCTCAATTGATTCTGTTATTGTTTCCTCTCTACATTTTCCTTTACCCAAAATTCAGGATTAGTATAGAGCTGAGTAGGTGCATTCGAACCTTAGTGCGTAAATGCATTCCCCTCGTCAAAAAAAAAAAAAAGGTGCATTGGAACCTGTTTCCACCGACGCGGAATCTGACTGCACTAACAACTCCGCCATCATGGATACTTTTTTTTTTTCAAGTAAAACAAGCCCTTTATTAACCTCAAATATTACCTTTATTCATAAATACATATTTTTTGTAAATTTTGATTATCCACCCTTCCCCCTATCAGCAATAGTAAGCCAAGGCTCGAACGAAAAAACGAAGAGTAATAAGCAAATATTGCCTATGTAGTCACTATTCAGATACCTCCGTACACCATGCTATCAAAAATTAGCAAAGTGTAACCGTCTTTCCATTGATGCTTACGTAAGGTATCAAATAACTAATTGCCTTTTAATTACAGTTGTCCCATCTGGACGGGAAGCCCTCTGAGAGGCTGGTGTGTGCCACTTGCGTTGCTAGGTTACGAGACGCATTCGCCTTTAGGCAACAAGTTCTGCATTGCGAAGAGGCATTTTTACACATGAAAATGTATGATGCAGATCATAAAGGTCAGCCTCTTGCAATTTATTTCTTACTAGCTGTTTGTCCTCGGTTGCGCCCGCGTTTAATTTTTTATACAAAATCCTAATTATTATACAAAGAAAACTTGTTACTAACATTCAAATACCTGCCAGTAAATTTGTGCATTGAATTTCTTTTTCTTTATGTGAAACCTTAATTATTTTTGACAAAATAAAGTAGCCTATGTTAAGCGGAGTAACTTTAGCTATCTACCAAAAAAAAAATCCGGTCGAAATCGGTCCCGTCATTCCGAAGATTACCCGGAACAAACAGACAGGTAAAAAATTGTATTATAGGTAACATATATACATTCATATCTATTTAGTAAAAGAATAATATTTTGACATTACAAACAGACACTTCAATTTTATTTATTAGTATAGATTATCAGATTATTCACAGGCCTAGTGATCTTGATCAATAAATGAATGGCCCTAACAAAATGGTGGCCTTCTGTTACAACCACAATGGGAATGATTGGTACATTTGTCACATGTCAATGACATGGAAAGTTTTAGATTTTCTTTTTTTGGTATCGCAGAAGTGTTTGCCAGAGTATTATTATTTATCTGTGATGGAAAGGAAAGTTAAGGATGATGGCAGATACCTAAACTTTTGCTTGCCACAACGAAAATATTATTTTAACAACAAAAAATAACCAGTTTTTTTTTAAAGTTTTCGGCAAGTCCCCATGGCTGCCTGTTTGTTTTTTTAAGTGACAATTGCACACACATGTTTCGTTTTTTCAGATAGTAATGCCCCAATGGAGACCGCTCTAGTGGATGGCGCTCCGAAGGTGGAAGTGGAAGTCATTAAGATGGAACCGGAAGACAATGATCAGATCAGTGACGTTGGAGACCATTGCGAAGACGCACTGGCCGATGCACCGGGTATTTTATTTACCGTGTCGTTCTTTTAATTCTTGGATGTATTGTTTTTGATCTCTTAAGAGGCGTTTAAAACGATTCCATCGATCTTTTCAACCGAAAGACGTCCACTGTTGGACATAGCTCTCACCCAAAGAGCTCCAAGACGACCAGTATTACGCCACATGCATCCATCTTAAAACTATTACGTGAGCAGAATTGTAGAATTTTGACTCTCCTCAGCAAAAGTATGCTCAGCCCTTGAAAACTCACTTTGGAGTCAAAAATGGAATATAAATTTGTATAAAAATAAATTTTATATTTAACTTTTATAATATTTTAATACTAGATGAAAACCCGGCTTCGCCTGGATGAAATGATACTCATATACTCAATCTTTTACAAAATGTAGGTAGTGAGGAACTGTATCTTCAGTGATACGTGTGAATCGGCACTGATACGTGTGAATCGGTCTTAACGAACTCAAAATGGCATCCGAGTGACCAATATGGCAACTGCCATTTGCACCATTAGAATTTAACAAAATACTCGACAATCCGAATTTTGCGGATATATGTTGCCGACTCAGAATCATGATTTTTTTTTATATTTTATTAAAGTCTACCGTACTCCTTGACCGAATTATATTTTCAAATTATATAAACACCTACATACATGCTACCATATACCACTATGCTATCTTCCCACGGTACACCTTCAATAATAAACTTCACTCATTCCAATCATTAGCAATAAACCGACTGGATAATGATTTTTTTTGAACATAGGCCCAGTGCCTTTGACCACAATGTCACCAGATGTTAAGTGACGATGTGGTCCAGGATGGTGAACACACTAAGTCTAGAGGTTCTTGTTCTAAAGTGATCCTGTCGGAACACACTTGTTGGTATTTGGCGGCAGGTTTTCAAATTTGAGGGATGCTACGGCTTCCTCATTTTCACCGAAAGCTCAGATTGATTTTAGAGTTGGATAGGTGGGTTTGAACCCACGTCCATTGACGCAGAAGCCGGCTGGACTATCCACTACGCCCTCATCGCTTTAATGTACAATATACTCCTGTCTTGATATATACAGATAAAGACGCGAAGCCAACGGTATTGAACGAAGATTCAACTTCAGCGGATGACTTGCCTCTTATAAACAGTGTCAAACGACGAAAAGTGCGTATCTCTTCGAAGAGCAACCTCCGAGGGTTGCGTGAATCTAGAACTGAACGTAACCTCAGGAGAGCTCAGGCCAGGTTAATCAACTCCAAGAAGCAGGGTAAGTAATTAGTGAGAGCACTAACTGGGCAATGTTGTTTGAGCAAACATATTCACAACGTTAAAGTCCAGAATTCAAGAGAGTGCAGGTCCTGTAATTACGCAGATGAAACATCAAAGCATGGCTTGTGTTAATTTGCTCCATTAATACCCATAGGTAACCGAATTCCAGGTAAGCATGCGTTGCTCCCGGTGGGGGTACGGACATTCTCTGCCAAAAAGATCCTACAGTACATCCAGGTTGTAGGTCTAGACAGTGAGCATTATCAATATAGGGGCGATCATGATAGATCTAACTAGGTTGCAGTGATACGGGACTGTTTCAGCATAGCCCCTTTTCGAATAATATTAATAACTTTTTTTTATAGAGAGGGAAATGGCTTTACGCATAACCCCTGAAGTCTCTAATCTGGAAGTCTCACTTCTGGATTAGTGATGCCAGGGTGGTACATACCAATGTAGGACTCGCCCGGCGTGAAGCACCGGGGATACCCACTAAAAGCTACTTTACCTATCGCCGCCTTCCTTGGGCGACACGGGATTGGTCGGGCACACCGGGAAGAGGGAGGCTTAAACCAGCTGCCCTCCCCACGTCCTCAGCCCCTCTCCTTTGGATCTTGTCTGTCAATAAGAACTCCGAAGGAGAGGGACATGTAGGACCGGTGGCTGGCTTAGAGAGGTGGAAGAGCATGGGCGAACCGCGCCCTGCTACCCCCCACCCTCATGGGGCGAAGAGGATCCGCTAAGGGATCCTCTTCCTGCTCCGACCTCCTTCTGCATCATAACTTGCTATAATATTCTTTAAACTAATAGTGCTATCTAATCTATATTCAATGCGCCTTCGTTTCAGACATGCAAATGTTGCAAGCGCAACAGCTATACCGCGAAAGAGACCCCACGTATATGACAGAGACGAACATACTTACTATAGTTGAGTTCTCTCACGTTTGTCCTTTCAAGTGCAGGCATAACCACTTACTCTGCTATTACTGTGGAGCTAATTACTCCGACCCCAAACTCCTAAGGGATCACACGGCAACCGTTCACCATCCGAAGAAGTTTAAAGTGACTGAGCATAAGAACATGATTAAGATCGACTTAACCCGGATCGATTGCCGACTCTGCTCGACCAAAATCGATGATCTCGAAGAGTTCAAGAAGCACATAGTCTCGACGCACAAGAAGAAGTATTATTTCGATTATAAAGATTCGGTTTTACCGTTCAAATTGACGAAGGAGGAGATCAAGTGCGCGATATGTCATCTCATATTCCCATACTTCCACGCTTTGAACAAACATATGAATGAGCATTTTAGTAATTATGTGTGCGAGACTTGCGGTTTAGGTGAGTGATATTTTATTTTATTATACGCATATATATAAGCAAAGTTTGTTTTCTTTGTCCGAGGTAAACTCGAAAACTACTGGACCGATCAGCGTGAAACCACAACCATTCGACGCGGAATTAATCGTAGATGGTTATAGGCTATATATTTTTCCAATTCTATTGTACATTTTACTTTTATTCATTCATTTGTACTTTTTAATTAGCTATAAATGAAACGTCATATGCACAGAACATATGAAACGCGGGCGGAGCCGCGGGCACCATTACTCATATATGTATAAAAATCGGAACCAAACTTTTTTCATTTATATTTAGTTCATGATAAATATAATTGATTTTTTTAAATTCAAATTAAGATCATATAATTCAAGTTATATTTATTCAAAGTAGGTTCATAGTGGTTATATTTTTTACTGTATTGTACAGCGCTTACATCACAAACTCACCTGGTTTTAAGTGATGATATGTTCCAGGATGATAAACTAAACTAAACCTAGAGGCGGTCTTTAATTGACGCCTGTGGTACACATAATAAGCTTGGTAACAATTTTAGCAGATGGTAGCCTAAAAAAGTTTTGTGAATCTAATTCTAATAAAGATTTTTGTAATTTTATAAAAAAAATACAGTATAGACCACAATCTCACCTGATGTTAATTGACAAAACAGTAAACACACTATAGAAATACTAGTTCTCAATTGATACTGCCGGAACACCTATTCGTAATTGGCGACAGGGTTTTCCAGTTTGAGGGTGGTAGCTACCCAAGCGGATATTATTTTAAAAATGCCTTATACCACCATGCTATAATTTCCTGGCGATGTTTTCCTTCACTAAACGCTCAGGCTGATCTTAGAGTTGGATAGATAGGTTTGAACCCGCGTTCATCCGCGATCGCACTATCAACTAAGCCATCATCGAAATACAATGTTACATTTACACTTTCTTCCTTCGTTTATTGCATACGGCCCTTGCTTGCTTGCTAGAACTAAAAGACTAATCCAGCGTGTACAAAATGCTTACGGTCGTTTCTCTTTATGTGTTCCACAACGTTATATATTACTCCTTACATAAATAATTCCAAATGACTTAAACTGACGATCCGTAGGAAGCTGCATCTTGCAGTACTTTTATTTGGCATTATAATTATGCAAACACCAAACTATCTGTAAAAGAAGTTTTGGCTGAATCAAAGTCTAGGTTTCCCAGATAATGTTTACAAATGTACTAAGTCCTCCAAAGCACCGAACTATGGTTTTTAAGGTCATTTAAGTTCGCAGCATCACTATGCTGGAATGATATTCCTCCGGCAGTGCGTGCAGTTAAAACATTGCAAACTTTTAAAGCCACGTTTAAAAGTTGTTATTAATAAATCAGTTATACAGTTAGTTAAAATGACTCTCCATTGATCTTAAGTTCAAGTTATTTGTTATCCTGCGCTTTTTATATATCCAAATCTTGGTTTCTCTTCCTCGCAGTTACTTCATTCTCGCCCTTGAATGTTGTTTCACCGCCATTTTCATCTATCATTAATGTGTTTATTACCCCCGCAAACTATACACCAGCTTCTAACTAATATCATATGTATGTGTGTATGTGGATCGTATATATATGTATGCTTATAAGTATGTAGTACATATTGTTAGCTATACCTAACCGGTATGTAATATATAATTAGAATGTAAATTGTTTTTATTTTGTCGGATTAGGAGGTACAGCCAGAATCCCCCTTATCTATTGTATTGGGGTACTCTGATCCCACAAATACAATAGATAAGGGTAGTGCGTAAATGCATTTCTCCCCGTCAAAAAAAAAAAAAGGTACAGCCAGAATAACAGTGCTGTGCTGTAAATCCATGGTTTAGGTGCAGCAATAATGCTGAGGCTGAGCCTGTTTGTTTCCGCACAACATTCTGTCCTATGTGTAAATTTCTTTAAAAGATTATTTAGTAATATTATATAATGTTTGTGTATTGTGTTGTGTTACGTGTTGCAAATAAATACTTTCTTTACTTCTTTCCTACTTTAGGATTTGTAGATAAAGGTCGCTTCGTGATGCACCAGCAGCGTCACGACCAGGGCGATTATCCCTGCGATACATGTGGTAAAATCTTCAAAGCGGAATACAATAGGGACCTGCATATCGATAGGGTGCATAAGAAACGTGGTCGCGTTTACTGTCCGAAATGTGACGTCAAACTGATGTCCTACCCGCAGAAGTTGAAACATCTGATCGAAGCGCACGGCGAACAGCCGATGAGTTTCCCTTGCAGTATGTGTGATAAAGTGTGCGAGACAAGACGCACCCTGACGATACATTGCAGGAAGGATCATCTCAAGGATTATAGGTACATATCCCGTGCGTTTAGTCAATTAAAGCTAAGCTCAGCCAAGAGGACTGCCGGCAGAAGTTGTCCTCATCGATCCCGATGATATAATCACGTGCGAAAATAAGGTCTTTCCTTATCAACCGATTAAGTATGCGTGTCAGTCCCCAAGCTCGAGAAACAGCCGTTCCCGCCGCCGGGGACAGGCGGCTAACTTTGCTCCCGCACACTCTCCCGGTCCCCCTCAGGCGGCGACCCAAGACGTGTCTCGTTCTCCAACTGGGGAGGCTCTTGACGTCGCCGCCAGCGCGATACAGTAACACTGCCCATGCATTGAGCATTACACGCACAACACTGCACAACTCCTGCACATAACACGCAAGTACATAGGTCCTGTAAGGAACCTTTTTTTATGTTAAATAAAAAAATGTAGAGCTTAGCTAGGTACAAAATTCCACGGAAGTTTTAACACTTAGGTAACGAGCCGAGATCCGTAGCATTTTAGTAACCCTTGTGCTAGTCACCTTTTGCGGCTGAGTGCCTTTAGCACTCGCCCACAAAGTTCGGTAAAGCTGTAAAGGCACTTCTGGTCAACAGCGTTAGCTAGGTTAAAAAAAGAACTGCCGCCATAAATAAAAACTCATAATAAATATCCTAATTTGTTAGTTCAAATTATTAGAATAACTTAAAATGTGATATTTGTCTGGTTCTAACATACATTGGCGCTCCGATTAATAATTATGTATATTTCCATATAGTTCATTCATAATCCCTATAGTCTGCGTAAGTGTCATATTTATTATTTATCTATGAGTACTAGTAGTTAAACGCCATCTTATACTTAAGGTACTGTAGCATGTAGGCGGCTGACGTCATAGCATTGGTAACGCGAATCTATAACTTTCCCCTACCGTGGATCGCTTAAGAGGATATGCGGTCGGCGATAAATTTGGCAAGTAGGTTTTTCAGGAATCTATTGGTATCGCGTTACGGCCCAAAGAAAGACGTATAAAACATGAAAAGGGCAAATGCAGCTCAGAATGATTTTACCGTATGTAAAATAGACGAAAACCTCTCTTTGGTAGTACCTTGTGTTCTCCAAAACTGAACCAATTTTTAATTTTCTATGAATTTTAAAATAATAAATACTTTGGTCTGCCTCTACGTTTTGCTTGTTTTTTTATGTATTCATCAAATTTGACAAACGTCTGAAAATAACAGTAAAAATCGAGCATGTTTTTCATTTTCAAAGGCTCTCTCAGTTGCTATAATAAGTAATTTATAGAAAAACTCAATAGCGGTGGTACATACATTTTACCTATTTGGTGTAAAAATATTTGCCATGGAGAAGCCATTATTCATGGAGGAAACAGTGGTCTACGTTTATATCGAATAAACGCCGCTCGTATTTCCTATTAACGCCGCTAAAGAAGTTTTCGATGTATTTTGTTTTACACAATATAGGATCAGTGCTTTGACCACAATATCACCTGATGTTAAGTAACGATGTGGTCCAGGATGGTAAAAACACTAAGCCCATGTACTGGTTCTCAAGTGATATTACCGGAACGCACCTATTGGTATTTGGCTATTTTCAAACTTGAGGGTGGTAGCTACCCAGGCGGGCATACCCTATCACTATGGTTTCGCACTATGTTTTGCTTCACCAAAAGCTCGGGCTGTTGGATAGGTAGGTTACAATCTGCGTCCATTGACGCGGAACCCGGCCTCACTACCCACTGTGCAATCATCGCTTCAATAACATCAAAATTCGTCTAACTATAACAAAATCAAGATTTTTTTTTATTCAATTTGAGTCCGAAGATTATGAATGTCAAAGATTACCACCAATTCGGAAAACAACACAGTCGAGGAGAGCGCAAGCAAGAAACTCGATCTGGTTTTGTTTTGTACTGGCTTTGTAACCATTTGAACCTAACACTATAACCTAAAAAGCTTTTACTGGTCTTACTAAGGGACGGCTAATTTGTGATTACTTCTTGTATTAAAATTATGTTGGCCGTTTGCTATATCAAACTTGATTAGATTTTACCGGATGTACATTAAATTATCAGAGATACATTGGTAAAATTATAGATACGAGTGTCAAAGTTGCGGGCAGAAGTTTTTCACGCGTTTCGCTCTGGACAATCACATGCCGACGCACACCGGAGAGAGGAACTTCAAGTGCAAGGTCTGCGAGAAGAGTTACCCGCGCCTGAAGACCCTTAAGGACCACATGAGAATACACACGAACGACAGGCGATACCGATGCCATATATGCGGGCAAGCGTTCATACAGAACTGCAGTCTGAAAGGGCATATGAAGAGTCAACATCCGGAGTATGGATAAATAAGGAGATAATAAATATTTGCAATCCGTTGTGATCGTTTTCATTTCATTGCGTTCTTTTAATTTGAAAGCGTTGTCTGTTCAAATTCAATTATTGAAAAAACGGGTCCTCGCGCGTTACCTTTTCCCCTTTTCCTTTTGCTATCCCGAAGTTTTGACGCGATTGAGATTTTTATGTTCTTTTTTTGTTATGCCAATCGCTTCGCGACCTGTACTGCGCCGCGATTAAAAATTAAACAGAACAACAACAAACTAACCGAACAAATTACTAGAGCAGTGGCCGTTTATATCAAGGGTGTCTATGTATTCTAACCTATAATTATATCAAGGGCAGCTGTGTGACAAAACCCATGGATATCTCGCGGGTATCAGTGTGACCAAACCCATGTTTATATCGCGGGTATCAGTGTGACCAAACCCATTCTATATAGAGGATGTCTGTGTAACTTACATATATACATATCATCACGCCTTTCTCCCGTGGGGGTAGGCAGAGATTACGTCCTTCCACTTGCTACGATCTTGGCATACCTCTTTCGCTTCCTCTACTTTCATGAGCGCTTTCATACATGCTCGTCAGTTATGGGTACTTTTTACCTGGCCTTTATTTAAGACATGATTGATTTGGTCTAGATACATTCGCCTAGGTCGACCCTTACCGACTTGCCCATTCACCCTCGCCTTATAAATTAATTTCGTTAATCTTCTCTCATCCATCCTCTCTACATGCCCAAACCAACTAAGCATACCTTTCTCTATTTTGGTCACCACATCCTCTACCACACCACAGCGTTCCCTTATCATACTATTCCTGACTTTGTCAATCGTCTTCACTCCAGCTATACTTCTCAGACTTCTCATTTCCACTGCGTTAATCTTACTTTCATGCTTCTTCTGCCAAACCCAGCATTCACTACCATACCTAAGTGTAGGGACCAGGACTCCTCGATGCACAGCCAAACGCGCCTTTTCAGTCACTTTCTGGCTGCACATGAAGTTACGCAGGGCCCCATTCACTCTATTCCCTAACATAACTCTTCGCTCAATATCATCTTCACACTTTCCATCTCTCGTAACCTTTGATCCCAAGTACACAAACTCTTTCACTTGTTCCACTCTGTCTCCTTCTATCGAAATTACGCAATCTGTCATACTTTCTTCTCTTTCAAATACCATTACTTTCGTTTTACTAACATTCACTTTCATTCCTTTACTTTTAAGGGTCCTGTTCACAATACTGACCATCGCCTGCAACTCCTCCGCCGATGATGCCAGTATAACCTGGTCATCAGCATACAGAAGACATTTGACAGTCAGACCATTCATTTTTAATCCATACTTACTTTCTTTCAAGTCTTTCAAGCAATTGTCTACATATCGGTTAAACAGCCCTGGAGACGCAACACAACCCTGTCTAACACCTTTCTCGATATTAAACCAGTCTGTGTACGCCCCGTTTACCCTGACACAAGCACTAGAACCCTCATAGTGATCTCAATGCTCGTATCACGTTGCCGCTCACCCCATACATAGACAACGTCGCCCACAATTCATTCCGTATCACTCTGTCTGTGTAACTTAACCTATAATTATATCAAGGGTAACTGTGTGACCAAAACCATGTTTATATGTGTTTATGTGACCTAATCTGTATCTATATCAAAGGTAACTGTATATGTGTGGACGTATGTGTATATGATTACATGGTAGATATTAAACGGTTCCCGTGCAGCAATTATACTGAGGCTAGGCCTATTTGTTCCTGCACAACATTTCGTCTTTTTTGTATAGTTTTTAAAATATTAGTGAAGTAATGTTAACTCTTTGCCTGTGTTTCTGCATTGTTTGTGTGGTACAAATCGATATGTTCTTTCACCTTGATCTTAACTCTTAGCGTTATTCTTTTACTAACTTACACTCCTTTTAACCGAGAGACGTCCACTGCTGGGCATAGATCTCCCCCAAAAGATATGAGGGGGGCGATTGCTATAATCGGCACGCTTGGCAGGAGGGTTGGCGATCGCAGTTTTTTCGGTACTCAGTGGATGCAGCTGCCCATCCTCTGGCTTATAAGAGATAAGTCGGCTTTTACGACACCCAAGGGAACGATATGGTGTAGTACTTATTCTTAGTCGGCACCACACGGATGTGCACACTTCAAAATTATTTTTTTCATTTTTCCCCATGATGCATGGCAAAATAAGTATGGGGACACACCAACTTGATTGAAAATAAAACAATTTTCTTATTTCATAGCATCTATTTATTAATTAAACAGAATAAATAATCCAGTTCCTCTATGAATATAAGAATATTAAGATGAATAAAATTGCCTGATAACGAATTATTAATATTATATGCCTTTAACGAAATCTTAAAACTTTTGGTCAGTCAGTCCCTATTCTGTGGAGGAAACACGTAATTATTTAATTCTTGTACCATCAAATGTAATTGAGATCAATTATGAGTTGGTAGAAAAAAAATGATAAACACTATTGTACTAAAGTATGAAGTTGAACGCTCAACAGGATACTAATTGAAAAGTTAACTATAAAATCACTACAGGTACTTTACTCACAAAGTTACTTACAAAGAAGTAATAGTTAGTTACTTGGTCACTAATAGTTTGTTTAAGAGAGGAGTTTATACTAAGCAAATAAAAGTATTTACCTACTGTGTGCCCGCGGCTGCGTTTTAATTTTCTATACGGAACCATGATTATTTCCCCAATGAATTTCGCTACTAAGATAAAGCAACACTATTTCTTGAAATTTTTGAAATCAATTTTCATTTTTTTTTACACGCAACCCTAATTATTTTCGAAAAAGTAAGCCCTAATATACACGGAGTAACTTCATCTATCTACTAAAAAAAAACCTCCCGTCTAAATCCGTCCAGCCATTCCGGAGATTACCCGGAACAAACAGACGGACGGAGAGACATGAATTTTAAAAATTATATTTTTCGTATACGTATCGATTAAACATTCCTATCTATTTAGTAAAAAAAAAAATATTTTGTCATAACAAACAAACACTTCAATTTTTTTTTTATTTGTATCTTTTTTATAAAACAGTAATAAACAATCACCTGTTATTTTTTTTTCAATTGAGTCTATTCCATAACTGATTTCACCAATAAGTAAGTACCTGTTTGTAATTTACACTCTTTGAAACTACCCATGAAATTTTACACGAGATAGTAATAATTAATAATTTTAAATTTATACACATCACCACTACACAGAAAAATGATAAGTAATTATTTGTTTTTATTCACTATATTTGAGACTATTCAAAAAGTTCACAAAAATGTTGTAATTACATGTTTATAGTTTACACACTTCGTTACTTACACGAGGAAGTAATAACTAGTTATTTATTTACACCCAATAACTTATTCACAGAGAACTAGTCACTTTTTTTATTCTTTTTTTCACAAACCACTTTGACAGCAATCTCAGCTGATGTTAAGTGACGATGTGGTCCAGGATGGTAAACACACTAAGCCTAGGTACTGGTTCTCAAGTGATGCTTCCGGAAACCACCTATTGGTATTTGACGATAGGTTTTCAAATTTGAGGGTGGTAGCTGCCCTCTACCACCATTCTATTGGTTTCTTTATAATGTCTTCCCCTTCAGCTCAGGTCGATTTTAATGTTGGATAGTTGGGATCGAACCCACGTCGATCGACGCGGAATCCGACCCCACTACCCGCTGCGCCACCATTGCATACACACTCTTCGATAGACACAATGTAAAAACCAATTTATAATCACTAAGTCTTTTATTAAATTCTTTCCATTAAAAACCCGAGCACTTATTCATGAAACTCCTCCAGATCTAGACTCTGATGATGCTTCTTCACATGGTTCTTCAGATTACAGTTCTGAGTGAAGGTAGCGTTACACATCTGACATGCGAATCTCTTCTCGCTGTTGTGCGACAGCATGTGGACCTTCAGACCCCTCAGCCTCGGATAACTCTTGCCGCAGTATTCACAACGGTAGTTCCTCTCCCCGGTGTGACTCGCCATATGCTCCCTCAACCTCGACGGAAGGTAAAACCTCTTATCGCACAAATCACACTGATGCTTCAAGATCTTAAGATGGAATCGCCTGTTATGTTCCCTGAGGGATTTCCTACTGATATACGCTCGGTCACAACACTCACAATGAAACACTCTATGTTCCCCGTGCACTTCTATCATATGCCTGTACCGTAACGAATATGAGAACAACACTTCGTCACATTTACTGCACTGGTAAGCGGCTTCCTTCTTGTGTATCCTCGCTTCATGGAGGTACCGGGCGTGCTTCGACTTGAAAACCTTCCCGCAGTGGCACGCAAAGGTTTCCGCGACCTTCTGGTGCGTTTTCTGGTGGAGCAGCAGCATCCTTTCGTCGAAGTAATGCGCACCGCATATGTCACATATGCATGTGCCGAAGTGCTCAGCCATGTGCTTCTTCAGAGCGTGGAAGAAGCTGAAGGAGGCGCCGCATTCGGTGCAAGTTGGATTCCTCTGCGTCAAACGAAACTGCAGGCAATCGTATGACGTTCCATAGAATATCTTCCCGTGGTCGAGTTCCAAATGTCTCTTCAATGTGTCCACATCGGATACAGTCATCGGGCATAACCTGCAGTCTATCCGGTGTGTGTCAATTTGCAGGAGTCGTTTGTTCCTCACGGCTTCCTTGTACGTCCCAGGGTCATGGGTAAGGGTGTGCTCTCTTAGCTTCTCCGGCTCCGTGAAGACATCTCTGCAGTAAACGCAGAAGTAATCGCTAAACGATGTGTCAAACGGACAGACGTAGGAGTTCTCCACAAGGGTCACGGTGTTCCTTAAAGATTTAACTTCATTATCCAGTTCCGGTTTCTCCATATTCTTTACTGCATCTGCAAATGAAATTTTTTAAATGACTCTTTTCAATAGACATACCCTGTGGGGCAGTTCAAATGTTAACTAAGCATCAATGTTTTGTTTATTTTTGAACAGCTGTGAGCCCGCGGATTCGCCCGCGTTTCATACATTCTTCACTCCATTTTTTTTTTAAACGGAACCTTAATTTTTGTTTAGTACTAAGATAAAGTAAAAATACATCTTATAAATTCAAACACTTGCCCGTAAAACTGTGCATTGAATTGGATTTTATTCATTTTTTTATGAATTTTAATTTTTTTATGCGGAGTAATTTCAGCTATCTACGAAAAAAAAGTCCCGTCAAAATACGTCCAGCGGTTCCGGAGATTACCCGGATATTAGATATTTACTTTATCTTAATATTAAAGAATTTGTAGGAAAATAATTAGGGTACCGTATAACATAATTAAAACGCAGTGAAGAACATAAAAAACGCGGGCGCAGCCGCGGGCAAATAGCTAGTAAGAAAACAAGACTGTGTCAGATGACGAGGCGTCGTTTTAACACAAACAAAAAATAGCATAAAAATGAATATGTTGATTACCCATAAAAATGGGACAATAGGAAAACAATGGAAAGCTGGCGTAAACGCCAGGTTAGTGCTCGAGGGGTTAAACAAAACTTACGTAATAATAGAATTACTGTTCTACACTAATTTCCTAGTATATTATTTCTTACTTCTGTTTCCAGTATTCCGTCTTGATATCCTCTGCAGAGTTAAACAGTCGCCATTGGCAGTTGATTTCGTTTTGTTTTTCTCCTTTGAGGAAATCTTTAGTTTTCCCTTCTTCCTAATTTTCATTACTTCTTTCTGTTTCTTAACTCTGCTTTTCGTAACCTCATCACCTGATAATGCAGTCAAATATTGGTGAGTTTAATTGCAAAGTAACTGACTGAAGTGACTCAAATAAAAAAAAATCGACATTTTGCGTTCGAGTCGTAAAATGAATCTAAAATTTAAACAAGATTAAATTATGTATTATGTATGGTAGTGAATGCTGGGTTTGGCAGGAGAAGCATGAAAGTAAGATTAACGCAGTGGAAATGAGAAGTCTGAGAAGTATAGCTGGAGTGAAGACGATTGACAAAGTCAGGAATAATATGATAAGGGAACGCTGTGTGTGTGGTGTGGTAGAGGATGTGGTGACCAAAATAGAGAAAGGTATGCTTAGTTGGTTTGGGCATGTAGAGAGGATGGATGAGAGAAGATTAACGAAATTAATTTATAAGGCGGGGGGTGAATGGGCAAGTCGGTAAGGGTCGACCTAGGCGAACGTATCTAGGCCAAATCAATCACTTGTTAAATAAAGGCCAGGTAAAAAGTACTCATAACCGACGAGCATGTATGAAAGCGCTCATGAAAGTAGAGGAAGCGAAAGAGATATGCCAAGATCGTAGCAAGTGGAAGGACGTAATCTCTGCCTACCCCCACGGGAGAAAGGCGTGATGATATGTATGTATGTATGTAATAAATTCATATAATTTCTCATATACCAATAAATAAAATTAAGTGTCAGTTTGTTATCTCAAAATTACCTTCTTTTTTTTTACTAACTACATATAAATGTATATACGAATCTATACCAAAAAATATAATTTTTAAAATTTTTATCTGTCTGTCTCTTCGTTTCAAATAATCTCCGGAACGGCTGTACCAGTTTTGACGGGACTTTTTTGGTAAGTACATACGCTTAACTTAACCTTCTTTAATTTTTTTTGAAAAATATTAGGGTTCCGCGTAAAAAAAATAAAAAACATGAATAAAAATCAAATTAAATGCTCAGTTTTACAAACAAGTGTGTTTCAAATATGTTTGCTTTCTGTGAGTAACAAAATTTAAAAAAAAAAATAGTGTTCCGTGTAAAAAAACGATTATTTAAAAACTATATTACGCAGTGAAGAATCGTGAAAAACGCGAGCGGAACCGCGAGCACACAGCTAGTCAATCTATAAGACTTTACTGACGAATAAACGCAAAAGTGCATCAAACTTTTGAAAATTTTCAAATATGCCATTTCTCAAAATATTTATATTTTTAATTTCGGTTATTATCAATGTAAAGGGTGTGTATACGGAATTAATTATTTCATGCATCTAATAAACATTCTGAGATATAAGGGGGTTTTTTTAATGAGAGGGGATGTTTTACCCTTTCCAGTATTTACGAACTTGTACTAAAATTACGTAATTTCATTATTTTAAGACAGTTTTTAGCTGCGCCCGCGACTTTGCTCGCGGGGAATTCAGACCATTCGTCCCGACCCATCCTGTTCCCATTTAATTAATAATTTCCGAAAGACGATGATGCAAAGCGATGCTGGCGCAGCGGGTAGCGCGGCCGGGATCCGCGTCAATCGACGCGGGTTCGATCCCCACCTATCCGACTCTAAAACCGGCCTAAGCTTTCGGTGAAGAAAAACATCGTGAGGAAACCAAAGCATGGTGGTGGGAGATGCCCGCATGGGCAGCTACCACCCTCAAGTTTGAAAACCTGTCGCCAAATAACAATAGGTGTGTTCCGGCAGCATCACTTGAAAACCAGTACCTCTAGGTTTAGCGTGTTTATCCTGGACCACATCGTCACATAACATCAGGTGAGATAGTGGTCAAAGCACTGAGGATATTCCGTGTAAAAAAAACTTGCTCCAGCTAAATTGTAACGTTCATTATATGGGCCAAAGTCGTCGGTTCAAAGCCTAGCGATAGTTTTTTTTCTTATTCGCTTTTTTTTAAGAATCATAGAAAGATTAAATATAACTTAAATTTTTAACTAATTTGTAACACAAAGAAAATTTCATCAAAATCCGTCAAGAATTTCATTTACTGCATTTTTTTTTTACTTTTGTCTGTTATCCCGGAGAACCCCTTGCGTTTTATGGGACATAATCACTACTTTATAAAATTAGTTGTCACTGTGTTTCGAGTTTCGTCAAAATTGCTTCAGTACTTTCAGAGTGATACGCGTACACAGGGACAAACAGACAGACAGACAAAAATTCGAAATAAAATATTTTTAGTATATCGATAACAAAGTCCATCCCGACTATAATTTTCAAAAAATATTTATTGTACAGATTTGACCTAGTTACAGATTTATTATATGTTTAGACTACTTTTTTTATAGGGCAATAACAAAGAAATATTGAATGATAAGATAAATCATTATGCCATATAAAAGTGTCACATAGTCTAAGACGCTCACCATTTTCTAAAAGACCATTGTCAGGGTAATTATCTGTGGAAATACATTCCTGAGACGCTATAATGCATTTCCTTTTTAATTCTTCTTTCATTCCTTCATTATTTCCACTTTTTTTTTTTCACTATCTGAAATATACATTTGAATATAAACCATCAACGAACCAATCCACAATTGATTTTTTTGTGACAAGGCTCCCTACCCTTTTCCCATTTTCATTTGGGGTCGGCACAACATGTCTTCCTCTTCCATTCCTCTCTATTTGTTGTCATCTCCGCATTCACTCCTTACCTAAGCATATCATCTTTCACACAGTCCATCCATCTTTTCTTTGGTCTCCTAAATCATTACCAGCTTACTCTCAGTATTTGATTACTCTCTAATTATATACAACACAATTCCTTTATTGTTACAAGTAATAAAAGTAAAAACGGTGTAAATTTTAAATTTCACAAAGATTTTAACATAAGAATCTGTGAACAATCAACGAAGCAATCGATTTTTTTTTGTGATCATCTACCAAAGGACCTAAAATGAAATCAATTCCCTACTTATTCTGTGTTTGCTAACTTTAATTATAAACAACAAAACCGCTTTGTTACTCCAAGTAATAAAAGTTTAAAGCAGTGTAAATTTTTAATTTCACAATAATTTTACACTGTTTTACACTAACCTAAGAATTTCTTGTTTAACCACCCTAATGTTCTTCCACTGCTTTATAAAGGAATGCGAGATAAGTTATTAGAACTCATAAAGTCCATTAATCATCTGATCAAGCATCTTAGTGACCCTCCTTCATTATATAAGCGATGAGGTTTGAGATCACAATGATATTAAATTAGTATTGGCACAGTATATTTTATTATTTCATTCATCTCTATCAGACGCCATGTCTTTACAGACCCTCCATCCATAATTTCTTTGGTTGTCCTCTTCCCCTCCATCATAGTTCCTCCCAAACTTCATAGTTATCCCTTTTTTCGTCACATGAGTTCTGTACCTTATCTTATGATCATACCAAGAGAAACAATCCCCTTTCAGCTTTTCGACTAATACCGCCACTTTCAACCTATAACATACTCATTCCAGACCCTGTCCATTTTTGTAACTCCACACATCACAACATTTGAATCTGCTGCATGCGGTCCTTTTTCATCCGTCCTCCTACTAACTCAACACTGGACATGTTTATTTATTTATTATGAAGAAAGAAACAGTCATATCAACACATCAAAAACAAGGAAAACAATGCAAACAAAAAGACCCCTAAACATAGCTTCCTATGTATACACCATACATATTGTTTATTTTATTATAAAGTATAAATAACCTACTATGTAATTTATATGAAAACAAAACTGTAACAAAATAAACAAACTAAAAAAAAACCTTTTCATTAATATACAAACAATTAACTCATACCACAAGTATCCTCCGCAAGTCCATCGTCACCATAATCTTCACCCACCAGGTCATATTCTTCGGAAAGTGTACTCTCTTCTTTCATTTCATTCTTCACATTGTTCTTGTCATCATCTAAAACATTTCAAATAAAAAAAAATGTTAATATAAGTACTACAATTCCATATATTTTGTTGTTTTTTTACTTTTGGTGATGTGAAAAAAAGCCACTATAGTGCTCTTTTCGACTTTTTTTTTACACGTTATATGCTCAGTGCTTTGACCACAATCTCACCTGATGTTAAGTGACGATGTGGTCCAGGATGGTAAACACAGTAAGCCTAGATATACTGGTTCTCAAGTGATGCTACCGGTGCACACCTATTGATATATCTATGTGTATATATATATATATATATAATGTCATATGTATTATGTATAAATGTCACATATTTTTATCTCTTATCACACCTACTTTATTTTATCTCTGCAACACCCCAAGGTTGACTGGTAGAGAATACTTCTGGCATTAAGTCTGCCTTTTTATACAAATTGTAAATAATGTATAAGTAAATAAATATTTAGCGACAGATTTTCAAGCTAGCCAAGCGGACATCCCCTACCACATGCTATGGTTTCTTCACGATGTTTTCCTTCATCATAAGCACAGGCCGATTTTTGGGTCAGATAGGTGGGGATCGAACCTGCGTTGATTGTCGCGGAAATAGGCCCTACTACTCGCTGCGCCATCATCGCATCTATTTTTTTGTTATTTTATGAACTTGTGATAGTGTTATGACGTTCAAGAGCGCCGTCTTTTAGGCCTAAATTAAATAAAGAATTATTTATTTTGATTTTTGAGTGGACTTTTCATCAAGCCCATAGTGGACATTGCAAGGAGAGATGTTGCGGATGTAGATTTTTTAATAATGTAAATTTATATGAAATATCAATCAATTTGGAAATGCAGAAATATGGTAAAACATATAAGACAATCTTCTTAAAAAATAATCTTTCGGCCCTAGCAAGAGTATGTTTTACGACATATTTTGCATTGAGCTTTTGCGGCAACACCATTTCCACGACAGTTTAACATCTTACTGTTACTTAAAATCAGTATTGTGGTTGCAGTGTGGTGCTGGCAAAAAAAAAATAATATCACACCATATCTTCTCGTGGGTGGCGTTTACGCCAGCTTTCCATTGTTTTCCTATTGTTTTATTTTTATGGTTACTCGACACATTAAGGGGTAAAAACAAGGTATGGGCAACAGCATCCTCTCATAAACACCTACTGCGATCGCCAACCCGCCTGCCAAGCGTGGCAATTCCCTCCATTTTGGAGGAGACCTATGTCCAACAGTGGATGTCTTTCAGTTGAATCAATCAATCAAGGTTGTGGTTAAAGGCTCTTCATATCTTAATTATGCAGTTTCAGTCATTTTATTTTGGACACCGTCTCCCCTTCCCCCTTGTGCTGAGTAAGCCCCTCCCCCTTGTTTACTAAACATTGGAATATTTAAAACCTGATTATTGAACTACCAGTACATTCTACAAACTTTTTATAATAGATAAATCCTTTACAATTATGACAGCACAACCGCTAAACATCTTTAAAAATTGATTAAAGATTATTAAGTATTTGTCGCTTCAACATTTAATATTTTATAATTTTATTGTATTTAATGATAAATTTATTTATGATACGTTTATATGTATATATAATATGCATCTTATACTATTACGCGATCAATTCTTGTTTTCTAATATTATCAGAATTCATAGTTTACTTTTAACATTTTTGTTTTGATTTAATTCCATAATAACATAGGCCAGTGACCTACACTGTTATATTTTTGCAAATGGCTGACAGTTGCTACGCAACAACAGATGTCAATAAATAACATTATAAGTTATAATGTTACATTATATTTTAGATACTTATTATTCAATATGTATTTGGTTTATATAAATAGAGGTACATAACAAATTGATTTAAGAAATTTCATGGGTCCACATGTAATTTAGCACATATTTCACATTTTGTATGACCATTGAACAATTGAATAGTTGTACCAAGAATTGACCACAGAACTGAATAGAGATGGACATTAACCTATTGGATTTCAGAAAATTCACAGATTTTTCTTAAAAGATATTTTTGTTTTATATGAGAAAAAACATCATTTATTCTTTCCAGTATTGATTTTTTAGCATTTCTTTTTTAGTTTTCATTTGATAAATGTTACTCTTATTTAAGTTTTTTTAATTTTATATTATTTTTCTCTAATTTAATTTCAATTTATTTTATTTTTCATTTTATTTATTATTTAATTTTTCAATATATTTTATTATTTCATTTTGAATTTTGTTTTTTTTTTTTATTTTAACTTAATTTATTCTCTTTTTTAATTACCGTTTTAAATAATCTTTTTATTTTAATAATCTTTAATTATGGTTCTGTGATTATACTTTCTCCATTTTATTTTGTTTAATTTCTCTATTTTTCTTTTGTTTTAATTATTTTTATATAATTGGCTAATATACTCTTGTAAGTCGTAAGTAATATTATTACTAGAATTATGAACAAAATTACACCCTTCTTTGTGTATGTAATCAACTTTCTAATCTATGAGTTGTATAGTTTCATAAAAAAACATATGAAATAAAAACTAGACCGATTTTTTTTATTATCGGCTCTTCTCGAAGACTGAATTGTTCTCCAAACTGATGGTAATATTTTCACGTTGATAAGCACCTTATACGGACCTAAATTGGATAAGTTATTATTTTAATTTGAATTTGACTAAACAGATTTATTGAAGTGTATTGAAAACATGAACAAGTACATGTCCTTATAACACTTAGCTAAGCTCGATCACCCTGGTACTGTACATGAATTGCTGCCAGCAATAAGGCTGCACTATATACTCTATAGTATTGTATGAATAGGTTTATATTGTACAATATGTATTCCATTGGTGTACAATAAAGTATTAAGTGAATAATACTGAACAAAAAAAATTGTACCTGTATTATGTACATGTATTATTTTCTGTAGAAACTTCTGTTCACACAAAAGCACTTGCTTTCTGAAAGCTACAGCTTCACGCAACCGAGCTACACACATGGCACAGATAAGACGATCTTCTGGCTCTCCGTCCAATTGTGAAAGCTACAATATCAAGCATTGAATTATGTAAAATTAACAATTTTATATCAAACATACACTGGATTTACATTAGCCAGAATTATAAGAGAGTATCTGTAGAAATTAGGCCTTACACTTGAGAAATAACCACAATAAACAAGGTATTGAGTTTTTTTTTTAATATGAAAAATATTATCCTCAACTTAACAAAGAAAGAAAACTTCAGACTGAATTATTGTATTATATTAAACTCGACACTAAATATATTGAACATCAAGAAACTCAGTTGAATTCCTTTGAATGTTTTTCTTGATAGTGCTAGTAGTAATGAAATTTACTGATGTCTGTCTTAAGAGATTAAATGATAAATAATCTAAGAATTAGCTGACTCCATACAATTAATGTTTAAATCGTTTAAGAATGAAATCATAACGTTTTACCAATAACAACGCTGAATATCCTCCTCAATTCCTGAAATAACTAAGCAGTTTATATATGCACATATTCTGAGCGAATTAAAGTACGAATGGAATGATAATAAAAGTAAAAAAAAAAAAAACTTACCAATAAACCGAAACAATCAAAAAAAACATATCCGAATAGATTTCTTTTTGTCCACACCATTGGTATTCTGTGTTGATTATGCGACACGTTTTGGTAGCTCCGCAACATCGGCATAATCCTAAATCTATTAGGGGTCCTTTACGATTCACTTTTGTATTCATAGTCACAAATCCAAATGAATTATAATAATATTTACTTTTATTTCAGATCAATAAACAAATGTCCATAGACTTCTTCTTCTTCTTCGTTTATGGCAATTTATGTTCAAACAATTAGTGCCAATGTCATGTAGGTAAGATGTATTTTCGATTTTGTATCAGCGTTACCAAGCTCCAGCAAAATTGTGGCTCATCATGCTAGAACTTTCCATGGAGCTTTGTCAGCACCTCAAAATAAATGTTAAGCGTTATCTTCTATAATAAGCTTAACTTGTACACAATAACCAAACTATATCACATAAAACCTCACCAAGATTATATGATATAGATTCAAAAACACAAATTTAATGAATTAAAGGAAACAAGCGTTACATGACTAACTGTGATCCAGCCAAATACTCCTTTTTTATTGTTCCATTTCTTCTTCTTCTTAGATAATGGCAATTTGTGTTCAAACAATTAGTGCCAATGTCATGTAGGCAGGATATGTTTTCAATCTTGTATCAGTGTTACCAAGCTCAAGCAAAACTATGACACATCCTGCTAAAACTTTCCATGGAGCTTTGTGCGGCACCTCAGAATAAATACTACGCGTTATTTTCCATAATAAACTTGACTTGTACACAATAACCAAAGTATATCACACAAAACTCCACCAAAATTACATGATAAAGAGTCAAATACTCAAATTTAATCAATTAAAGAAAACAACCGCTACATGACAGACAGATCCAGCCAAATACTCCTTTTTTTATTGTTCAATTTAATCCTTTTTGAAGAAAAGGCAAAGGTACTAGTAGACCATGCAACCAACTCAAACGTTAGGAACACTATCAATAAATGAATGGTGGCCTTCTGTTATAACCACAACGGGATTGATTGGAACCTTTCAGAATTCACGCTCCGTGTCATTATTTTCACTTCACTACATTTGTGTATAATAACTACACTATATCACGTAAAATGCCATCAAAATTACGTAATACTGCAAAACAATGATTTAACAGATAATGTACTTACTGACATGGAAAGATCTGTGCGATAATTTCGACCGAAGCACTTATTTAAACGACTGCTATTCGGTATACCCGTTCTATAATTCATATTATTTCCATAGCGATGTTTATCACTTCATATTTTAAAAGTTTTTAAACCATTATCACTCGATTCTCTTTGTAATCATCGTAATTTCATGTTTATTTACAATAATTTTCAATACAATACAAGAAAATAATTACTATAATTTTCAAATTCGTCACTTACCCATACAATTGTTGAACTATAAAGTTTAAAATCAATAGATATATTATACAGTAATACCCCGCTTTAAGCGAGGGATACGTTACGAAAAAAATCGCGTTAACTGAAATTCGCGTATATCGAGGTTTATGATTAAACATAGTCAACATTTAATACAAAAAAATACAAATCATTTTAATCAATCACTTTAATTCTAAGAACACTTTATGCAATACATACTCTTATTTTTTTACGGAAAAATACATCTATTGTCTGTACATTATGTTTATATGCACTGTTTCGCGTAATGCGAGGCATTTGAGCGCGAAATTTGAAATTCGCGTTATAGTGAAACCGCGCGTAACGGGGGGGTCGCGTTAAGCGGGGTATTACTGTACAAACAACAATTCGATAAATATCGATACTGTTTGGCAAGCGCCAAGTATGAGGAAGCCAACATCCCTAAATATTGTAGGTATTTCTCGAGTTAATGTTGCAGTAACATTTGCCAATATCAACATTTCTTATTTTTCAATGTATCGCCATTAACGTAGAATATTAAAATATAATATTACTTACATTTTGGGGGAATTACTTTTCACCTTAATCAAGACATTATCACTTAACATCCTGTATTATTGCGTTCAATTTCAAATGCAATTTAGAAAGAAGTTCTACATTTAAAAAACCTGTCATTTCGACAGATCATTACAAAAATAAAAAATAAAACGAAACTTAACTTTCAAATAAACCTTTAATATATGTAATATATATAATCCTTGGTTCATGTTTCTTATAACTTTTGAACGATTTAATTCCAAGCTCATTGGGGTTAAAATACTTGAAAGTATTACAATTCATACAAATTTGACTCCTTCTTCCCCCGTGTCAGCAATAAGAAAACATGGCTCTTACGAAAAAACATATGGCAACGTAACCATTGGATTTTTCTAAATTAAAAGTACAGAGTCAATATTGCTTACGTAATCACCATTAGAACCCTCATCCACCATGTCTTTAAAAAATACGCTAAGTATAACCCATCCTGCCTCACTGCCTCGGTGGCGCAGTTGTATTACGGTACAATTGTCGTTCTGAGGTCTTGGGTTCGATCCCGGGGTCGGGTTAAGTGATATTGGGTTTTTCTACTCAATATCATTCCGTATTCTGGCATTTGTGCCCGATATGGCGAAAGGCTCGACCCCTGTCACATCTGGGACGGAACTAAGCTCGGCGGAATATGGGTGGTGTAGTTCGCTATTTCTCCTTTGCATAACCCTTCGGGGATAATAGGCAAGAGCTTATGTTATGTTTATAACCCCAACCCCCACTCCTTTAATGGAAGCTTATGGAATATTTGAATGGCCCCTGGTCAGTAATTATCCACCACCCCACAATATTTTATTAAAGATGGACATTGGTGTTATAAGACATTTTGCCCCATGACACTCATCCCTGGTTGCAGCCATGGAGTAGCAGCACAATATTTCCTATAGCAACTCGAAACCAGTTCAAAAGTCAAAAGAACTGCCCCGCAACATCCTGATGCTTACTCTTCATATGATTCTTGTAGTTATTCAGCTGTGTATACGCGGCCGAACATAACGAGCACTTGTATTTCTTTTCTGTGCTGTGCGACTCCATGTGGACCTTCAGAGCTTTCAGCCTAGGATAGCACTTCCCGCAGAATTCACAACGGAAGTTCCTCTCCCCGGTATGAGAGGTCATATGGTCTCTCAACTGCGATGGTAAGTAGAACTTCTTATCGCAATGCTCACACTCGTGCTTCAACAGGAGAAGGTGGTTCTTCCTCGTATGTTCTCTCAGCGATTTTTTTCTGCTGTTGTAAACTTTGTCGCAACTCTCGCAAGGGAAGGTCCTAAGCTCGCCGTGCTCCTCCATCTTATGCTTGTACCGCAAATGGTAGGATAGGAAGACCTTGTCGCACTTATTGCAGGGGTAAGCCGGTTCGTTCTTGTGTATCTTCGCGATGTGGAAGTAGCGACTCTTCTTCGATTTGAAACTCTTCCCGCATTCGATACAAGCGTACATTTCCGTGTCGCCGTCATCGCTTTTGTGGGTCTGCTTCTTGTGGAACGCGAGGAGACGCTCCTCGAAGTAATGAGCTCCGCATGTATCACAGACCCAACTGCCGAAGTGTTCTGCCATATGCTTTCTAAGCGCTTGGAAGAAGTTGAACGTTTTATCGCATTGCGTGCAGGACATCTTTCCCGGTTTCAGGACGAACTTCAGGAATTCGTTGCTGGCTTCCAAGTGGAAAACTTTTCCGTGTGTATCACTGAGATGGCACTTTAAATTTTCAACGTTATCCAGCTTCGTAGGGCACAAACGACACTCGATACGCTGAATATCGACGAGTAAAACTTTTTTGTTGTCGACGACTTGTTTGTACGTCCTGGGATCATGAGTGAATGTATGCTCTCTAAGCTCGTCCGGATCTATGAACATTTCCTTGCAGTATATGCAATGGTAATCGCTGTATATTGTTAAAAATGGACATATATATGAGTTTTCGATTATCGTTATAACGTTATGCAAAGCGTTATTTTCCGTATCGACAAATTTTTTCTTTTTAACCAGTTTCACTAATGGCCTTTTTGCTTCTCTGCCTGTAAATTGATATATGTAGTTTTATTTTATTTATAATATATCTAAAATAATTTCATTTTTTTGTATGTGTGTTTGTAGTGGATAAATGCGAAAATTATAAGATTATTTAGTCTATAAAAACTACATAATCAGTAAGTGAACTGTATTTTATAGTAGTAAAAAAAATCAGCTCTCTAATCAAATCTCTACTAAAATTACAAAAAAATGTAGATTAAACTATGAAAAATTGGTCAGTAATTGGGCGTGCGCTATGAAAAGTATAAATAATAATTAATTATACTTTTTATTGATAATCCTAAAACCCACCAATAGCTTCTTCTTCTTCTTTTTTTTAACTTGGCAACTCAGTCCTCTTTAGAGTCTATTACTGCCATTTTCAAGTAGTGAGTGTATGTAATTTTGGGCAAATGGCGGGAATAAGTGGGTAAATGTTGAAGTGGCAATATATAAATATACATAAAATGTGAAATTTACAATGATAATTTATGATAATTAAGGAATTTAACTAATGATTTAACATAAATTTTGTTATTAAGAGATAGTATAGATGACAAGTCACAAGGAAGAATAGCCTTATAATTACATAAAATATCATACAGTGGTAAAGAGTTATATAGAGAACAGTTAAAAAGAATATGCATGATGTTACCCTCTTCCAGACCACACTCACATATAGATCTATCTCTAATTCTTAATTTGTTCAGGTGGACTGGCGAAGAGCAGTGGCCAAGCCGTAACCTCGAAATAATAGTTGTAATTTTCTTGCTTAATCTCCATTTGGAGAACCACGGTTTTAGAGAAATTTTAGGTTGATGTCTTTTATAAAATTGACTTTTATTAGACTGATTCCAGTCTAAATTCCATTTTTCCACCAAGTCTTGACGAGGTAGAAAAGAAACTAAATCCTGACTATATAAAGAATTATCAGTAGCACCTTGAAAAGCAGCCAGTTTTGCCAATTCATCAGCATTTACATTACCCTGGATACCTGCATGCCCAGGTATCCATATCAAGGAAACTTGTAAACCTAGTTGAGAACAAAATAATAGTTTATTTTTAATTTCAAGAGAGATCGGAGACCAATTCGATTTTTTAAAAGGATTATGCAGAAGATATTGTAGACAACTTAAGGAATCCGTGAATATTACAGCTCTTGCTATTTTTTCCTCTACAGTATAGCTGATACATTTCAAAATAGCCAAACATTCCCCCGAAAAGTTAGATATTCCGAGAAGAATATTTAAAAAGTTTAAAATATCCAAAAGAAATTCGATAAAAAGCTGCCCCCACTCCTCGACACTTATTATTTTTAAAACCAGAAACATTACCATAAAAATCTGAATAGCTTTCCATAATAGATTCAACTGATTTAGAGGCATCAGTAAAAAAGACTTCCGCATTAGGAGCGTTTTTTTCCATAAAATTCCAAAGTTTAGAATCCGGATTTGAAACACCTTTTGTTATACTTATTGATAAACGTACATCAGGTTGGAAAATAAGAACATTATAATCAAAAAAGAAAAGAGGATTACATGGAAAATGTTTAATGACGCAATCATGCTCATTAATATTCCTGAGACTATGGATTAAATACGGGAGAGGCCTTCGATGCCAGTAATTATTACTCTTTATAATCAGGCTGTCAAGATAATTTAACTTTTGATGAAGAGGATGGTGCAGAAATTGTAAAGATTTATAAAAATATCGATCTGATAAAAACTGTCTTCTAATGTGAAGGGGTGCATCCGCGCATTCTATTTGTAGTGCATTAATAGGAGTACTTTTCATAGCTCCAATGATAATACGAAGGCTCTTAGATTGAATAAGGTTGAATTTATGCATTACAGATTTATTAACAGGGCAAAGTGTGAAAGAGCCATAATCTAAAAGACTTCTTATCATTGCATTATAAATTAATTTTAATGTAAAAGGATGAGCACCCCACCAAACCCCAGAAAGTGCTCTCATAATGTTAACGTTTCTTTCACACTTACCAACTATATAATTAACATGCGGAACACCAGTACATTTGCTATCAAATATTCTACCTAGGAAAGTAATTTCGTTGCATAAAGGTAACGGCGACTGATTCAAAGACACAATAATATTAGGATTGGATTTTTTACGAGAAAAAAACAACTATTTTACTTTTAGAAACAGAAAATGAAAGATAATGATCAGACATCCATTGCGATAATCTATCCAATGACTGTTCCACAATTATTGCAGCCTGTCCTATTGATCTGTTAGAGGAAATATATTAATAAATCATCAGCATACTGAAGAACCGAACACTGAGGTAAAACTACAGAATCTAAATCACTTGTGTACACATCGTACAAAATAGGACTGAGTACAGATCCCTGCGGGACACCATTCCATAGTACTCTACTGTGATTATTCACTCCTAGAGCCCTTAAGACTATGGTTCTACCTGTAAAAAGATTAAAAATGAAATCTATAAACTTTAAAGGAACCTTAAGGATCTGCAGTTTGTATTTTAATAATCTCAAGTCAACCTTGTCATAAGCAGCTTCAACATCAAGAAATGCAGCTACCAGAGTTTCATCTCTAGTCAACGCAATTTGAATATCTGTCGATAAAATTGAATGACTATCAGAAACACTGCGTCCTTTCCTAAATCCAAACTGAGACACACTTAAAAGATTATGATGCTCTAAAAACCATTCTAACCTATTTTTAATTAGATGTTCTGCCAATTTAGAAAGAACGGATGATAACGCCACAGGCCTAAAGGAATTAGGGTCTAAAGGGTCTTTATTAGGTTTTAAAATAGGAATTACAATTTGTTGTTTCCAAGATTCTGGAATGCGACCAGTTTCAACAATAATATTTATTAAATTTAAAACAAATGATAATGTATCAGGTTTTGCATTAACAACAAATGCATACGGAATGCCATCAATCCCAGGTGAAGAATCAGAAACACGGTTCAAGACTAGTTTTAATTCCTTTATTGAAAAAGGAGCCTCTAAGGACTCAAAATCGCTATTAATATCAGAAATGTAATTGTAAGGCATTTGATCAAAATTAGGAACATAACTTGGAGCCAGTTTATTCAAAAAGGGTTCAACCCACTCAAGCGAGAAGGAAGTAAAATTATTACTTTTTGTGGACGACCTAAAACGACGAATGTTTCTCCATACTACAGATGGAGAAGTTTCAGGGGACAATGACAAACAAAAACGAAGCCAACCATCGCGTTTTTTCTTTTTTAGAAGTCTTTTAGTTGCTGCTAAAGTATTTTTGTATTGAAGAAAAAGAATTTAAATCTAACACCAAGTTACAATTTTTTTCAGATATATTACGTCTATGAATCGCCTGAGTACATTCCTTGTCCCACCAAGGTGGAGACATAATATTACTCCTAGCAACAGTTTTACAAGAAAAAATTTCATCAGCTGTTAACGTCAAGCTAACAATTAGGTTATTGTATGATTGTTCTATATTGTATAAAGAAACTTCAGGTTGTGATGTAATTTTATCATCCAGAACAGAACCATATAACTCCCAGTTACAATTTGTTAGTTTATACTTCAGTAACGGAGGTAGTGGTGTTAAGCAAGAATCTGAGATAGACTTCGAAATAATTATTGGAAAGTGATCACTACCGTATGATAATTCAAGGCACTTCCACATTAAACAAGAAGAGATGGATGATGAACAAAGAGAAACATCTAAAAAACTTTTAGATTGCCCCGGAATACCTCGACGAGTCACCGAGCCATCATTTAAGACACATAAATTCAAATCATCTAATAAACTAGCTAGTTCAATTCCTAACCTATCATCATTTGGAGCACCCCACAGGGAGTGATGCGCATTAAAGTCACCTAAAATAATAACCGGAGGAGGAATAGAATCAATAATAAACTTAAGTACAGGAACAACTGAAACATCTTTATGTGGAATATAAATAGAAAGAAATGAAACATTTTCAATCCTAGCTGCCACTGCATTTAATTTTCCTTTATTAAAATAGGGCAGTGATAAAGATTTGAATAAAATATTATTTCTAATAAGAAGAGCAGATCCTCCGAAACCATCATCTCTGTCATCTCTCAGAATTAAATAACCTGGTACTTTAAATAAAGTACCTGGTTTCAACCAAGTCTCACATAGAGCTAAAATGGGTGTTTTATATCTATTAATCAAATAATATAAATCACTTCGTTTTGATAATATGCTCCTACAATTCCACTGAAGAATGTAGTCCATGTTTAAATGAATTAAATAGTGTAACTGATATGTTTTGAATCAAGGTGATAGCCACGTGGTCCGGTAAACAAGAATTGGAAATAATATTCATCAAGGAAAGAATCAAGGCATTTATATCTACATTTTCATCATTGAAATCCTTATTATTATTTAAGGCACAACCATTACTTGAAAGAGGAATATCATAATTTTTAATTAAATCTTTGTGTTCTTTAATATCATACCCCTTGGATAAAGGAGCATGTGTTTTTGGTTTCAATAAAATAGTTTTTTTATATGAAAGAGTATTTCTTTTTGAATTATCTAATGGAGTGTTCATTAAGGGTTTTTCCTTATTAGGAGTGGATGTTAAAACCTCAACAAATGATTTTTTGGTAGATAAGAATTTTTTCTCAGCCTCTTGGTAGGAAACTGAATGATTGGACATATAGTGTTTTATGTTTTTTTGTCGCACAAACTCTGAACAACATTTATCTGTAGCCTTGTGATGTCCAGAACAATTAATACAGTTATATTCCCCATCGAAATCACATGATGAACCATCATGATTATCACCACATTTATAACACCGAGATAAACTTCTGCATTGTACACGTGTGTGACCAAAGCGACAACAATTGAAACATTGAACTACAGGATAGACACCAATAGCTATTAAAAAAAAAAATCTGTTGATATACAGAGGAGTAAAATGTCTTGAACTATTTTATCTTTGCCTACTTATATAAGTTTTTTTTAATTAGTCTCTGTACATAGTATAAAGTCGTTTCCAGCTAGTTGCCTAAACTACGTGACAAATTTGAATACAGCTTTCACTCCCAGTCAAATATTTTAGTGAGGAAATAATCTGTAACCAATTTGCATAGGATAGATGATGTACTACAGAATTTGGATTATTTATAAATTCTAGAGAAAACTTCGTGCTGGAATATGTAATATCAGTTTCTCTCTGGACCAAATATCAAGGTCAATAGAGAACGAAGTCACGAGCTGAAGAGGGAATGTTTTTTTTTTTCGAACTGACTAAATGCTGTTAATAAGAAGGACCTTGACAATGTCAGCGAACTTTTGATGCGAGCGCTTAGAGCCGGGAAAATGGTAGCTAGCACAAGAGCTCGGATCAACAAGAGTACGGATCACGGCTTAGACCGTGCTACCTGGAGACATAAAATTCGCAGAAGAAACAAAACCAACGACTCTCAAGGTATCCCTTATCCTGCGTGTACCTGCGTGTAGTGTGTAGAATGTAGTGTAATGCGTGTTACGCTAGTGTATGAAAGTGTCAGGGCTTCCGAAGAATGCATCTACATGCGCCTCCAGAAGCCCTGAAATCGTTGCGCCAGTTAGGGAAATTGTGGAGAGTTTAGTCAGTCGGTTTCAATAGGAGGCCAACCTACACGCGGGTCATCACCACGAGAGATGGCCTTGTCTGTCACGCGGAGTGGCGTATGTAAAAACTACGGTTCGTGCATACATCCGTGCGTTCAATGAGCAGATTTAAACCACGTGAAAAAAGTGTATGAAAGTGTCACTGTGTCACGCTGGAGAAGGCTGCAAGAATCTCCCTAGTTGGGGTTCGGAGCAAGGCTTCTACCACTGCCATACTGACCTATATTTTTTTTTACACGGTATAGACTCAGTGCTTCGACCACAATTTCACCTGATGTTAACTGACGGTGTGGTTCAGGATGGTAAACACACTAAGCCTAGAGGTACTGGTTCTCAAGTGATACTGCCGGAACACACTTATTGGTATTTGGCGGTAAGTTTTCAAACTTGAGGGTGGTAGCTACCCCCAGGCGGGCATGCCCTACCACTATGCTATTGGTTTTCTCACAATAATTTCCTTCACCGAAAGTTCAGGCCGATTTTAGAGTCGGATAGGTGGGGATCGAACCCTTGTCGATTGACGCGGAATCCTGTACAGTACCCGCTACGCCACCATTGTTTCGAAACCTATTTTAATTAATCAAACCATCCTCTACTGTGTATTCATTATTTTATTTTTAATTTGTACAGTGTTATAGGTATTCTATTGTTCTTGTATGCGTAGTTATATCCGTTTCTCTTTATTTAGTACTAACTGTGTGCCTGTGGATGCACCTGCGTTTCATATATTCTTCACTGCATTTTTTTTATACGGTACCCTCTTTTGTTTAGTACTAAGATAAAGTAACAATATTTCTCATAAATTCAAGCACCTGCCCATAAAACTGTGCATTGAATAAGATTTTATAAAAAAAATTATGAGTTTTAATTTTTTACGCAGAACCCTAATTATTTTCGTGAATGAAAAGCACCCGTAAGTTACCCGGAGTAGCTTCAGCTATCTACCAAAAAAGTCCCTCCAAAATCCGTCCAGCCGTTCCGAAGATTACCCGGAACATACAGACAGACAAAAATTTTAAAAATTATATTTTTTATGTTGGTATCGTATCATTCATACCTATTTAGTAAAAAAAATGTTGACATTACAAACAGACACTTTAATTTTATTTATTAGTATAGATTTTTTTTTTTGTGTTCATGTCTGAATATCTGAAATTGATAAATTTCTCTGCAAACTTATGCTCTTAATACACGTTCGGACCGGACCGCGGTCATGATTTGTCGAGCGGCCGAGATCATCAGTCGACTAAGTAGAGATGTGGAATAAGATTTTTCAAAAAGATCGGTTTTTTATTCGATTCACAAAGCATCGAGGTTCAAGAGGTCAATATTTTTTCTATTTATTATATTTAACTTTTTTCGCAAATAGTATTCCTCCAGTGGTCGAAATTAGACTATAATCGTCATTTATTGCAAAAACTGTGTCCATTTTTTTTATAATAACAGCATTAAAGGTCATTAATAGCAAGTAAACAAAAAATAGGAATCACTAACCTCGTAATGAAAAATGACACTGAACTATTTTATTTTTGCCTATTTACAGTTGATCAAATCATAGACAACAAAAATGAGACTCTAATAATCGATACTTTATTAGTTTGAAAGATCGATCTTGTGGGCTTCGATGTTTTGTGAATCGATTCATAAAACTTAGATTCGAATCGATTAATAAATAGATCTTTTTCGGACAGGATTCGCCTCCCTACTTATGGGATTGATAACTATGGGATTAATAATTGACAGTCCGGTCCGTACGTGTGTTAACGCCATTATTCCTATTACACTATATTTCCAAGTAAATATATAATATACTCACTTGATCCCTTTAACTTGATCACGCGGTCTCTGAGCCTTCTGATTCTGTGTAGCAACTCCGCTTTGGCCTTAATATCGTGTTCCTTTAACGGTTCTACCAAATGTTGATTTTCTGATTCCAAATTTCTCGATGTTCTGTTCCTTTCCGGTCTTTCCACGAGTAAATTCAATGACTCATCTTTCAAATCTTCAGTTATTAAAATAAAAGGAGCCATATTGATCGAAGCGAGATGATATACTTGGTCATTAGAATTATCTCCCAATGATATAAGGATCGTTTAAGTATTCAAGTGGTCAATGATTTAATTTTTTATAAAGGCATGGAGGACGGGGACGGGGACTTAATGGTGATTACGTAAGCAATATTTAATTGTTATTAGCTGTGTGCCCGCGGCTGCTTCACTGCGTTTTATTTTTTTTAAACGGAACCCTAATAATTTAATTAACATTAATTACTTAATTTTTTTTATTCGAAGTTAAAGTAAAAAAAATTTATCACAAATTCAAAACACTTGCCACTGAAGCTGTACGTTGAATTGGATTTTATTCGAAATTTCATGAGTTTTAATTTTTTTACACGGAATCCTATTTATTTTCGATAAGCAAAAGTACCCTAAGTTACACGGAGTAACTTTAGGTATTTAACAAAAAAAGTCCCGTTAAAATCGGTCCAGCTATTCCGGAAATTATCCAGAACAAACAGACACACAGACAACAATTTTAAAAACTTTATATTTGTATGGGTATCCTATATACATGGTATAGGCTCAGTGCTTTGACCACAACTATTCGTATTTCGCGACAAATTTTCAATTTGTGGGTGGTAGCTATCCAGGCGGGCATCATTAGAAAATGCATTCATATCTATTTAGTAAAATAAAATTATTTTGACATTACAAACAAACACTTCAATTGTATTTATTACTATAGATTTAAGTTTTTCTATTTTGAAATAATTTCAATGCTAATGCAATCTTGAGAGCTATTGCTTATTATTACTGGCAAGGTCGGGAGAGGGAGTCAAATATTTCCAAACATTGCCTATGTAATACTTGAATGATCTCTTAATTATCGGGTGACACTTTCTCGGACTGTCCATTATTTAAGCTCAGATAAAAAGATATATGCTAAAGACTCCCTATACGTAGATGAAGCCTCAAGCCTCCTCTAGATCCTGTCATCTCTATAGGGTGCAAAATTACTGTATTTAATTTAATAAAAAAAAGAACCTATAAGATTCAAATTACCTTGATCATAACAATTAACTATGTCATCAACACAATCATCTTCTTGGCAAGAACCATTATGATTGTCGTCCATTTCTTCCTTTATATACACCTCTGGATTTGCTTTTAATTCATTGTTATCTAAAATAGTATATTGGTGAAGTTACAAATGAGTAAAAAAAAACTCTAGAAATATTCATCTTTCAACAGAAATAGTGATGGCTCCTGGTAATGTTGTCTCAGTATTTTTTCGAAGAATGGATTTTATTTTTCAGTACTACCCTATTGATTCATAAGAAACCTTACCAGACATTAAAATAAACCTTTTAATTTCTAAAACACTCTATATGGGAGTCCGCTGTTTCATTTTGTTATAAGAATCTGTTGGAAATTAAGAATGTAGGTCCCTCTTTAAATCTATTACTTGAAAAAAAATCTATGTCAATCTGATCAAAATCTTCAGTAGCTTTAAAGAATTGATCATACGTAAGAGTTAAGTCTTTTTGCAGAAATATAGATATAAATTTACCTACAAAAAATCTTATCACAATATCCAATCCTCACCTGCATTTATCTTACTCTTTAGAAGCATCTCTTCACAGTTTAGTACCTGACGACGAAACTGGATCGCTTCCCGCAACCTTACCACACATGTTGCACATATTAGCCTTTCCTCAGCCTCATCATCTAAATGTGATAACTGTAAAAAGTGATCATGTAAAGGTCAATAAATCTATCACAGATGCAAAGGAACTGCACCATACCCTTTTTAAAGTAAAAAAACAGATGACAATTGGATACTGCCGTCTATGGACAACTACAATCATTGCATGCCCACTGCTGGCTATGGCTGATTCCCTCATGATACTCTACAATGACCAATCTAGCACCACTCATATCCAGCAGATTCCTGTCATTATCAACAGGTCATCAGACAACCTTAATAGGGTTTTTCCAAGTTAATCACAGTATACTATAAAACCTACTATAAAACTATCTACTATCTACTATAAAACCTTCATCAGGTGTTCCAGTTTTCTCATCAAACACCATCATAATCCAGCAGAGATGGATGTTATTATAAAAAAATACTAAAACTAAAATACCAAATATCAATCAATAACATCACTCCAACATTTATAATTACAATGATTTAGTACTAGCTTCCCTCTGTGACTTTACCCGTTTAGTTTCCATTCCTGTGGAATTTTCAGAATAAAAACTATCCTATGTTACTCCCTGGATTCAAACTATCTCCATACCAAATTTCATTTGAATCAATTCATTAGTTTTAAAGTTTATTTTTTACATACAAAATACAACTCTTTTCTCTTTATAACATTAGTATAGATGAATACTTGAATTCTTTCATATACCACCTCTTTATAACAATGTGTCAAAAAATCAAATATGTAGACATTGTTTTCATCAAGACTCCTAAAGATCTCCACGAGAACAGGTCTTGCGCTACCCACATCCAGCAGACTTCCACAATGTTCACCAGGTCGTCAGTCCACCTTACCACATACTCACATATGAGTATAAAAGGTGTGAATGTTGAGATATTGAGAAAGTGGAAAAAGATAACATGTTGTGCTGACTCTATTTAATGTAAGAAGAAGTAAATATGATGATATTCCATAATACTATAAATAAATTTAAGTAATCACTAGCTTCAGTGCCAATTCTAGTCATATGAACAGTAACTATTGTATAATAATGAACGTTATGATAGATAGATATATCTAATTGTGTTTAGAATTTACAAATAAATGGTATATACAATTCTTAAATAGAAAGTCAGATACAATATATTATAATATTGAATTATTAAGTTACGAGGTTATCTGTAATTATACTTATTCAATAAAGATAAAATATAGTTAGAAAATACTTACCAGAAGTCCGAAACAATCTAAAAACATATCGGAATAAATTTCTTTTTGTCCGCACCATTCATATTCTACGTTCAGTAAACGGCATTTTTTCACAGTACCACAACAACGGCATATTCCGGGGTCTACAATGGGGCCTTTATTTGTATTAGTACTCATTACTTATAATTTACTTAGAGATTATTTAAGTTTTATTTCGTATTCCTATTTGAATGTTTATATTTATACGATTATTTTTGTGTCAAAATCAGAACAGATTTGACATTTTTGACAGATATAAAAATATTTATGACTTTTTTCCTCCTAAGCAACGCAAAAGTATTTACCAATATCAAAAGTTAAAAATGTAATAGGTGAAAAACTTTACCTATATCTTTTTGCGGCTGAGTGCCTTCAGCACGCGCCCCCAAAGTTTGGAAAAGATGTAAAGACCCTTTTGGTCAACAGCATTAGCGAGGTATAAAAAAACCTATAATATCTACCTTTATAATTCCCAAATTCTTTAAACTTTTTGTAACTATCAACTTTAAGTGGAAATTCTTAATTGATGTTATTGAAAATGTAACCTAAAATAGCATCAAACTGATTAAGGATAAATCTCAATTTGTCATATACAATGTATTTAAATCTTTAATTCATAAACTTGCGTATTTGATAACATATTATGTAATTTTGGACATAGCATGAGTACCTATGTAAAATTGAAAGTGGTAGAAAATCTAAAAAGGAATTGTTTGTCTTAATATGTAACAGTTTTTAAATAATCATCAGAAAAGAATGGACCCTATTTTTTGTACAGGCTCTAAATTATAATTGGTACTTACAAAATGCAAAGATATTTCTTCAAAATTCAAATACTTGCCAGTAAAATTTACATTGTATCGAATTTCTATTAGTTTTAATTTTTTTTAGGTGAACATTAATTCTATGATCGAATTTCATTTCGAAATTCTTCTCTACTTAGATAGTGGCAATCTGTGTGTTGAAACTTACGCAATTTGTGGCAGTATCACGTGGGTAAGATGTATTGTCATACTCAACACATCAACGATTTAAATATCTATTAAGTTTTTTTTTTTTTTCGAATTTCAAGTTATAAATTTTCAAAAAAGAGTGTCCGTTGAATGTTGCCAAGTATAAATTTCATCCGACGCACTGAGTCAGTGAAAAATTAGTTCAAAAGATTCCGTTATATAGATACATACAGGTCAAGCTAAAGTGGGTACGTTCAACTAAGCAAAATTGTAGTCATTTTGTCTAGTCCCCCCCCCCCCCCAACCTTGTCAACAATAGTTAACAAAGTTTTTACCCTACCCATGAGTATGGAATAAAGTATGATAATTAATTAATAAGCAAATCGTGCTTACGTAATTACCATTCGGACCTTCTAATCCTATGTCCATCAAAAATAAGCCATGCGTATACCCTTCCCCCCTCTGATGCTTACCGGATACTTGCCTCTATAAACCGTGTAAAAATGAAACAAAATTAAAGAGACAATTAATTATTTATTAGCCTTTATTTCTTATACAGTTTACCTATATTTAATTAATAAAATCATAGTTTCTTTTTACAATAATAATAATTGTAACTACTGAGGGTGGTAGACCTTTACATGGAATTATCAGGACCACTACAACTCTTCTTGTTACAATAAACCGAAGCTTTAATTAATACTGTGAACCTGTTCGAAGAAAATCATTGGTAATTTTTTAAATTTTATTAACCTAGCTAACGCTGTAGACCTGAAGTCTTTACAGCTTCACCGAACTTTGTGGGCGAGTGCTGAAGGCGCTCAGCCACAAAAAGGTAACTAGCACAAGGGTTACCATAGTGGTACGGACCTCTTTAGGCCGTTACCCGAGTGTAAAAAAATTCCACAGAATTTTGAGCCTAGCTAAGCCTGAATTTTCGTATTGATCGTTTATGGTAACAGAAGCTACTATCAATCACTTAGGACCTTAGGTAATCAACAACATTCATAGTTCCGTATTGGAAAAAAAAGACATATGTTCAGAGTACACATATGTCAGAAGTGAAAGTCCTATATTATAAAGGGATAGATAATCAGAGGCCGAAAAAGACCAATATAATATATGCCCACTTTTTAAATGACATGCGCGCGCTTCCTCATCAACGAATATAGCACTAAGAGGAGAAAATAACTACTTCTACTCTCAAAAAAACAATGTGTGCTTAATACTTTTCTGTCTCTCTCTTTCTCACTACGTACTTCTATCCGTCACTTAATATTTAAAGGAGTGACGATTATTATCTCACGCTAATTGCGTGACGCAACTTGAAATTTAAGTCTAATCGCACACGGTAAAGTTTCACTTCAGAAAAGGTTCAGCATGTTACAGTACAGTGCAAATGTCATAATTTGAAATTAGTCTTTTTTTTAAAAAGTGTTATTACAATGTCAAACCCATAACTCGGTATGTTTATATGCTTAGCTACATCTGTCATATAATATAGTAACGTTTTTGGTAAATATCATTTGACGACGGCTGTTTCGAACGACGATTTGGATAATTTTTTTTTTAAATATCTGGAATGAGGTCTTTAAACGAAACAGAAATAAAACAGCTGTTTTATCCGGTAAAACTGGATGTGCTTTAATTCTAAACATTTGCGTAGTTTTTTTGTTTGTTATTTTATCGATTATAGACTTGAAAAATATTCATGAAAAAAATAGGCAAACAACATATTTGTGTACACTCTAAATCGTAACTTTTTATTGTAATTTTCAGATTAATACAGTATTAAGGCTAAGATCTAGGTTTCAATGCACTACAATAATCTAGGCTGTAAGCCACGCTAATCCTGATTAAATACCATTTGTGCAAAAAAAAAACTTGGAAAACTATAAAAAATGAAAAATAATCGTGCGAACAAAGTCGCGGGTACGGATTTAATGTGTAGTCACTGTAGGCATATGTCGTTATATCTATCTCGCTTACTCGCTCTATCGTAGATCAAGTTAGAACGGGACAGGTAATTATAAATACAAGTGACTGGTTACTATTAAGACATCTTAGTATATCTATCTCACTTACTCTTTAGTAGAATCGTGCTAGTGTGAAAAAGACCGAAAAAACTAGACATGGAAACTTTAACCTTACTTTCCGTTTGTTATCTGGATATGATCTAGTTCGACCTTATGTTCTCCTAACATAACCCTATGTCCCCAAAACATTTTCAACTTATTTGGACAATCTACTCATAAAAAAACTGAGTTTCAAGTCCTCAAGGTGCCACAGAATTTAAAGATTCAATTCAATCCACTAGTTCACTCAACTGTAACTCCCTTCCAAATCGAAACCCTGATGATGGCTCTTCATGTGACTCTTCAGACTACCGTTCTGCGTAAAAGCAGAACTGCACATGTCACATTTGTACCGCCTCTCAGTCGTATGAGATCGCATATGCTCCTGTAACGACTGCATACGAGGGTAGGTTTTATTGCAGAATTCGCACCGGAAATTCCTCTCTCCCGTATGCGTTGCCATATGCTCCTTCAACCTCGAAGGGAGGTAGAACCTTTGATCGCATAAATCGCACTGATGCCGATAAACCTTCAAATGGTTCCTTCTATTGTGTTCCATTAAGGTCTTCCTACGGTTGTAGACTTTGTCGCAAAGTTTGCAAGGGAATGTCCTCTTATCTCCGTGGACTTCTATCAGATGGCGATTCCTTAACGCGTAAGAGAGGAAGCTCGCTTCGCATTTGTAACAGTTCACAGTCGCTTTCTTCTCGTGGACAGTCGCTATGTGCAAGTTAGTACCGGCTGTATTTCGATTTCAAATTCTTCCCGCAAACCTCACAGGGGAAATTCGTTTCCACTTTACTGTGCGACTTTATATGGGTCCTTAGAGAATTCGGCTCGAGGAAGCAAGCACCGCACACGTCACATATATAAGTGCCGAAATGCTCAATCATGTGCTTCTTCAGGAGATCGAAGTAGGGGAAACCGTTACCGCACTCCGTACAAATGAGATTCTCCAAGCTCAGTCTGAACTTTAGGAATTCATTCGTCACCGGATGTATTAGTTTCCCGTGAACGTTTGCGATGTGCGATTTGAAAGTTTCTATAGTATCGATTTTCTCATCGCACAATCTACAATCGATTCGGGTTATGTCGATTTTCGGTATCTTCCGGTTCTCCATCATGCTCTCGAATAACTCGTTCGGGTCGTGGGTGAGCGTGTGCTCTCTCAGTTCATTCGGGTTCGTGAACTGATCCTTGCAATAGTAGCAATAGTAAATGCTGATGCGATTGTGGAACGGGCAGACGTACGAATTCTGCACTATAGTTACCGCGTTAGTGTATGCCATGTGATCGTGGTCTAATGGTAGTGACTTTTTTGATTTAGCGGTTTTGTATTTTTGCTTTTTCTCTAACGATTCTAAAACAATACAAAATCGTAAAAATATGGTTGCGATGAAGGCTTGGTGGGTGAAATCGGTGGTAGGGTAAGAACCCCCTCATGGTGATTGAAGCGATGATGACACAGTTGGTAGTGCAGCAGGATTCCGTGTCAATGGACGTATAGAACTCTAAAATCAGCCTGAGATTTCAGTTTAAGAAAACAACAAGAGGAAACCATAGCATGGTGCTAGGGCATTTTCTAATAATCCTGCCTTAGTAGCTACCACCCTCAACTCTAAAAATCTGTCGCGAAATACAAATAGGTGTGTTCCGGCAGCATCATATGAGAACCAGAACCTCTAGGCTTAGTGCGTTTAACGTCTTCGACCACATCATCACTTAACATCAGGTGAGATTGCTGTCAAAACACTGAGCCTAGTATAAAAAAACATGTCAAGGCACGCCAAGATTCAGGATGAGCTAGGTTTGATCAAGCAGTACGCAGGATGGTAAGCCCGGCTGGTTAGCGACCACAATACACATGGTAAAAAACTAGTCATAGTGACACGTTACGGCACGTTCCATTTGACGGATTAGCTAGTATATATAGCAGAGCTAACTAGAGGCTTTACCCATTATAATGCATTGTTACCAACTCTCAATTTAACATGAGATAAAGTGCTTAATTATTCTCTAATGAGCCTGAGGATTCGGTGGAGGAAAACATCACGATGAAAGAATAAGATGGTGGTTTCTCCTGGCTAGCTACCACCCTCACGATTGAAAAACCTGTCGCCAATGACACATAGGATTATTCAGGTCTAATCTGTTACCATTTTAATTCAAATTCTCATAAATATGATATGAAATATTTAAAATGGTGAGGGCAAATATAGTCATTTTAGAGACATCTCTAATCCGTAAAGGACACGCTGTAATAAACAAACAGTGTTGCCAACAAATTAATTGAAAATAAAAAAAGGGATGATAATTATTTACCCGGCTTATCGATCATGTGATCCAATTTGTTTCGCAATTTTTTCATCTTTGTTAACAGTTCTCTCCTCACGGATAACTTTGTTTTCTCCTTCGATCGACTCCTTTTCTCTAGTTTGCACTTATTACTGACAATTGCTTCGTTTCGCTCAATCAATGTTGATAACTTAGTGTCTTCTGGAAAGTTTTAAATTTATTCTCGCTAAGCACTACTTTTAAAGCTATTTGAAGCGATCACGGCTTAGTTGGTAATGCGATCGGAATTCACGTCAATGGACGCAGGTTCAATCCCAACAACTCTACAATCAGCCTGAGCTTTCGGTGAAGGAAAATATCGTGAGGAAACCGTAGCTTGGTGGTATGACATTTTAGAATTATGCACGCCTGGATACCTACTACCCTTAAGTTGTAAAACCTAGAAAACCATCAGCACCACTTGAGAACCAGCACCTAGGCTAAGTGTCTTTACTATCCTGGACCATATGTCACCTTACATCAGGTGAGATTATAGTCAAAACAATTAGCCTATACTTTGTAAAAAAAAAGAATGGTGACGTGTGACAGTGGTGAGTTTTCAATGGACTGCATTTTGTTGAATGTAATGAATAATTACACCAACTAATCGCACCTTGTCTATTCTATCTTCAAGTAAAGCAGGCAACGCGTGGTTTTCCACTTGTACATAATCCATTTTCTATTCAATTTTATGAAGCATTTATATTTTCATTTATAATAGGCAAATGTATAGAACTTGTTACAATATAAAATAGAATAGGGTGTTTTTAGAAATAGATTGAACCAATTTCTTCTGAGCAAAACCATCATTCTAGACTTTAATTCTAATCAGGTATCAATTTGAAATAAAGTTTCAAGTACCTAGTGAAAATTTTATTTTAAAAAAAAGAGCGTGTTAGTGTACTAAAGTAAAATTTCTTTGACAATCTGCAGTTTAAATCTTTAAGTCAAATTATTAGAGAGAGATATATATATATATATATATATATATATATATATATATATATATATATATATAACATACTGAGAAAGAAAGAAACACAAAATATGTATGCCTACTTTCGGAAACTATCGTCATGCGCACGCTTCGTCAAGAACGAATATAAACACAAAGAGAAGAAAATTACAATTTTCCAGTCAAAAAAATATGGCGTGCTTATTTCTTTTGTCTTTTTCTCTCTTTCTTACTGGATATTCAAAATCATGACGTAATCGCGTAACGTGACCTTTAAAAAGTGATGTTTATAGAATCTTACCATGATCCATATCAACAGGCGGATCGTCTCTGTCGTCCATCGCAGAATCACAATCATTGACGGCCACCGGTTCAGTTTTAACGATTACTTCCACTTTACCTACATCGTATGGAAATATAGAATATGAAGTTAACAATCATTGTGTTTCAGCAAAAATCGCAGACCAGACGTGATAATACGTGATGCAATAAAATACAAGGTTCTCTGCCCTGTCAATTATTAGGCTTATAACACCATAATCAATATAACGAATAGAAACCAGTCAATGTTTTTTGAAGTGAAACTTCTTTAGCATCGTTATGATTTGAAAGTCGATGAAACGAAAAAGCGACAGTACGTTTCTGATGGAGGTTTGATTTGTTCATCAAATTTATGAGAGTGAGTTAACCCGGTGGACTAGTCCGCGTCTTCATAGGCGGTACGACTGAAAGGTTGGAGGTTCGAACCCAGGGTGGGTAACACATTTTTTTTTGGGAAATCACTTCTACCACGTGTGATTTGCACATATTAATTTTTTTAATCCAAGATACACCTATCCCATGGATAAATTTTAGTATACTCATATGTTTTTTCTGAGGGTAATAGTTCACCTCTGTTGATAAAAAAAGTCAACAGTTCAGAATGGTAGATATATGAGTCGTAACAGCCCGAACAGACGCGGGGACCGGATCGCGCAAATGATAACTCAACCGTCAGTTCTGTCAACCACCATACCACGCACGCGATCCGGTCCGCGCATCTGTTATGGGTTTAAAAGGGAATTATCTCCCTAAACTTTGGAATATCTACTGACTTACGTTTCTGTTACTTATAATAAAACGAGACGAAGTCTATACATTGAAGGTATCTAAGAAAAATACTATGCGGAGCTTCAGAATAGACTACAGAACACATTTTGGTAGATTAAAAACTTTATGTCTGTCTGTTTATTAAGTTCTTCGACAATCACGCAAAAACTACTGAACCTAATTCGATGAAATTTGGTAATGACATATATTGCATCCAAGGGAATAACATAGCATTGTCTGAATTCCAAGCGGGTCAAGCCGCAGGCATAACTAGTTATGAATATTTAGCTATTTACTTACCATCTTTAATTTCGAGCCTAGCATTCAGGAGTGCTTCCTCGCACTGTAGGACTTGCTGGCGGAAAGCGTAAGCATCACGTAACCTCACCACACATGTCGCACACACACAACATTCTTTGCTTTCTCCGTCCAAATGGGATAGCTGTAACCGCAACATTACCAGAATTACAATCCATAGTTACCAGTCTGCTTGTCATTCATTTTTTTTTTTTTTTTTTTTAACACAAATATTAAGGCGCAAGGGCACCAAAATTGTACGAACCTCGGCTTGAGCTGCTACCCCTGATAAAGGTTTCGCGGAATTTGCCCAGCGATAACTGAGCCGCGTGGTGCCGGTTAAGAATAATACCACCCCATAACGTTCCCGTGGGTGTCGTAAAAGACGACTAAGAGATAAACCAGGGTATGGGCAGCAGCATCCTCTGAGTACCACCAACACCTGACCGTTATCGCCAACCCGCTTGGCAAGCGTAGCGATTATGGCATTTCCCCCTTTTTGAGGGAGATCTATGTTCTGTTGTGGACTCTTTCAGTTGAATCGATCAACCAAATGGTTAGTAATTCTGTACAGTAAAAAAGGTCCCTTACAGAATATATGTACCCTGGGTGTAGTGTAGCGCAAATATGTGTGTGCAGTATGATATGTGTGATGCTAGTCCTTGCACTGACAGCGGCTAAAAGAGCCTCCCCAGATGGGAGGACCCGGAGTATGTGCGGAAGAAAACTCAGCTGCAAGTTTTTTATGTCTCTTAATTAATTGGTGGTTTAATTGAAGCATACCCAGATGATAGGCTGGTGGTAATTTTTTAATTATATTCCTTCTAATATTTAGAATTTGGTTAATATGTTTGGGTGTTAGGGTTATTATTTTTATTGCTCTGTGTGATATGAGGAGGCTCTCTTTCTTTCGCCACACATATTTAGCTCCAACAGATAAGACGTGTCATCTTGGGAAAAGGGTCGCGTCATTGAGACGTGCCTCACTGCACCCGCACCACTTTGCTTATTGTCCAAAGAGTGAAGCAGAACAAGATGAGTGTACCCTTACATTGCACAGAGAGAGGTGCTTTGATAAAATTCCCAAGAGCCGCCATCATTTTTCTCATCATTAGATTTATCAATGCACAAATTATCCCTAGAACTACCTCTGTTAAAAGCTCTTTGTTCCTACTATCATTATGTATATCACATAATATATCTATGATTTGACAAATAAATAAAAACTAAGCAGCCATGGGGACTGCTGATAGAAGTTAAAACTCGAAATTTTGGAAAAAACTGTCTTTTAATGTTTAAATTTCATAATTTTTTCATTAAAAAATAGCCTAACATCGGTTTGGATTTTTACATCTATTTACACTCTGAACAATAACTATTTTCATATAGTTTATTCATAATCAAGCATAAAATAACCATGTAAGTATAAATTTTATCATTTATCTTTAAGTTACCAGCACTTAAACGCTATCTTATACCTGGCATACTGTAGGATGTTGATGGCTGACGTTATACGCATTGCTACTGCGAATCTGTAAATTTTCCCCTACCCACATTGCTTAACACCTTCTCAAGCAGTTTTTACTTCAAAAAGGATCAAACATATTGACAATTACAGACAGACATTGCCTTTAAAATAATGGCTAGCTTTGTCTGGTATTGTGATGGCTTGCAAAAATATTTTTGTGTCAATATCCTTCCTGGTCTCAGCAGAAACTCATTAAAGTTTCATCATAATCAGATGCTTAGAAGTGGATAGTGGACAAACATACTCACATTTATTTTTATTTATACAGGTGAAAATTATGTGACATTAGTTATTTTTGTCACTACTTAATTACTCCTGAACTTTTACTATCTACTCTATTTGTTTACTGGTTATTATTCGTAGTTGTTATGGATGAGCATTAGTAAATGCCAGGTTGGTGCTTCATATATTTATTACCCATAAAAATAAGACAAAAGGAAAACAATGGAACTCTGGCATAAACTCCAGGTTAGTGCTCAAGGGGTTAACCTATTAATAGAAAAAATTTGGAAACAGTTTCTTTCGTCAAATGTTTCATTATTGTTGAATTTTGACTAGTGCATATAAATAGCCCAGTAACTATTGCTTCTTCCTTTTGAAAGTTATTATTATTTAATTCAAGAACAATGTATAAACCTCAAACTGTATACAAATAATTGAAATTCATAATAGAATCTCTACTCAGTAGTAGAAACTGTATCAGAAAAATAGTTTACTCTGTTTTATAGATAATTAGTTAGAAACAGGATTTATATGGAAATAATGTCTAAATTAGATGCACAATAATTGATATTTACACCAAAGAAGCATTTCTTTCTGTGAAGAAAGAAATATGGTTATATATATTTTATTTATTACCACATCATATATTTTCAGATCAACGCAGCGACTTTTCTAATTATTGTCATAAAATAGCGCGCTATAATTTTCATGTTTTATTCATACTGTTTTTCCTTTATATCGTTTACTAAACTAGATAATTTAAGTACAGCATTAACTTACAAGTAATCCAAAACAATCCATAAACATATCAGAATAAATTTCTTTATTTCCCATCCATTCGTACTCGGCTGTTAGAAGTCGACATTTCTTTATAGATCTGCAACAACGACATAGTGCAGGATCCACTATAGGGCCCTTACTCTTGCCCGCAGCTGCTGCCACAGCCATTATAATTATTATAACACTAATTTCATAAATAAAAAATTCAAAACTGAAAATAGAAAAATATTTCTGCGGTAAATTATTTGACAATAAATTCGTTTCAGTATTCAGTTGTCAGTAATATTTTCTATCTCTTTCTGACTATAAGAAAATTATGACTTTGATCGCGTTTTCCCAAAAATACATGCTCAAATTATTGGCTGTCAAATATAAGTTTATTGTTTCATTTCGTTCTTACGGAAACGGCAAAGATATCTATACCATACAGCCATGTCTCATATTAGGAACAAATATCATACAAAGCTCAATAGAGCTTAATAAAGAATTGTATGAATAGCAGAATGGCGGCTGTTACAATTTTTCAGTAAATGTTTGTGTCATTTTAAAACTTACGCTTTGTATTATTATTACCACACTTCACTGATACACAACAACCAAACTTTATCACTTGCACCAAAATGAAATAACATTGGATTGAATGCTGCAAGTTAACGAATTAGAAAAACGAACTATATAGGTACTATAAATCAGAATAAAATAACGCTCAAAAGTTTCATTATGGCACTTATAAACGAGAAAAATGTAATTTTTTATAAAGAAAAGTTGTTAGTCCGAGACACCCGATAATATGACATCAAACATCATTGCTGTCACAGCATAAGTCGGCATCCATTCAGCCGAAAGACATCCACAGCTGGACATACATCTCACCCAAAGATCTCCACAACTTGTGCTACACGCATTCAGCGCATGTCAAATTTCGTGGAAATGATAACTTTTACAATTTTTTAAAACTTAAATGTTTATGGAACGAGAGTAGATACGGAAGAGAATGTTCTATGTTAATTATCCACACACATGATACCTACCCTTTTTGTAGCCTAATATTTAACCCCTTGAGCACTAACCTTGCGTTAACGCCAGTTTTCCATTGTTTTCCTATTGTCTCATTTTTAAGGGTAATCGACATATTAAAAGTGATTCTTCCTTTTCACATGAAGACAAAATAAGTTGCTTGATTTTAGTACTAGATTTTACATTTATAGTTACGCCGTGATCCTGGGGGATAATCATGATACCATGGTTATTTCTTCTTCTGCACAGATCTAAGTTACTTTCTTTAATACTGTATAGAATGATAAATACTTTGACTACAATCTCACCTGATGTTAAGTGACGATGTAATCCAGAATAAATAAACACACTAAGCCTAGAGGTTCTGGTTCTCAAGCGATACTGTCGGAACATACGTATTGCTTCTTGACGACAGATTTTCAAATTTGAGGGTGATAAATAGGGCTTGGTATTTGAATATTCGTCAAATTTACACACACAGGTAAACACAGCCAATAGGTAATGGTTCTTAAGTGATGCTGCCGGAACACACCTGTGGCGTTCTATTTTACACAGAACGCATTGGTTTAGTACTCGGTGGTTATTAATGGCCAGCTAAAGTTTTTCTTGACAGATAGACAGATGGTCAAGAAATTAATTTGGGAAAAGAATCGAGGTGTGTTGTATTTCCTTAAAAATAATGGTTTTCCTTTATGTACAATTTATTATAATAAATTATTGTACCTTAATAAGAACCAACATGATAGATCGGAAGAAGTTGTTATTATTACACTTCACACCTATTGGTATTTGGCGACAGGTGTTCCAACTTGCGCGTAGTTGCTACCCAGGTGGGCATTATTAAAAAATACCCACCACTACGCTACGGATTCCTCACGATGTTTTCCATCACCAAAAGATCAGGCTGATTTTAAAGTTGAATAGAGCGGCTCGAACTCGCGTCTATTGACGAGTAATCTAACACTAATCGAACCTCCGAACTTTCAGTCGTACCGTCTATGAGACTCGCGGATTAGTCCACCCGGGCTAACTACGCTCTCACGAGTAATCCAACCGCACTACCAACTGCGCTACCATCGATTCGAATTCGAAATATTGCAATAAAAAAGACTACGGGGAATAGGCTATTGTTAATATCAGTACCAGTGGCGAAGCGCTCTAATAACCCGATTCCTTACTAAAAAATTCGCTCAACACTCACTTCACAAGTGAATTGTAGCATTTTGTAAATAGAAACATATGAGGTAATGTAATTGGTCAATCATGTGTCAATTTTGTAAATAAAAACTTGCCTGCTATTTATTTTTATGACCCGGTTTTTTGTACATATACGCATTTAAAAATAAAAGTTTTCATAGAATTCTATAAAATACGTATAGACACCTTTAACTTTGTATTCAAGTATGAAAAAACCTAAACCATACAATTAATCGTTATTTTTCGTTTCGCGCTAGACGCCATTTATCTCGAGTCGTTATGTTGCAATGAAATAATTAAAATTTACGATCACGAAAATCAACCCTTTTCACAATTTATTAAATTATTGTAATTACCTGTAGGTATATTTATTGCGTGCGAAATTAATTTGGCATTTCGTACTTAGTGTGCAAAGTAAATATAGCAATAATTTTCAATTTTAAACTAAATCCAAACGGCTGTTTTCAAAGTTACTTTTCAAGTGCCAAACTCAAGTATGGTGAAGGTGGTTAACGCTAACTGCTTCTAGATAGCTTAACTCAGCAGCAAAAAACTTCCATAATTCATACCTACTAATTTTCAAGACGAAGAAGTATGATGTACGAGTATGTATTTTGTAAAGAAAATCTTTGGTACATATATTAACATATAATTTTTGTATATTTATTACGTTTTTCATTTATTTATCTTAGTCTAAATTTAATTTAATTGTCCTCGCGACAAATTTATGTTGTTGTTGCGGTGTCGTAGAGCTCATGACGACATCTCTCAAAATCGTACACGTCGAATTGACAAAACGCTTAAAATGGACAATTTAATATTTAAACTAACTTCCTGTTCAAAAAGTTTACACAAAAACAGTGTCGCACAATGTGCAAAGAATACTTGGATAAACATTCAGTTAGTAAAGGAATCTGGTACAAAACTATACAACCCACCCTATTGCGTTTTGCTTGGTTTGAAGGATTCCAAATTGGTCGACCTGAGATGGTTACTGCCTTTAGACTTGATCAGGACATGTACTACTCAATAGTTTCTTACTTTTAATTAAACTTAAAGTATCACCATATTGTGATGTTTGCAAAATTGTAGATGTTGGTCATGTAATGATCGAATGCAAACGAAATCAACAGAATAGGATATTAGTACAGAGTAAAATTAATAATTCACTGTATTGTGCAGGAATATGTAACAGCATCCTTGCTTTTCCGACATCTGAGGAAGCAAGGATGCATTACAAAATGGTTATGGTAGCAATAAGAAATCGGTAAAATTTGTGTTAAAATACGCTCTACACTGGGGTGGCATGGTCAATATTTGACCAAACTCCATAAATCAGAGAAAAATAAATCATAAACAGGCATAGGTATTTAAAATAATTATGAAAAATGCGCGAAACACTATATTTTATTTATATTGTCACTATGACTCTCCCAAGTGTTTGAACACAAATAACTGATTCAACAGGGACAATTGTATAATATAGGCTGGTATTATTCTAAAGAAATAAATAAGGAAACAAAATATTATCTTTTTCATGCAATTTATTTATAGAAAAACTTAATAAATAATATATTTTATATTATATTTTATTTATATAATACGTGTGATCTTTTAAGTCATTATACATATATTATATTCTATATAATTTAAATTGATCGCCTTCTTATTACTGCATTTGTTGGCGGCCACCTTTCTATCCATATTTACCATCACTAAAATATGTTTGTTTATTCACTTTGTGAGGTAGTTTCCTTTACAAAGAATTTTTATTTTATCTAAATATAAACATTATTTATACATTTTTTTTTATAGAAACAAGGAACCTTATTTTTTATAGAGTTTTGAAGAGAGATTATTGCAGTCTACAGTGTAAACTCTATAGGGGAGTATTACAGTATTCCAACTACTGCTGGACGAACATAGGCCTTCCTCAAAGATTACCACGAAGACCGTTCTTGCGGCACTCGGTCCTAGCGTACTCCCGCGACCAGCAACAGGTCGTCGGCCCACCTTGTCAAGTCTGTGCTTATTTTTGAGAACCGGGGGGAACGAGGGGCACTGGATCAAAGATGTTGCGGATTTATTATAGATTTTTACTATCAGGATGCAGATTTTTTGAGGATCTTAGGACTTAAAAAAACTAGGCAACCAACTGCAGATAAAAGTGAAAATTCGAAACTTTGTAAAAACTGTTTTTTTACTGTTTAAATTAGTTTATTTTAATTATTCACATCACCTAACTAGTAACATTTGTCTGGTTTTTACATGCATTCGTGCTCCGAACATTAATTAGGTACATTCTCATATAGTTTATTCATAATCATAACTGCTCCGTAACTTGCGCCAGTACTTACTCGCCATCTTATACTTGACATATTGCAGTATGTTAACGGCTGACGTAATAGCATTGGTAACACGAATCTATATGTTTTTCCTCTACCAAGAAACACTAAACGCCGCTAAAGATGTTTTCACTTCCAAATTTGTAAGAAATATGAACTTCTTGTTTCTTTATTATCGAAAACTCGCTTGTCGTTGGCGATATTATTAATTCATTTGTAGATCTTAATTGTAAAGTATAAACTCGCTTTACACTTCGCATTGGTTTTATTCAAACAATCCAAATACGGAATTATCTAAACAACACGCGTAACTAAACACGTGAATTATTTGCAGGAAATAAATGATATATATTAACAAACGCAAAAATAAAAAAAATTGCTTAGTAATAGTCGAACCAGCCCCTTGACTTTGTTAATTCATGAGCGAAAAACTCTACCGAACCCGAAGTTTATTAAATCTTGCGCGACCCCATAATACTCCAAAGTTATTTGACTTAAGACTGAGAAATAGTGTAAACTTTATACGAGGTTTACGTTTTCTTTTATGTCATAGAAAACAAATTAAAACCAAATAGTCTTCTGTTTGACCACACGTTTCATCATAACGTGCCCAGGACCCTCAATTGGTTAAGACAGCCCTGCACTCAGGTTCTGCCACTCTTATAAAAACAATTCACCACGGCTTTGTAAAAAAATAAAAAATTAATTACCGTGTCGATTTCGAGTTTTAAATATTAGTAAATAGGTAAATATTAAGTATAGTAAAAAATCTTTGTAAAATAAACAATATTTCCAACAAACAATACCGCTTGCACGTTTAGTCTTTAAGTCTCAATAATATGGAAACAACGTGGATCTGATTTGGGCAACATTTAAAATCCGGAATGGTGAAACATTATTGTCATTTCCTTTCTTCTTAGAGTAATTATAACTTGTTCTCTTTCACTCACACATTGAAATCACGATATGACACGGGCGAATAACTATTTTAATTTATCTCAAAAACTGAAAGGTTTTGCCAAGATTAAAATTATATTCTAAAAAAAGAACATTTTCCAACTTTTTTTAAAGTAATTTCTCGCTTCATATAAATTCAGTCGAGCTGAGTATAGTTCGTGCCACGTTCATTGCTCCAAGATGGCCGTAGTTTATATTACGTTTAATTAATAAACATTGCTCGTTTATTTATTTAAATTCCGTTTTTTTTTTTTTATAATAATGTTGTGTGATTCGATAGCTCGTTAGTGTTTGAATTTAGGTTTTAAATTAATAAATCATAAAACTGACTGGCCACACAGTTACTCCAATATTTCCACAATTCCGTATTTATATTATTATACGCGCAAGATATTCCTGCTACCGGTGTAAGATGGCGACACACGACAGAGGGAGCGCAAGGTGTTTATGGGAGGCCGTGTTGCCAGTTTATAAACCCAACAGATGTACTTTTAAGAAATTCAAGCGTGGAGTGTTTATCTCGTCTTGGGTGTCGGATTTTTATAGAAATTAAAGAAATACTACATATCGTTTCTGGCAAAGGTAAGACGTCAAGTTTGCTTTTCTAGAACATTAAAAAAAAAACGGAATTGCAAGTCTATGAATGTTGATATTTTATTTATTAAATTTAACTAAACATTTGGTACCTTTGGGCACAGTGTGAACATATCTTAAGAGGATATATGGGAGTTGTGGTTTATGGCACAAAGTAATAAATCACGCCATACTCGTAATTTTTGTTTTTTTTTTCTATAAATTCATTATGATACAAACTAAGAGCTCTCGAAAATAGGAATAAATGCCCGATTTGTAGCGTCATTTTGAAACGTCCGTCAAACAAATAGTCCTATTTTGCATAGGTATTATCAATCAGTCCAAGCTGCTGTAGTCCCTTACGCGTTATATAACGCTTTCTTTGAAACGCAACGCGATATAAAGAGATTACTAAAATATCAATGATTCAAATTTTTGTCACCGACCGCGTATCTTCTTAAAATTGTAATCACTGCGTCGCGCGGTTTCTAATTACGTGGCACGTACTATAAATTAACTATTCACTTGAAAGGTAGCAATATAACCTTTCGTAACTTATGTATTCTTAACAAAATAATATATACCAACAATTATAGTTAACATGAAAGGCGATGGGCCTATATAAATACAGTCTCAGTACCCAGTCGTTCTATTATGTACGAATATACAGATTTACATTTGCTAGTAAATTAGGTTTGGCATAATAATTTCTTTTCCTTAGTTAATGACAACGTGCCCGTAGAGGATTGTCAATTAATCACGTGAGGCTTGAAAGGGGGAGAAGGTTCGATAACACGAAACATTATAATGGAAAAAGGGGGTGCATTGAGATATCAACTCTATTTATTCGCTGATTGCACGATGTATATAGCAAAAAGCGACTCGTGACTCGTCGTTGCCAGGCAACAATTTTCAACATTTTCCAGAACTAAATGAGACTATAACCGTATTTAGAATATTATGACATTTTAAAGATTCTTTTTACAAAAAAAAAAATACACTTGATTATGGGTAGCGGAGAGGGTTACTGCAAAACTTCATTACATATGGGTGGAAGGGGGTGAGTTGCCAAATTTGCTAAAACATCACGTGATTAATGGACGAACCCAATACAAACCAATACAAATGTCTCAATGTCACAAGAACAGAATATTTTTCTAACATTCATACAACGCTTTATACAAATGGCGGCCATTTTGCTAGAAATCTCAAGGCAGTTTTATGACAATTATTATTTAAATCCAATCTTCACTGACACACGATAACCAAACTACACCATATAATAAAAATGACACCGATATTACATAATTTACAGACGAAAAATGCACGTTTTATAATAAAAATCGCTACATAACAGACCTTTAGGTAGAGCAATGAGATTCTTGATATTTGCAAGTGATAATTCTATTTTTTTTACAGAATATTGACCCCCTGTATTTTCACTTAAAAAATAAATACATAACGATGTATTACCAGTATGTGAATCATTATAAATAAAATAAACATCATTTGCATCAGTAATACCACCAATAATAAAACTTTGGCTGTATGGGCTTCGGAGTCTATAGCCTATATATCGTAACATGTAAAAAAATATTTAAAATAATAAAAAAGTTATACAAAAGATAAAAGATTGAATAATACTGATTTGTTTTTAAACTAAATAAATAAACATTTTAAATTGGAAACCTAATTTTAAATTTAGATCTGTCTGTTTCAGTGATCACTTTTATTACTAATTCCATTTCATAGGCTTATCCATCCAAATCAAATATGCTAGGGTCTGTAGGATGGGTTACTCTGTACGGATTACCTCTAATGCTGACTCGGAGCTATTCAAGAAGACACCAAAAAGCCCTCAAGATAGTAAAAGTGGAACGTAAAAAAACAATACTTTTGACATACTTGATTGCGAACATAACTAAGTTGTAATGGGTTTGTATTTATTATTAATACCGCTTGATTTAATTATGTCAGGGACAAGACCTTTGCTTATATTATTGCTGATAAGAGAGGGGTGGGGTCAAAAGTTTGGGCGATAGAACTAGTAAGCTCTTCTTGATTTTGTAAATCTATTACTAAGCAACTATATGTGTGATTCTCTTTAGAGCAAGTGATACTAGAAGAATTAAGGTAAAGGCAATAATGCTCGAAACTTTAAGGAAAATTTTATTCATCTTGGATAAACTATGAATCCCTATCCAATGTTACTAAAGCTGTTAATACACGTACGGACCGGATCGCGGACATGGTATGGCGAGCGGTTGAGGTCATCAGTCACCTAAGTAGAGGTGGGAAATACGATTTTTGAAAATGATCGATGTTTTGAATCGATTTACAAAACATCGAGGTCTAGACATCAATTATTTTTCAACTTCTTTAACTTTGACTTTTTAATCATTAGTAAATAGTATTCTTCCAGTGGTTGAAATTAGACTATAATCATCATTTATTGCAAAAACTGTTTCCAAATTTATTTATTAAAAGCACTATAAATATTAAGTAAACAAAAAAAAGACGAATGCCTAACCTACTAAGGACAAATGACACAGAACTGTTTTATTTTTGCTTATTTACAGATAATCATCACAACATAAAAAAAAAAAAAATACTCTAATAATCGGTACTTTGTTAGTTTGAAAGATAGATCTTTTTGACCTCGATGATTTGTGAATAGATTCATCAAGTTTAAATTCGTAACCATTAAAAAATCGTTGTTTTTCGGAAAGGATTCCCATCCCTACTTAGGCGACTGATAACCTCGGCCACCCGCCGTACCATGTCCGCGGTCCGGTCCGTACGTGTGTTAACCACTTAACATATGATATTTAAACGGAACCTAATAATCCTAAAACCTTTCTCCGTGATAAAGTTATCGTTGGCGCAAAAATTCCTCATGTAATCACCATTCAGACTTCTCCAACTCCTGTGTGGGGATCTTCAAGTATTGTATAAGCAAAATTTTAGTAATTTTTTTTATCTCTTCCTCCTATCAACTATAGAAACAAGGCTCTTATCCCATCCCCTCACTATTAAGTGAGCATCAAAATAATTTTGAAGAAGAAACGTTTATTAATTACTCACGTAGTTCTTGAACAGCCCCTTAGCATCAATTGAGATTACAGTCAGGCATAAAAAATTTAAAAAAAACTATACACTCTAGAAAACACTTAGAAATAACACCCATCAATAACGCATTCGGGATGGTGGCTCTTAATATGCGACTTCAGACTGGCGTTCTGTATGAAAGCCTGTCCGCATATGTGGCAACGGTACCTCCTATCGTTCGTATGCGTCCGTATGTGGTACTGGAGCGACTTCAGCCTAGGATAACTCTTCTCGCAGTACTCACAACGGAAATTCCTCTCGCCGGTATGCATTGCCATGTGCTCTTTCAACCGAGATGGTAAATAGAACCGCTGTTCACAATACTCGCACTGGTGTTTCAATACTTTCTGATGGTTCCTACGTTGGTGCTCCGTTAGCGTCTTCTGCCTATTGTACACTTTATCACACAAATTACACGGATATGTCCTTTTCTGACCGTGAGCCTCGGTCAGATGTTTATTCTTTAAAGCATAGGACATGAAACACTCATCACATTTAGGACAACGTATTATAGCTTTCTTCTTATGGACTATATCGACGTGCATGTCTTTATAATGATTAGACCTAAATACCTTACCGCATACTTCGCAAGTGTGCCGTTCCTCATCGTTGTGCCGCTTGAGGTGAGCGTCCAAACGTGGCTTCTCAAGGAAGCACATACCGCACACATCACATGTAAAGTTACTAAAATGTTTCACCATATGAGTGTTCAAAGTGTTGAAGTCTTCGAACACATCACTGCACATAACACACACTAGATCGTTCCACGTCAAACGGTAGAGTAACAATTTGTCTGGAGCTTCAAAGTATATTTTCTTGCCGTGCACTTCATCTATATGCTGCTTGAAGACACTTAAATCGTCAATTTTCACCGAACACAATTTACAATCTATACGCGTGATGTCTAATTTGGGCATCTTCTTATAACCCATCAGGAGTTGGAAGGGCTTCGTGTCGTGAGTGGTCGTATGTTCGCGCAAGTCTTCAGGCTTTGGGTAATAGTCTTTGCAGTAGAAGCAGTAGTAGTTGTTCCTTCTATTCTTGAACGGGCAGACATAGGAGTACTGGATTATGGTTATGAGATTCTCCTCAGACATGCAGTCCAAATCTCTGTCGTATGTATTCTTCTTCTCGATTTCTGGTTTCGGTATCCTCTTCTTCTTCGTTTTAGACCCTGGAACGTTCAAATAATATTCCTAAAAACACATTCCTTACACATCTTTGCATTTTTGTTTTTGTTTCAGGCCTTGTTTACACAGGGCGAGACGTAAACAACCCCAGAACACATACAAAGAACAAACAAAACAAAAGGGCTGACTAGTGTTTAGAACAGGGTGAGCCTTAAAAACAAAAGCACACCTGCAAAACAAAAAAAAATGAAACCAGGCACATAACCCGCTATAAAGAAATCAACCCGGAATCCAGAAAGAGAGCACAGAAATGAACCTCGATAAGTTAAATTATTTATCATTTCTCCAGGTCTATAAGTTATCGAGGTTCCACTGTATATGGTAATAGCTGATGGCTCCATCGGGCATGAAACCCTTACCGTCCCACAAAACCATCACAGTTTACAACAGTTAAATAATTACAATTTAACTCATCAAAATCACTTACCAGATTTTTTGGTTTTCGGAGACTTGATCTTTTCCTTCTTCCGCGCGCCGTTTGCAGTCTTTTTTTTCTTCTTCCGTTTCGGTTTCCTCAGTAAAGGTTTGTCGGAGTTCGAAGAGGAATCTGTCCAGTCGCTGGCGCCACACCGCCATCGTCGCCCCTCAAGATCTTGGGGACATCTTCTTTCACATCCACTTCGGGTTTCTTCTCGTCTTTCAACGGTTGTTTCGTATCTGTAAAGTTGAGAGTTCTAATCTAATTTTAACAATGAAACGTTAAATAACTTTGTTTAACAATACTTTGTTTTTCATCGGTACAGAACAATTTCAACAAAGCAATATAGCAACCATTGGAATTATATTTATCTCCACTAAATTCCCCAAATAACAGTTTGTCCCCAAGAATCAGAGAGTTAATTCAAATTCAAAACTACTTTATTTTAATTTAGGCCCTGATAAGGCGCTTACGAACGTCTAAGTACTACCACCGGTTCGGAAAACGATCCAGTCATCGAGAAGAACCGGCAAGAAACTCGATATGGTTTTTTTTTTGCAACTTTACAACTATCAGCGACAAAGTTTATTAGCAGATGCACAGAGAAAGCTGTCACTTTCAGACATCACCATCGTTCACATAAAGATCCCCCTATAATAACCATCACAAATTAAAACTTGCTTGACAAGGTGCTGGAACGTGTTCTCCGGTAAATCGGTAATGTGCTTTGGGTTTTTATTGTAAAACCTAACACCTAGAAAACTCTTATTAGTTTTGCTAAGCCTGAAACATGGAACTGTTAATTGAAACAAAACTTACCGTTGGATACATCGTCAGCTGAATAATCCATGGACATACCATCGTCGTGGTCCAGAGCACCGACCGAATGGTGATCATCATCATCTTTAGGCTCCATCTTCAGCTCGATGTCCTCGTTTGGTTTCCCGTTCTTCTGTTCTATGATCACGCGTTGGCGTGCACAAAATGATAAGACATAAAACCTTTGTGATTGTAAAAAATGACGATGTAATGGAATTGAGAAAACACACTGATGGGAATTATTTGTGACCATAGTCCACGGTCCATGGAGTAAAAAGTGTAGGGAACGTGGAGCAAACTAAACAAGGCTGTTGACGTTCACGTTCAACGTTCTATCCACGTAATATGAAAGTCTTTGACCGAATGACGTCCACTGCTGGATATAGGTCTTCCCGAAAAATCTCCACGACTGGTCTAGCGCCACTCGCATCCAACGGATTCCTGCAACCTTCACCAGGTCGTCGGTCCAGCTTATGGGAGTCCTACCCACGCCGCGTCTTCCGGTGCGTGGTAGCCATTCGAGAACACGTTAGCCCCATCGGGCATCAGTTCTGCAAGCAATGTGCCCAGCCCACTGCCACTTAAGTTTAGCAATTCTTCGGGCAATGTCAGTTACTTTGGTTCTTCAGCGGGTCTCGTCATACCTGATTCGATCACGCAGTGAAACTGCAAGCATAGCCCTCTTCATTGCCATTTAAGCAACTTTGAGCTTTTTAATTAAGCCCATAGTGAGCGACCACGTCTCACTCTCGTCTTGAGACACTGCGGTATTTCGGACGAGAAGATTCTGCGTACCTTCCCGAACGCGATCATCTATATGGCTTTTATTTCATTTCAAATCGTGTTAATCCACAACAAAGAAACGGATCCTTTAATAAGGAATCGTCCATTAATCACGACAGCCTCGAAACAGGAAAAGGTTTGGAAAAATCACGAAATGCCACAACAAAGTAGGGTAAAGTGCTTTAAGACTTTATTGTAAAACCTAACACTATTACCTAAAAGACTTGTACTAGTTTTACTGAATCTGTAACATGAAAGAATTAATTTATATTTCGTCCTTTATTACAGTGTTAGGCAAAGTGTGTGCCGCGGCACACTGGTGTACCGTGGTCATTACCTGGTGTGCCTTGGAAAAACAGATTTACAATACTTTTGACTTTATGAAAAATAAATATCCTTTGATTTCTAATCATGCTATAGCTAATGCAATACTTTTGCCATATTCCATTTGCCATAAGTCCTATTAGCGTGAATTAAGATCTTTAATTTTTACCACAATAAAAACGAAATAAATCGTGCGGTCGGAGGACCCCGTCGGGAACGATGTTCCTTACGTTACTTTTTCAACTGTAACTGCGATTTAATATGGAGATTTCTATTGACTTTATTAGGGTATTTTCGGCACGCCTTAAAAAAAAACGCTATCTCCGTTCATTTAACGCTCTCCATTTTGTCTATTTTATTTTTATCATTTTTTCAATGATGTACATAAAAACAAATCTATTGATTCTTTTTAAGTTATAATATAACCAAAATAATGTCGTTATCATTAAAATATCAGATCGCATAAATTGTAAACAGCGACATCTATCGACTCGTGCCAGATGTTTTAATGGTATGTTACAGTATATACATTTATTTACCTTTACCATAGATGGCAATTTATTTAAAAATTTTATCTTAACTATATTTTTCGGTCTCCTCGCTCCCGTCCGCTCAGAGCGCGTAAAGCGCGATAAGGAATTTCGATCCAAAAAGGAAATAGCTCAGAACAATTGTTCATAAGCAAACGAATTTCACGAAATTTGGCACACCTATGCTCAATTATACTTAAGTCAATTATTGGTCCAAGTTTCGCGCTAAATAACTTTTGTGCTATATAAAGTTAATGTTTGTTGATTAAATATTAAATGTTTGTTGAAATATTAAACATTAGTTTGTTGATTAATAATAAATATTGATTTAAAAAAAAGGATTTTTATTTATGGTGTTCCTCCGAAATTTCCCGATTCAGAAGAAGATCCATTTTTGTATCGATTCGAATCTAAGCTTGATGAATCGATTCATAAAACTACGAGGTTAAAACGATCGATCTTTCAAACTAATAAAGTATCGATTATTAGAGCATCATTTTTGTTTTTCTATTATGTTATGATTATCTGTAAATAGGCAAAGATAAAACAGTTTAATTTAATTTTGAGTGAGTTAAGCGTTCTTCTTATATTTTGTTTAGTTGCCTATTGTCGGCTTTTTCCTTTAGTGCTATCAATAAGAAATATCTGGGAAACAGTTTTTGCAATAAAACTATAAACGAATAAAAAGTCAAATAAAACAAGTCGACAAAAGATTAATCTCTTGAACTTCGAAGTTTTTGTGAATCGATTAAAAAATCGATCTTTATGAAAAATCTCTTTCCCCATCTCTACTTAAGCGTCTGATGACCTCGGCCACCCGCATACCATGTCCGCGGCCCAGTCCGTACGTGATTTAAATGGTAAAAGGTTAATATTTCGACTGAAATATCATGTTTAATTTACCGTTATTAAAAAAAAGTAGGTCTAATTTTATAACTTAAAGGAGGAGATCCACAGGTACAGGTAGGAATGTATAATTGAAAGTTTACCTACGACATCCTTGTCGCGTAGTTTGGAACTTAGGAACAACTCTTCACACTGCAATACTTGCTGCCGGAATGCGCATGCATCCCGCAGCCTGACTACGCAAGTCGCGCAAACTCCTGAATCCTTCTCGTTATCGTCCACATGTGACAGCTGGAAGAAATATAACCATTATCATAATATATGTAATCTATATATGTGTGGTGCCGGCTACGATTAGTACCGTGGGTGTCGTAAAAGGCGATAAACCAGGAATGGGCAGTGGCATCCTCTGTGTACCAAAAAACACGTACTGCGATCACCAACCCGCCTGTCAAGCGTTGCGATTATGGCGATTCCCCCCTTTTTGAGGAGACCTATGCCCAGCAGTGGAGACATTTCTCTCCTCTGTTTACCAAATTATTTTCTTTATTTATTTTTTGTTTAGTAAAACTATTCATGATCTATATTTTTATCGTCAACTTTTCTCTTCAATTCTATTACCATTGAATATTTAATTCACAATTTTGAGGAATAAACATGGTTATGCTGTAAACACACGTACGGACCGGACCACGGACATGGCACGGCGGGCAGCTGAGGACATCAGTCGCCTAAGTAGAGATGAGGATCCTTTCCGAAAAAGATCGATTTTTGAATTGATTCGAATCTAAGCTTGATGAATCGATATATCGATCGGTATTTTGCTATGGGGTACAGCAACAGAGGCAGACATCATTTTTGCGTTACAAGAGAGAGCTGTTCAAGCAATATACAATATGGGACCTGGCGAATCTCTAAAGAACAAGTTTCAAGAATAGGGTATCTTAACTTGGCCCTCCCAATATATCTTCGGTAACATAATGTACATTCGTACAAATTTAGAGAAAACTCGATCTAGTGTATGATTGTCATAATTTTAATAGTAGAAATGAAGACAAGTTGTCCGTCCCACGGTTTAGGTTAAGTAAGTCTAATAAAACCTTTATAGGTAATAGTATTCGGTTTTACAATAAGATCCCAAGTAACATTACCGATTTACCTGACAATAAGTTCAAGTATTATGTCAAGCAAGTTTTAATCTCAAAGATTATTACAGGGTGGATCATTATGTGAACGGTAGTGATGTCTGGAATTTACACACCTATCTGTCCTTCCGCTGACAATAGTTGTAACTATGATTTGTATAGTTTTTATTTATTAACTCCCCGTGTGCCCGCGACTGCGCCCGCGTTTCATATATTTTTTTCACTGCATTTGTCTTTATATGAAACCCTAATATTTATGTTAATACTGAGATAATGTAAACATATTTCTCATAAATTCAAGCACTTGCCTATAAAACTGTGCATCGAATCGGATTTCATTCAATTTTTTAAATTTACTTAACGCGGATTTGGATAATATGTAAATTTATAAAAAAGGCACCAGGTCGAGTTTCTTGACGGCTCTTCTCGACTGTGTTATTTTCCGAATCAGTGGTAGTGTTTTGACTTTTTTTTAAATTAAATTAAAACATATTCCGCAGGCTCTGGGTCCACACCTTTTTTTACGTTGGAGGTTTAATTCGACTTGCGTCAGAAAAAATTGCCTATAATATTTCATGCAGCTATGCAGTTACCTTCTTTCATAATTAATTAGGTGAGCTTAAATCTACTTATATTTTACATCTAAACTAAGACTATATGTTAAATTATTTTGTAGACACTTATTTTGTTATTATTAATTAATTACTTACTTAATGATTACTTCATTTTTTTTAAAAAAAAGGTAACAAGCCAAGCAGAACTAGGTCCGTGTCTGCATAGTTTAGTAGTGTTTTGACGTTCATAAGCGCCTTCTTAGGGACTGAATTAAATAAATCATTTCACAAAACTTCGAGGTCCAAAAGATCAATACTTAAAGTCGATATAAAGTATTGATTTTTAGAGAATCTTTTTTGTTTTCTATGATATGATAATTATTTGTAAGTAAATAACATAATACAAGCCCACCCCTGTTATCCCCGAAGGGTTAGGCAGAGGTGAAGTAGCGAAACTACACCACCCAAATTTCGCCGAGCTTAGTTCCGTCCCAGATGTGACAGGGGGCGAGCCTATCGCCATATCGAGCACAAATTCCAGACTCCGAGATGATACTGAGTAGAAAAACACAATATCACTGTCCCGACCCGGGGATCGAACCCGAGACCTCAGAACGACAGTCGCACCGTAATACAACTGCGCCACCGAGGCAGTCAAAGTAATAGGCAAAGATAAAACAGTTCGGTGTAGTTTTTTCCTTAGTAGGTTAAGTGTTGTTCTTATTTTGATTAGTTGCTATTGACCTTTAGTGCGGACAATAAAAAAAAATTGGAAAAAAGTTTTGCAATGAATCATGATTATAGTCTAATTTCGTCCACTGGAAGAATATTATTTACAAATAACAAGTCAGATTAAAAAAGTCGAAAAAAGATTGATTTCCCTCTGTTTCGTGATTCGATTAAAAATCGATATTTTTGGAAAATGTTTTTCGCCATCGCTACTTATGCTACTGATAACCTCGACCACCCGCCGTATATGTCCACGTCCGGTCCGTATGTGTGTTAACAGATTTATAATGAACTTGGCACCCATGAGGAATGTGCTTCCCTCCCATTACTTCATACCCCTTACTGTTCCTGTGCAACAAATCTTCAATATGGTTAGCAAGATAATAATTACCTTATACATGTGTAACAGTTATGTTATTTTTTTAATTTTGTTTTTTTTTTACATTTATTTAGTCGTTTTACGTAAAAGTGACGTGATTTTAAAATTACTGCAGTTGTTGAAAATAAGACAAGAAAATGTGTTTTTTTATTACTGTCAATTAAGCTCTTAAACAAACTTATGTAGGTACTAGGTGTGCAACATAAAAAAAAAACTGTAATAATACATTTTTCTAATTCTTACATAACTACACAAAAAAATTTGTTCATTGTCTTAAAGTTTATTTTATGATATTTCGGTTATTTATGCACAAAAACGAAAAGAAAATAACTTTCTTATGGTATAATGTTTGCTTTTGTGATAAACGTTAGTTGAGGATATGCTAAAGCTTTTTAAGGCCATGGGCTGAGGGTGTCATTAAAAGTACATATGCGGCATGCTCATTTAAATAAGTTTAAAAACAACATGGCAGCCTATTCAGAAGAGCAAGGAGAACATTTTCATCAGGTCATTATGAGCTTTGAACATTGTTATGGAGGCCAATACAATGAAAACATAATGGTAGACTATATTTGAGGTTTATTGAGAGAAAGTACTTAAGAACATAAAAGTAAAATATATGCACTACTGTAAATTATTTGCCATTTTTTTTGTAAGTTATTTTAATAGTGAAACTTAATAAAAATAATAAACATATTTATTTGAATGGTTTCATATTCAATTAAAAATTAAAACATCCTTATTACATTAAAATTTTTGTACAAAATCATTTAATTGGTCTCCCAAATACAAAAGCAAACTATTTCACTTATTACAAATATTTTTTTCCCACTAATTATGACCTAATGAATCGAAATTTTATCCTTTAAAGTCAAAGACCTGTTGACCTGTGTTATTTAATATATTTTTTTCTTAATTTATTTACATAAATAAAATCCGAGCAAGACAGAATGGGACAACTACTTAGTTGCATTTGTTTATTAGTAAGTTTTTTTAACAGCAACCTTTTTTTTAAATTTATGAGTCTATTTTTAAAACTGACTTTATTCCTATATAAATTTAATTTCTAATAAACCCTGTATTTTTTATTACACGGACAGACAAAAATTACAAAAACCATAGAATTCTGTTCTGTCATTGGTTTTAAAGTTCCAAGTGCTTTTTATCAAATATATTGAATGTACAGGTTTTGATTTTATACAGCTTCATTATAAATATAGATTTAAATGACATTATAAATAAAATAATGCAGCTACATAAAAGTATACTAAATTGCATTAAGTAAACTTTACAATTTATATAGGTATTTTCTTTGCTCACACAATCTGGAGATGAATACTTATCATGCTACAGACATGTATCATGTCTTATCCAGAGGAAAACTAAATACACACTAAGATGGGCACAACAAATAACATTTGGATAATAAAACTGATAATTTCTATAAAAATCAAATTTTGAGATAATTTAGATTTATTTACTTTTGTGAGAGTTTTATGAAAAAATGGTGGCCTCATCAAATCTTCTAACAGTATCCGTCATACCAGAGTACAGTAGAAAATATATTTGTTATCAGATAAACTACTTTTCCAAAGTTTTGAATTACCACAATCTGCATCACAAACTTCTTTTGGATCTATTTAGCTGTTTTATCAGTAATTGAAATGACACATTAATCCACCTTATGACCATGAACTACGCAAATAATACTTGGATTTTAAAACGGTGTTCGAGCGATTAGCCACACTAAACTATCGCTTCCAAGACACCAACTTTTCACTTTAAAGTTAACACTTACCAAAACACCGAAGCAATCCATGACCATGTCAGCATAGACTTCTTTATTCTCCATCCAAGTGTATTCAGCTGTTAGGATTCTACATTTCTTTATAGTCCTGCACAGTCGACAAAGCCCTGGGTCTAATAGGGGACCGTTATTTTTTTCGTAGTACCCATTTTGTATGACACAAAAACATGTAAGGATATAAGTTATGCTATTTAGGTATTATTCACAGTCATAAATTTAAGAAATTGTATTTCATTATTCGAATTTTTATTTTTTTTAATTCGTTTAGAATATAAACACCGCCATTGTCGAGTTTGAGGTGCAGGGTCTCCAGGTATAGTTTTCAAAATTTCCCCATAACAGACAAAATATTCCACAAAATGATACTATTTCGAAAACTTTTTCCCAAATCTGTAGTGTGAAAACTCTTCAAGGAGTTTTTTTGACAATTCAACAACATGAACCAATAACTGAGCTATACCACGTAAAATACCATCAAAATTACAGATTCAAATATTCCAAATTATTGAATTTATAATCATAGACCACCACATGATTAACCAAAATCCTTCAGTAAAGGAGGATCTGTATCTGCCAGGAAATAAAGGAAATGCAAAGTTTCTACTCTCTAGTCAAATAAGCAGATCTAAGAAACACAAACTAAATACTATACAAAGGTGGGGTATATTATGTTTTATGGTGTAAAATTATCATAAAATAAAAAATAAGAAAATTACGCGTCCATTCGTTGGTGCCTTAATAAGTAAGAGTTGAGTTTATATTTTATTGTGAATAAACGGCAAGCTTTATAATAACTATGATATTTATTTTTTTAATATAATATCAAATCGCCCAGCCACGCTGCCCAAGGAGTTTCACTTCAAAAATATAAATTAAAATTTGTAATTTTTTGTAAAAATGTGTAGGTTAGTTACCACAAAAATAGTAATTCTGATCTCGGAGCATCATCATTACTTTCTTTATTGTTATAATATTATAATTGAAGTATATCAACGCAAAGGATAAACTTTAGTAAAAAATATGGTATATTGATTTATTTTCGCAAAAACCTGATACAATAACAGTAAAACTAATACATATACATAAATATTGTATAAATGCCAACATTTTATTATCATTTATAACGGGGTAAAGCAAAAATTATAAAGATTTATAGTCATATTTATTATAAGTGAAATGACATCTATACAACCATGACATCAATACTTTCTCAATTTTCTAAATGCAGAATTTTTTTTCACCAATTTTTTTCTTATGGATTTCGTTTCCTCAAAATGTTCCTCGACAATTACGAAAGAAAACAATCTCCTGGAAACAATATTGAGATGTCAATACTTTTTTATTAACTTGTTTAACGGTCCTAGATTCAAATCCTTTTAAGCCTAAATCGTCAAAATGGATATGCATCGTAGACTTACTAGAGGCAACTTCTTTAAGATCAACTTCTGAAGTATTATGCATAATGCATGTATGCTGGAAGAGCTATATCCATGTAGTGTCATTCTGAGTATATTAAATTCTTTTATCGAAAGCTGTTTTTTTCTTATAAATTTGTCTTCCTGGATTGTATTTTCCATTAATTCTAAACACATGTGAATGTATATAAGGTACTCAAAAACACAATTTATAAAATTTTGTCTGTCTGCTTATTTTGGCTAATGTTCGGACCTCCTGGACCAATTTTGAGGGGACGTTTTTTTGGCAGTTAGCTGAAGTTACTCCGCATAACTTACGCTATTTTTCATGTAAGAAAATAAATAAGGTTCCACTAAAAAAAAATTCACGAAATTGGGAATAAAATCCGATTCAATTGACAGCACTATGAAAACATTGCTCCAATTATTATTTACTTTTATTTCTATACACTATATTTAACTATAAGGTATTTTATGCAGTGAATAATGTATGAAACGCGGGCGGAGCCGTACAGCTAGTTTCATCATAAAAACGACAACTTTCACCTGAAAATGCGATAACTTGAACTTCAAGAGTTGATCAGGAGTCGAAATTAATAATAAATTTATTTTTGATCTCTGATAGCGGCCGTGAGGTGCTGGTTAAGAAGCCACAGTGCCGTAGCACAGAAGTGTGGTGGTCCTCTTTTTCAAAAAAAGAGATAAAACCCTTTTCAAAAATTATAGATCCATCTCATTTATGAGGTACATCTATAAGCTGTTTTTGAGAGTCCTCATGAAGAGACTAGCGCGCAGGCTCGACGACTTACAATCTCCCCATTAAACCGACTCCCGAAAAGGCTTTAGCACCGTAGGACACATTCATACGCTGCGACAGGTTATACAGAAAACTGAGGAGTATAACCTACCCCATTGCTTAGTGTTTGTGGACTACAAAAACCCTTAGATTCGATCGAATTCTGGGGACTGCAGTCTACAACGGTGCCAAGTGCTCTACAAATACATCAAAGCGTTGAAGGGTTTGTACGATAACGCAATAATGTCAGTCCGATTACAGGACCAGACCTTGAATCCTATTCTTTTAGTGTCTGGTGTTAGAAAGGGAGATGTCATCTCTCCGAAACTTCACAGCTAGGCTCGAGGCTGTAAAATCTGAATCAAATTTGGCAACACTGTTTGTCAATCACTATATGTATTATCATAGATAAATTAATATATTTTATAGTCTTTGGTATTATGTTTATGTCATTTTTGTTGACAACAAATAACAATCAACATTTGATTTGATAAAGGAAACAAATATTAGAATATTATTTATTTTTCAAATTAATAACTATATGTGAAATATAATATAAAGATGGATCCACAAACACAAATAATAATAAGAGATTATGGCATATGTCGTTGTTGCGCAGCAAAAGGGAATCATAGAGATATAACCAAAGAATACTACCACAATGGGATAAGAGAAGTGTTTTTGGATATTTTCGTGGAATGTTTCAATTTATACGTAAGTAGATGAATCGTTGGGATAATATTACTTTCGCTTCATATTTGCATTCATAGAATCTGTGAGAAATTAAATATTTTTCTAAACGAAAAAAAAATATATTTTATTTTGCTTCATAATCAGATAATGGAATACACGTTTATCTCAGGAAGCAGAATCTTATATAATTATGTCCTTTAATAAGAATTTGTATTGTAATTTAAAAACAATGCAAAATACCTATTTTGAAGTTAATTATTCGTATTTTTAATAAATTTATTTAAAGAATCTTTAAATGTATCCATTCTGGCATTTGCTTCTATTCAGTCGTTTTTCAAATTCAGGATAGAGGCCTATGATAAGTTAAACAAGATGATTGTAAAATGGAAAAGCTACTTTTTACCAAATTGGAAGTCAAGTGTAGTGATGTTTTTCTTTGTAATCAAAATTACACTTCTCTTTAATATGAATTTAAAACTCAGTAATTATATTAAAACTCTCACAGAAGTAAACAGTCACTGATAACCAGATAACTTTATTAGATAGGTCAGCTTTTCTCTGTGTCCCATTTTGACAGTGCTATGTATTTTTGAGTAATTAATATCAGTTTACATATGTATATTTATTAGGATTTTTTTATTACAAGAAAAACGACTTACCTAGACTATCTGAAACAGAGCATTGTGAAATAAAAAAAAATCCAAATTAATGACTTAAATAATTTTTTTTACACATTATAGGCTCAGTGCTTTGACTACAATCTCATCTGATGTTAAGTGACAATGTGGTCCGGGATGACAAACACACTATGCTTAGAGGTACTGGTTCTTAAGTGATGCAGCCGGAACAAACCTATTGGTATTTGGCGAAAGCTTTTCAAAAATTGAGGGTTTTCAAAACAAGAAACCTATAATACAAACATGCATGAGGGGCTATCCATTAATTATAATGTTGATATGCAGTGCAATTTTAGATTAACTTAAAAATATTCTGGAATAGCTTTTGTTTGGATCAATGCCAGATGAGGCAATTAATATAGCGTATATATCAGTGGTCGTCAAACACCGGCTCTTGGATGGTATTTGTGTGTCCTGTGACGTAACAGACAAGTTTGGAAGACAATAACTCAAAACAGAGTTTAAATATAGTAAGATAGGTTGTTAAAAATGACTTCATAGGTTTTTATTGCGTTTGAGAGCTCATAAATATATTAACTACCCAATGTATGTATAAAAGTGCGGCCCGCAATGGTAACTCAGATTGACCTCTGTGGCTCTTGACCAGAAAAGTGTAACCACTGGTATATAGATACTGGTAATATAGTTTAATGGCATGAAAAAAACACACTCGTATTTTTGAGGTTCAATGCAAACTTTAAGTTGACTCGAAATTTTTCTGAAAGGATAAGTACAGTCAAGTTGAAAATAAGTGGCCTGTTAAAAGTATTAATTAAATAATGAAATAGTTTTTTCGCAATAGGTATTACTCACAGGATTTTTCTGGAAAATTAGGTTAAACGTTAAATCTGAAGTTTGGCAATTTGACAGACGTATTGAAGAAAAAAATGTAATGTTTTATGAAATAATAATAAATATATATTATTTATCACTAAGCTTATATGTATTCGATTTAAATTTTTGTACTCACTATCTGGGGCATCAGAATCGAGACAGAACACATTTTGAGAATTAAAAAAAAATTATGCTCATCTCTATATTAATTTATTTGCCAATCACGCAAACCCACTGAACCGAATTCGGTGACAGTTGGTAATTATATAAATTGCATCCAGGGGAAGAACATAGACTGCAAATCTTCTGAATTCCAAGCGGGTAAAGCTGCGGGCACAGCTAGTAATAAATAAAATGAGTAAATAATGAACAGATGAAACAATGAAAACTTAAGGATGCATTAACAAACAATAATGAAATATTAAGAGGTTAAATGTATGTACATAGACAAGAATGCGGCTGTATGACACCACTTCTTTCTCCCTCCCTCCCGCCGATCTATGCATCACCCTGCACTTCGTTTGGAGCCGCCATAAAGTTTGCATCGCAATTCACAAAAATAGCTCGCTTACTAGTATTATTAAGAGGATTTCCTAGCGGCATTAATTCCATAAAAACCCCCTGGATAACAACATTATGGTAACTATGTTTGTACCAAATAATATATCCACCACCGCCATGCCCGTACGTTTCGATTGTTTCCATAAATTAGTTATTGTAGAAACTAGGAGGCTTTGAAAATGAAAAAATTGCTCCATTTTTACCGTCAGTTTCATACGTTCGTTAAACAAATTTGATGGATGAAATTTAAAAAAAGCAAACGTACAGGCATAGTCAAAGTCTTTATTATTGTAAAACTGAATGAAAATTAAAAATCGATTCAGTTTTGTAGGAGGAAACTGGGTACAATGCGAAGTGAAGGTTTTTGTCTTTTTTGGATACGGTAAAATCAGCTCGAGCTGCAGTTGTCCCTTTCGTGTTTTATAATTCTTTCTTTGGTGCGCAACGCGAAAGCAATAAATTTCTAAATTACCTACTTTTCCGACCGCATGTCCTCTTAAAACTTTTTCACGACTAGAGGAAACAATTTTCCTTATTTTAAAATTAGTGACCGTCTTCTATTTAACTATAACTATTATTTTAATTCCTATTTTATAATAAACAACACTTTTTAATGCATAAATGTTATAAATCTATACTATAATATTATAAAGACGAAACAATTTGTATGTAACGAATAAACTTAAAAACTACTGGACCGATTTGTATGAAATTTGGTATGGAGATAGTTTGAAATCCAGGGAGTGACATAGGATTTTTATTCCGAAAATCCCACGGGAACGGGAATTTACGCGGGTAAAACCGTGAAGAGTAGCTAGTATTCAATATTTCTTATGTTTAAAATAAACAGTTGAGTGCTAACTACTATCCGCTACCTTATAGTCCTGAAAGTGTTAATTAACGTATGTACCTCATTGTAACTGAAATTCTATGGTATTTCTAGCTATTAGAAAACAAAGATCTGACTACGTTGATATGCTCGACGTGCGTGTCTCGTCTACGGGAAGCGAACACTTTCAGAATGACTGTAATAAGCACGGAGCAACAGCTTCTAGCAGCTAAACCAAACAATGTTAATGAGATAACACTTCTAAATGATGGTTTGTAACCTTTTACTTGAAAATTTATTACCTAACTAGCTGTGTGCCCGCGGCTGCTCCCGCGTCTCGTATATTCTTCACTACGTAATAGAGTTTTTTAATTGTTTTTTTTATATACTAATTTGTTTTCCAAAAAAAATTTTTTTTTGCTAAGCAAAAATATTTCTCGTAAATTCAAATATCTACCATTAAAACTGTGCATTGAGTAGAATTTTATTCCAATTTTTAGGAGTTTTAATTTTTTCATTTCTCGTAACTCTAATTATTTTCGTAAAAATAATAGTAGCATAAGTTACGCGAAGTAATTTCAGCTATCTGACAAAAAAAGTCCCGTCCTAATCGGTCCAGCCGTTCCGGAGATTAGCCGGAACATACAGACAGACAGAAAATAATTTTAAAACTTGCATTTTTCTGATAGATATCGCATATACTTTTATACCTATTTAGTAAAAAAAAAACAGACACTTGAATTTTATATATTAACGACAACAAAAATTTATTTTATTTGAATGGTTCTACATCGCGCTATGGTCGTGTTGTCTTCCATTATTCACATGTTTTGAAACAGTCTACGCTTCAATTTTATTATAATCGATACTTGTAATAATGGGGGTTCAAGTTCAAGTAATTTTGTATTTTTGTCTATTTGTTTGGACAGATATCAGGCATTTCCTTAACCTTTCTTCTAGTAGCCTAACTATGCAGCACTTATTATGATTATAAAAAAAATGCCAAATCCCCCCCCCCTCCCCCCAAACAGTATTCGAGATCTGAAAAGACTCCAAAAAGGTGAGAAATCAAAACTAAAAACTATATAAAATAAGCTTTAAATACAATAGTGTATAATTCTTCTAGAGAGAGAAGTAGGTAAGAGGTAGGTAAGGCGAAAGTACAATAAATACAAGAATCTTATGTAATAAATTAATTTCAGTATTTTTATTTTCTGATATTTTAGTAGGAACAGAGGAAGCGGAAATCAGTTGTACAGTCTTGAAGATAAACAAGGAAACGAACGCAGAGATTGAAAATGATAGTCAATATGAAACACAATACGCAAGCGATGATATTGGTAAATGCAGTTTTTTTTTGTTGAATTTGTTGCATGACTTGTGTTTTTGAGGTAATTTCTAAAACCTAGCTGACTTCCTTATTTTGAAGTCTCTCTTCAAACACCTGTAGATTTTCTTTTTTCAGGGTATATAGGCTCGGTGCTTTGACTACAATCTCACCTGATATTAAGCGACGATGTGGTTCAGGATGGTAAACCTAGAGGTGCTGGTTCTCAAGTGATGCTGCCGGAACACACCTATCGGTATTTGGCGATAGGTTTTCAAACGATGTTTTCGTTCACCGAAAGCTCAGGCTGATCTTAGAGTTGAATAGGTGGATTTGAACCCACGTCAGTTGACGCGAAAGCCGACCGCGATATCTACTGCGCAGACTCTCTTGAGAACTAGTGCCTCTAGGTTTTGCATGTTTTCTTACACATTATCACTTAACATCATGTGATGAAGTGACAAGTTTTTATATCAAAGTTGAAGTAGATTGCAGTTTTTATTTCTTTTTATATATGAAATCGAAATTAATGGTAATAATTAAATGGGTGCCTGTAATACTGTAAATTCAGAAATACTTTTAAATATGTTTACTGGAAAAAATATTAAAATAAAACTATAAAACATGCATTATACATTCAATTAAAGCATCAAAAAACACGTAGCCGTTCTACAGCTGTCAATAACCCGGTAACAATGTAAGTAACATTATCAGCTGCAATACGCATCGCACGGTTTTGATACTTCCTTTTTTATACTTTTCATTTAATACATTTTTTTACCGTATTATATTTGTGCTTTGTATTATACTTTTTCAGAATTATAATTATAAGCTCCCATTTAATTATTGCCATTGATTTTAAGGGCATGCCTGTAGAATGTAAAATATATGTAATATAAAGATCTGTATATTAGACCATAAATTTTGTTAAAAAAATCTATAAAGAATACAAGACAAAGGCATTACCTACTCTACCAGTAAAATATATTTTTGTAAGCAAGGTTTACATATTACTTTAGGAGATTTTTAAAGAATCAATGCTTAGGTTGACCCGAAACCAAATTGTTGTCGCTCATAGATTACGTTCCGGACATTTGGACCTCAAGAAGTTTTACTATCTCATTAAAAAACGTAACTCGCCCAATTGTGAGAAATGCAATAGAATTGAAGACATGTATCACGTGTTGATGGAATGTGTCCGGAACAAAGCAGAGAGGGAAAGACTTGTAGCACACCTTGGTCTCAATATGTGGGATCAGGGTACATTTCATGCAATTATTTGACGCCCTGTTGGTATACAACTTAGTTGCCAAATACTTTACATAACATTTGAATGTACAATTAGCCCGGCGTAACCCAAAGGGTTAAAGGCCAAAATATATTAGAAAAAAAATGCTTAGGTTACAATAAAGGGGGAGTAAAGCTTGTTTATTATTACTGACAAGGAGGAAAGGGGAGTAAAATGTCAAAATTCTGATTGCGTAATAATTAAAGGATCCTGTCAAGAAGGATAAATTATTTCTATTTTATACTTTGCAAAACGAATTCATCTCGTACTGTTACTAACAACGAAGAGTCGTTTAAAATCAAACACCTTCACATTCAGTTTTGAAAAAAATTACAGAGAAAGGTTTTGATATCTATGACTTTGTTTTTCAACCCAATATGAAACCAACAAAAAAAATGATCCCGCTACATTCTGAGTAATTTAACCTTAAAAACAGGACGTTTTATTTTCAAATTCCGCTACATTTGAAAGACTTAATCCTGCTACTACGATCCTGATACACGCCTTTAGCTTCTTCTATATCTTGACCGCTGCCTTTCTTCAGAATGTCTTCGATCTATTCGAGATACATTCGGCTAGGTCGACCTTTACTGGCTTGATCAGTCACCATCGCTTTGTAAATCTGTTTTCATCCATTTTCTTTTATCCATCCTCACCGCATGCCCGAACTAATTAAGCGTTCCTTTTTTTATATTTGTCACTACATCCTCTACCGCACATTGTAAACTAATCTAGACTTAATAAATAAAATTGAAGTGTCTGTTTTGTAATGTCAAAATTTTTTTTTGTACTAAATAGATATGAATGTAGATACGAAGCATATACCAAAAATACAATTTTTAAAATTTTTGTCTGTCTGTTTGTAATGGGTAATCCCGGAACGGCTAGACAGATTTTGACGGGACTATTTTTAGTAGATAGCTGAAGTTAGTCCGCAACACTTAGGGTACTTTTAATTTTCGAAAATAATTAGGGTTCGCGTAAAAAAATAAAACTTATAAAAGTTTGAATAAAACCAGATTCAATTCACAGTTTTATGAGCAAGTGATATATTTATGAGAAATATTTGTACAATAATATCTGCATTGAATGTGACGGCGTTTGACTTTAGGCAACTCAAATATTGTGGAATTAAAGATACCAATACAGAAAATGTAGCTTCTATTCTCTTCTTGTTGGTAGAAGAAGAGATTGAGGAATCGGATTTAGTCGATGGTGAAGAGAAGTTGCTAGCCAGGTTTAATGGCAAACCCTTAAGGCCTTTACCTACAAGGCGCACACTCCTCGGCCACTGCCCTATGTTTGTCGGTTATTTGGACTCCCTTAAAGGTAATACATATAATTTTCCTTTTCATTCTAATGTTATATTCTACTCTGTCAAAAAAGTACCGGGAAAAGTTCAATAGATACATAAAACGTTAGTTATTCGTCCAAATTTATTTTATCGCCTTCGATAAAGTCGATTTACCATAAACCTTCTGTAACTTTTTGCAGTGTCAAACATTTTGTCCATTATGAATTTCGCAATACACACTAGTTATGATCGAACTAAAAACAGCATTATTTCATCTAAATAACAGATGCAACTCGAACTCTGCGCCAACATAAAAAATAGTTGTGCCAATCTTAGACCAAAAAAAAACAACAAATTTACTTTGGAACCAAAAATCGTTCTTTTCCGATACTTTTTTGACTGAATGTACCTATTGTTCGCTTTTCATTATTTATTTTAAGAGTCCCAAAACCTTTTCCATGAATTGGCGACTCGTCGTTGATTGAAATTATACGTTGGTCTAATACGATGTGAAAAAAAGATGTCTGATGAAATTAAAAAAAAAATACCGGGTCCATTGCGCCATCGAATATATATATATATATATATATATATATATATATATATATATATATATATATATATATATATATATATATATATATATATATATATATATATATATATATATATATATATTATATAACATAGAATAGAGAAGTGTGTGGAAAGATGGAGGAGGCATTTCTTCCGATCTTATAATGCCGGGGTGGCCAAGCTTCTTGATAGTCCGAGCCATTTTTCACGAGTCGCAAATAAATACGTATTAATCCATTGTGCACTTACCTGGCGTTTACGCCAGTTTTCCATTGTTTTCCTATTGTCTTATTTTTATGAGTACTCGTCACATTAAAAAGTTATGCAAAAAAGGTTAACAAATTTGAAATCAGTTTGGACCTGTCGAGAGCCACAAATAATCGTTCAAAGAGCCGCATGTAGCTCGCGAGCTGCAGGTTGAATACCCCTGTTATAATGCATATTATAGGAAATAAAGGCTATTATTAATTATCATCAAGATTACAAATTAATTAGAATGTATAGAATATAGTATATAAAACCAAGTCACTTTTACGTCACGTCCATCTGTCTGTTTATATCATTCAAAACCACGAAACGGATTTTGGTTTGAGTGCCTTCAGCACTCGCCCCCAAAGTTCGGTGAAGCTGTTAAGGCCCTTCCGGTCAACAGCATTAGTTAGGTTAGAAAAAAAAACGGGTTTTCACTATCAGCAAGATTTATTTATTCAGTAAAAATTATATATTAACATAATAAAACGTAATCAAGTTAGACTAGAAAAAAAAACAATATTTTATGACAGAGTCGTCAAAAACTCACTTTCATGGACCGTTTGAATAAAGCAAGCAAAATTTTGGCACTTTTGACCCCCATCACTTGTGAGCAAAGCTCTCGTTCCCGCTAAAATTACTTGGTATAATGTTGCTCAAAAAAACGCAGATTAATAATTAATCAAGTGTAAAATTAATAAAAAACAAAGCAGAATTATCCCAATGTTTATGGTATTATGGGAGGGAGGGGACAAGAGAACTGGCCCTTGTTGCGAGGTGAAGGTGGGAGTAAAAAGTTACTCTAAGTTCGATAACTTAATACTGAAGAGATGATAGCGCAGTGGATAGAGCAGCCGGATTCCACGTCAGTGGACGCAGGTCGAAGCTCATCTATCCAACTCTAAAATCAGTCGGTGCTTTCGATGAAGGAAAACATTGTGAGGAAACCATAACATGGAGGTATGGCATTTGCTATTAATGCCCGCCTGGGTAGCTACCACCCTCTAGCTTGACTAATAGTTGTGTTCCGACAGCTTCACTTGAGAACCAGTACCTAGGCTTAGTGTAGTGAAATTGTGGTCAAAGCACTGAGCCTATACCGTATAAAAAAATATACTTGAACTGCTTCTAATTCATTTGTATGGCAAATGTTTTGTTCTCAAACATTCCCTTTTCTTCCCCCCTTTCTAGATAAAATAATCACACCGAAAGCCATTAGGAAATTGTTGGAACACGCCGATACTAAACGTCCTAAAATAACAACGAAGATGTACGTCACGGAGAAACTCGCGAATACTATAAACGCTTGCACTTTATTCGAATTCTCCAACGCGACTGCTTTCAAAACTAAGAACAAGTCGGGCTATCCGTGCTTCTATTGCCGGCAGATATACGATAACATGGACATCTTGAGGGAACATCAGAAGATCCACCCGAAATCTAGCCTCTTCAAGCTTCTCAGCAAGTACACAGCGGACGCCCTCGTGGTCTACGCTGATGTGACAGACTTAAAGTGCACGATATGCGACGAGGATGTGCCAAGTCTGAACGAACTTAAGAAACATCTCGCGAAGGTCCATATGAAGAGAATATACACGAATTTCGAAGACAGAGTGATACCTTTCAAACTGACAGGGGACAGTGATTTCGAGTGCCAAATTTGCAAATTCAATTTCGAAACCTTCGGCGCTATCGAGAGGCATATGAACGTACATTACAGGAACAGCATATGCGAGCAATGCGGCGCCGGATTCGTAACAATAAACCGTCTGAAGATCCACAACCAAGCGGTCCATAAACACGGAAATTTCCCTTGCAACGTATGCAAGAAAGTGTATAATACGTACAACAAATACAAGATGCACATTGATACGGTCCACAATATGCAGAAGAAGAACAAATGCCCGAAATGTCCGGAAAAGTTTATTGATTATTTCACGAGACGGAAACATCTGGTCGAGAAGCACGGATGTCCGCCTATAGTGTATCGATGCAGGGTTTGCGATAGAAGCTTCAGTCGACGGTTTTCACTATCGGGACATATGAAGCGATGTCATTTGGTGCAGAAAGATTTCCAGTGCGATAACTGCCCGTACAGTTGTTTCACTAAAAGGGAGCTTAGAGTCCATATGCAGAAACACGCGGTAGAGAAAGGTCACGTGTGTTCAACGTGCGGGAAAACTTTCGCCTGGCAGAAACTATTCAAAGAGCACATGAGGGTACATGAGAATAATAGGCGTTTTTTTATGCAGTGAATGCGGACAGACATTTGTTCAGGATTGCAATTTGCAAGGGCATATTAAAGCTCATCATGCTGAACTGGCTGCCACTATGTGATGGGATATTTGAATGTATAATGCCCTTTCGACTGGTGGTGGATTAAAAACTAAATTTGATTCGAACTGTTGGTTTGCTGGTTGGAGGCCATCCTAAAGTGGAAATCCTATTTGAAAGCAAGTCCCACTTCTGATTTTAATGTGTGAGCATCTTCGAATAAATCTTGACTTGACATTTTGTCTGATAATAATCAAATGCTCATCAGAAATAAATCCATTTAAAGGGAGTGGAGTGGCCATATTTGCAAATGCAGACCATCCTGAGGATATTCATCAACCCTTATCATCAGGTCGGGTTGATTTCCACGTAATGTGATATTAATGTTACTTTTCGGAGCGGAAGGTACGTGACGTAACGGAAATGATGTAACGGATGTTACGTTATCAGATTGTACATAATCTGAGAGGATTTACTTTAACCGCAAGTAAAGGTTACACTTTTATATGGATTTTTATGCACTGAAAAATCTTTTATAATACTAGTCATTTATGTGATAATAAAGCTTAATTAATAAATATAATGGTTATTTTTAATATGTTTCCATTGCAAAAACCATCCTTATTTTGATATTATGACCTTCCTAAGTAATGTTCTTGTCTTCAAAATACATAAATATGTTCTAAGTTCCATAGGAAAGTTGAAGATTATGTGTTAAAGGTTGCAGGATCTGGCAGTAGTGCTGGACCATTCGTTGTTATCTTTTGTTAAGGCCTATGTTGAACAGTAGACGTCTTGTGACTGGCCGTACAAAGCATGCTATAGGGACTACAGGCTTCGAATATTGAGGACATTTGATGCAGAATTCCGGCATGACTGGTACAACGAAACTAGAGTATAGAAGATTATGACGGCAAAAACTTATTATGATACCGTTTTTAAAAATCTTTGTAAGATTTGGGTATGTCGAATTGTGGTTAGAAGCGATGATGGCTCAGTGGATAGTGCGGCCGGATTCCGCGGAAGCCTGAGATTTCGGTGAAAGAAAACATTGCGAGGAAACCATAGCATGGTGGAGCCCATTTTTCAAACAATGCCCGCCTGGGTAGCTACCACCCTCAAGTTTGAAAATCTGTCGCCAAATACCAATAGTTGTGGTCCGGCAACATCACTTGAGAACCAGTATCTGGGCTTAGTGTGTTTACCGTCCTGAACCACATCGTCACTACCCTCTTCATACCCTACCACCATGCTCTGGTTTCCGCACAAAGTTTCCCTTCACCGAAAACTCGGGCTGATTTAAAAGTTGGATAGATGTCTCGAACCCGCGTCCATGGACGCGGAATCTGCCCGGACTATCCACTGTGCCATCATCGCTTCAAAAGGTAAGGTTCGATATAAGAAATGCCTTCGTTTTCTGTTAGTACCAAAAATAATTTAGGGCCAGAAAATATAGTGAGCATCGAGATATTATTTAATTAAAAAGTACATTACGCTGAGAAGAAAACATTGATTCGCGGGCAGAACCGTGGCCACAACCTAGTAGGGAAAAAAAAATAAAACACTATTTGATTTAAAATTTATTTATTGCAATAACCAAAGTTTACATAATTAAGTACAGGTTAATTGTCTCTGGTTGACATTAAAGAAAATACTTTATACAGCAGTTAGACATCGGGTGTAATAACAAAAACATCAATGTCGATTTTTTACTTAGAAATGAACACTATATTTTACTTAGAAATTACACAATTTGATGATAAAAAGTAAATTTAGTTCAATACCAATGTAGTTCACATTAGGGACATAAATTTCTTACAACATTATCGGATATCTGTAAATGTGTGCACAGGTTTAAGTAAATTTATGTGCATAAGTATGTCGATTACTGTGTATGTGTGCGTGAGAATATATCCTTTGAAAATTTGTCATCGTGTTTCTTGTTGACAATGTTTATTCTTCATAGTATTTTCAATAGATCTCACTTAACATCAAGCGAAAAATAATCATGTAAACAGGTATAATATAAAGGAACACTTGAAATTTGAAACAATGATTACTCAGTCTGATGTGAATGAAATGGGATGATTTGTACAATTAACTATTAATTGATTTAATATGAGGTAACAGGAGGTATCTTTAAGTGGTTTGTCCGTATACAGTAGAACCTCGATAAATGAAAACTCAAACTTAAAACATTAATAAGTTCAAAAAACTCTATTTCTCTTCCCTCCAGAGCCAAAAACCTTTATAACTTAAAATGTGAAACCTCGATAACTTAAACGAATAATTTGCATTTTCCAATCATTTATATAACAATGTAGTAACATTGAATATGATTTTTTCTCTGCTTTATTCAATATTGGAAATAAAATTAATTTTGAAAGCATCTACTGTTTAAAACAAGAAAAAACAATCGCAAACTTCTTTCTTTAAAATTAATGAATAAAGTATCTGACATTACAGAAGTTTTTTAAATTTAATCTGGCCCCTCTTATTGTGCATGTACATATATTTAATAATCTTAAAAGCCTCGACAACTGAAATTATTTTCAATTTCCCCTGGTTTTTAAGTTACCGAGGTTCCACTGTACTTACAGATTGTAAGGATTGACATATGTATTTTGCAATCCAATTTTTATTCCTTAAAAGATCCTATCTGTATCCAATGGCCTTTGGGATTTTAAGCTGTTAATACACGTACGAAGCGGACCGCGGACATGGTATGGCGAGCGACCGAAGTCATCAGCCACCTAAGTAGGGATGGGGAATAAAATTTCTCAAAAAGATCTACTTTTTTAAATCCATCAATTTTTTTTCGCCTTGTTTCACTTAACTTTGTATTCGTAAGTATCTATAATCATCATTTATCCTATTTTTTTATTAACAGGACTAGAGGTCATCACTACCAACTAAACTAAAAAAGAAGAATGCCTAACATACTAAGAAAAATGACACTGAACTGTTTTATCATCATATCATAGAAAACAAAAAGGATACTCGAATAATCGATATTTTATTAGTTTGAAAGTTCAATCTTTTGGACCTCGATGTATTATGAATCGATTCAAAAATCGATCATTTCGGAATCCCTACTTAGGCGACTGAAGTCCTTGGTCACACACCGTACTATGTCCGCAGTCTCTTCTATACGTGTGGTAACCTCTTTATTGCTGTGTTAGTTCGATTTTAGATATTCTAACGTAATCATTTATTATGAGATGGATTACACACCTACCTGTTAGTTAAATGTGATTCTCTAGCGAATGCAAACCGCCAGCTGAATCTCTGTTCACTCGCTAACACTTTAACATTTGATTAACACTAAGAATGCTTCAATTTCTCGTGCTCCTTCAACTCATAGTCCCTACCGAAAATCTTCCCGCACACCGTACACTGATATTTATTACCGTGCACATTTTTCATATGACTCCTATAACTCTTATCCCACTGAAACAACTTTCCGCATTGTTCACAAGTCATCACGGGCACTTTATCCACATGCCTTTCGAGTAGATGTTTCCGTTTGTCACCCTCACACGGAAACCTAGCCGGGCAATGCTGACACTTGAAGCTTGTCAACTTCTTTAACACACTCTCCTTATTCCAGATGACCTTCGAAGGAGTGACGGCGTGCGACTCCATGTGCTTCTTCAATCTCGAAGACGTCAGGTAGACGTCACCGCAATTCCCACATACGTAATTTTTGTAATGCGTATTCATATGCGCGTCCAGAATCATGTAGGAGATGAACTCCTCCCGGCAGAGTACACACTCGTTGCTTGGACCCAGCGAGTAAGGTATCACACGTGTGTATGCTTGTTCCAGTTCGATTTCGTGCGTCTTCAAGTGTTGGAACATCGAGTTCCAGTCTTGTATCACCGTGCAGCAGACAACACAGAGTAATTTCTCCACGTCCACCCTCAGGATCTCGTTCATGCAGTGCGGCCTCATCATTATATCGACCTTCTTCGTCCTGTCGTTGATGTGGGCCGTTCTGGTATGATTCCGGAGTTCGACTGGATCGTCAGTTGTGAACTGAGTGCAGTAAGCGCATTGGTAGTGGTTCCTTTTGCTTTTAAATGGGGTAGCATTCGTGAATGTTAATATAGTCTTTATCTCTTTGAAGAAATTGTACATTATCTCCCTGTTTGTTCTGGCCTCTGGGTCTGAAATTGGGTAAGATAATAATATATTAGGACATAGCACGGCGGGCGGTCGATGTTATCAGTCCCTTAAGTAGGGATGGAAATCCATACGGAAAAAAACAATTTTTGAATCGATTCGAATCAAGATTGATGAATCGATTCACAATACATCAAGGTTCAAAAGATCGATCTTTCAAACTAATAAACTATCGTTTATTAGAGTAACCTTTTTGTTTTCTATAATATTACGATTTTCTGTAAATAAAAGAATTTAATGTAATTTTGAGTAAGCTAAGCGTTCTTCTTGTATGTATGACAGTTACTTTGGCATTATTGGCAGATTTTCATTTATATGGTAGTTTATGCTCTAAACATAAAAAATCAATAGTTTTAATTAAAACAATAAAGATTCATTTATATTTTTGATAAATAAAATTACAATATTGCAGCCATTAGTCACGTGACAATGAACGCCAATCAGAGCGCATGACGTCACATGGTGTTTACATACGACGATGCCTTCTAAAGCAAATTATGACTTGGTAGATTTTAGAAATTACTACCATATTTTAATGGATAATTGTTTATTCATCGTAGGCGTACGCGATAATTTAACAATAAAATGACTTGAATTTTCGTTGTAGACAAACATTGTCAAAATACATTTTAAAATAACCACTATCGCATTGAAAAATATGTCATCGAGCACAAATAGGTGTGTTCCGAAAGCATAACTTGAGAGCCACTACCTCTAGATTTAGCATGTTACCATATTACCCACATCGCCCCTTAAAACCAGGTGATATCCTTATCAAACACCTGTATATTATAAAAGAACTAGTTGTCCTCGCGACTTCGTCCACGTGGAACTCAAAATACTTGGTTCGCAAAATAATAATGTTAATAAAATAAATATTATTTACAGTATAAAAACTCTTAAATTTTTCTCGGTTTCATTAAAATGTTGCAAAGCGTACAATGACGGACAATTTCGTATCGACTTAATTTACTATTATCCTAACATTTTTCATATATACTAGCTAACGTTAGAAATATTCCTAACCAGGTACCATAAATACGATTAAAATAAAACCGAAATCGGTACAGTGGTTTTCCAGTTATAAGCCAATAAACGAACAGATAGATAGATAGAGAGATGTTGTCTTTTATGTTAATTTTTGATTAAATTAAAATACAGACAAATATAGCGTTTGACCAAAATATGATTTTAAATGATGATATGACATGATATTCGAAACACGTTAAGCTTAGCGGTATTGCCACTTAAATAATATAAGCCAACTCACATTTTATATGTGTTTACTAGCTGTATACTCGCGGCTGCGATGGTGTTTCATATATCCTTCACTGCGTTTTAATTTGTTTTTTATACGGAACCCTAATTAATTTCGTAAAACTTTGAAATACTAAGATCATGTAAAAATATTTCTAACAAATTCAAACATTTGCCCGTAAAACTGTTTGAATCGGATTTTGTTCAATTTTTATGAATTTAATTTTTTTACTCGGAACTCCAATTATTTTCAAAAATTTAAAATACACTAAATTACTCGGAGTAATTTCAGCTATCTACCAAAAAAACTCCCATCAAAATCGGTCCAGCCGTTCCGGGGATTATTACCCGGAACAAACAAACAAACAGACAAAAAAATTTAAAAATTCGTATACCGTAAAATCGTATAAACATTCATATGTAAATAGACAAAAAATACATTATTTTGACATTTACAAACAGACACTTAAATTTTATTTATTAGTATAAATCTCTAAGCGCCGGCACTTAAACCCAGCATCTTACACTTTGCATACTGTAGCATGTTGACGGCTGACGTCGTAGCATTGGAAACGAGAATCATTCAACGCCGATAAAAAAAAGTTTACACTTCAAAAGTTGAATTAAAAAAAAATGCACTCACTCTCCATTTCGGCTTGCAAGTGAGCTGCTATAGTCTTTCTCGGCACTTTGTAATACTCGGAAGCTTCTAGACGCGACATTCTGTTATCTTTGACGGCTTGCATCGCACTCCTCAGGTCCTCTTCGGTGTATTGTAAATACCTTTGGTATTTCCCTAATTTACTAGACTGTTTCCCCTTTTTCGGCGTCTCCTTCGGCTTAGGTTTCATAATATCCGATTCTATAATCACACACACACACACACTAGTTTCTTTTTTTGACCTAATCATTTATTTATTTCTTTACATTAAAAACTCAACAGCATGTATAAAATAGACATATAAACTAAACCGATACGTAAAATAAAGAGCCAAAAATGAATTTATAATTATTTTTAAAACGAACTATAAGACTATGCGTATGTGTGAGAGCGTTATTAATGTGTATATATATTTGTTGATATGTTTATGTAAGGATATATGGCTGTGGATAAATGTTGTAATCATTTGGTTTCTAAACTGTTTTTAGATATATTATTGTTTTATATATATATATTATTCCACCATTCCTAGCTATATATTTTTATATGACTAGCTGATTGTCCGCAACTGCTCCCGCTTTTAATTTTTTTTATACGTGATCCTATTTTTCAAATTTTTTTTAATAATATTTCCCATAAATTCAAATATCTGCCAGGAAAACTGCATTTAATCGGATTTTATTCCAATTTTTATGACTTTTTAATTTTTTTTAAAGTGGAACCCTAATTGTTTTCGGAAAGATTAAATTGCCTATGTTACGCGAAGTAACTTCAGCTATTAACACAAAAAGTCACGTCCTAATCGGTACAGCCGTTCCGGAGATATCCCAGAACAAACGGAGACAAATTGCACATCTATTATAGGTACCATATATACAAAAACGGCTGGACCGATTCTGACGGGTCTTTTTTTGGTAGATAGCTGAAGTTACTCCGCGTAACTTCTATTTTTCAAAAAAAAAAAAATAATAATAGGGGTCCGCGTAAAAAATTAAAACTCATGATATTGTGAATAAAATCCCATTCAATGCACAGTTTTAATGGTATGTGTTCGATTTTTTGAGAAACATCTTAGTTTTCTCATAGCACAGAAAACATTTTAGGAATATAATTTGGATTCCACGGGAAGCGGGTGAAACCGCGGGCACACAACTAGTTAATAATAAATCAGTTGTATAATTAAAGACTGAACGAGATTATTATACATTGCATTGTTCATTCTGCACTAGGTTACAGTCATTTCGCCAAGCTGAAATAAAAAAAAAAATCATCAAATAAAATTACCTTTATTAATCTTCACCTCATCATCAGGTTCCGTATCTTCTTCTAAAAATTCTACATCCTCATAAGCAATCTCCTCTTTTAAACTCTCTTTTTTTGACTTAATATTATGCTCATCTCGAAAATTATCCTGACATTCAATTGCCTCTGTGTTTTCAGATATTTCACATTCAACATCGAACATAACATCCACCTCCACGTTCGTATAGGATTCAGACCAAAGTGTATTATGACCTGGAATAAGGTAGTTGCAGGATGTTTAATTTAATACCCTATAAAGGTGACGGACGAAAGAGGATTACATGCAGCTGAGATGCAAATGTTGAGGTGGACGTGTGGGGTAACAAGAATGGACAGGATTAGTATTCTATTATATTCAATATTAGAGGAAGTTTGAAAGTGGCGCATATATCGTAGAAGTTAAGAGGAGGATGTTGTAAGGTATTGGATATGCATGTGGACGGTTACATGGGAAGGGGAAGACCAAAGAAAAGATGGATGGACTGTGTGGAAGATGATATGCTTAAGAAAGGAGTGTATGCGGAGATGACAACAAATAGAGAGGAATGGAAGAGGAAGACATGTTTCACAGACCCCAAATGAAAATGGGAAAAGGGTAGGGAGATAAAGATGATGTTTAATTTAATAAAAAAAAAACAGATTAAGTATAATAGTCATGGCTGCGACTGCAGACCTACGTATGATGCTCAAGAGCCACAGTGGGGTCTCAACGAGTTAGTCTTAAAATGAACATGGACAAGACAAAAATCATATCAAATATCCATGTTGTGACAACTATAAAAGTAGGTAACTAAGCTCTAAGTACTTGACAGTTATAAAATATACAGTCAAAATCTGTTATCCAAGGGACAACTCATATTTAGTCGTAAAAATCGATAGTCATAACAACCGGTGATGTTTTCGAGACATAAAATCCTATTTTTTTATGAAGTGGTATTATTGAATGTGTATTGTGTAAGTACATATAAATCCATAGGTAATTATTGGAGAAATATATTCATATATTAAATTGGACTACATTTTGTTTATTTCACATAAGACGTAAAAGAACAATACATTATTTTTACATAATACACCGTATTTCTTTGCTAAGCCTTTGTTTGGAATTCCGCTCTCTAGCTCCGATATAATACGCGATTTTTCTTCAATATCAATTTGTTTGCATTTTCTTTGCGACATGTTAAAAGTTTCACAAATAACTCCACAATATGTCTTGGTGCATCTTGTGTACAGATAAGTAACAAACTAACTGAAGAGATATGAAGAAGCAGGCTTTGACTCTACTGCATGCACATGTTTTGTTTCTAAGATTTACAAAGGACCCTACACTCCACACTTATTTGTTTACTTTTGCGATTTTAATAGCCATTGACCATTATACTGTGCCAGATGTCAATACCTATTCAAACTGTTTACAATACAGTTTAGATGGTCTTTCTAACAGATCTAATTCTCCGAAAACATTAGTTAAATGAAGTTGTTTAATGAGGTATGTCTTAATAAGCAATGTTTTAGATAAGGCGGTCATATAGCATTCAGCCGGAACCTTTGTTCTGGGTCAATTTAACTGCTATGTTGTTCTAAACGATGTCGCCATAAACAGTTTTGACTGTATATACATTTTTTTTTAAGGTGGGAAATACATCTACGCATTTTTTTACACGGTATAGGCTCAGTACTTTGACCACAATTTCGCCGATGTTAAGTGACGACGTGGTCCAATATGGTAAAACCGCAAAGCCTAGATACTGGTTCTCAAGTGATGCCGAAAGACAGCTATTGGTATTTGGCGACAAGTTTCCGAAATTTGAGGGTGGTAGCTACCCAGGCAGACATTGTTAGGTAATGCCCTACTATAAGTTTTCGTCACGATGTTTTCCATCACCGAAAGCTCAGGCTGATTTTAGAGTTGGATAAGTGGGTTTGACGCGTGTATTGACGCGGAATCCGGCCGCACTATTAACTGCGCGTTCATTACTTCATACTTTATTATCTCCCACTAAAACCCACAGTACCATCCATCCTTGGAAGGGGCAACAATGGATTGAGTACCATGCTCAGCCTCAGCGGCAGGCCTAATCAAATGGCATGGCAGGTATCTGTAATCTACGAACCGCTGACAGTTAAAAGGTCCCGGTCCTCGTCTTGGGTTTGTGTAAGGACAGTAACCCATAGGAGAGTCTTGGGACGGGAGGCTGGCCCAAGGTGGCAGAAGGGCACGGACAAATTGTGTCCTTCTGCCTCCCACCCTCATGTGGTGAAGAGAATCAGCCACAGGATTTTCCTTCTGCTCCCTCTCTGTGACCTCCTTCTGCACCAAGACTTGCCACAGAAGGAGACCTCAGTGTTCCAGACCCTATCGCTGCATGAGAGCATGGCTCTCACCATGCACGCCAACGAGAGGTCTGGTCCTATCTCTCATCATATGTCATCAGTAGTGGGGCAAGACTATAACTTGATGTGGGTAAAGTACATTTTTTGAAGCAGAGAATACCTCAGGCATTGCATCCACCTTTTTACACTAATTGTGTATAAATAAATAAGCATAAACAGCCCCTTATTTAGTTTAAGTTGCAAGTTGACTAAATTGTGATTTAGTAGATTGCAGGTAACTGAACATCCTAGGACAGAAATGGACAAATTATTCTATGATGAATAATGCTTACCTTCTATGGACTTACAATACATATTCTTATACCTCTTCTCACAGTGTAGTACTTGCATTTTAAACACTGCAGCTTCTTGGAGCTTAATTTTGCATTCCTCACATATAGTATGTGATGTAGCATTAACATCATTATCAATTGGAATAATCTGAAATTAAATTTAAACAAATTACTACTTCTATTTTCACATGGTAATACTTTAGTATCCACCCGCACGCGTAAGCGGGAGTGGGGGGTTCATGCGTGTACCTCTTTGTGGGGGAGAGAGGTGCGAAAATGTATAGTTTCTGAAATATATAAAAAAAACTGTCCTACAATACCTAGTAACTGATTATCACCTGTCAATATAGGTCGACGGAGACCCACTAGGCTCCCACCTTAACCTTCTAACTTTTTTTTTTTCGAGGGGTATGCATTTACGCACTTCCCCATCAACCCCATCCGGGAGAAACCTACCCGATGGGGTCGATGGAGGGTTGTGTGAGATTACCTAACCTGTCCTAGTCAACCATAATGCTCTAATGCTTTAGAATGTAAATCTCTTGGATCGAAACGATAATGTTCTTTACGATTCCCAGTAGTTAATTTATAAAACTTAAATAATTAATTTCTCGAAAACTATAAGTTTCCGCAGAAAATCCTACTAGTATTTACTTCAATGGCCTATTGCCTACATATACCAATTAAAATTATAATGAAAATCGTGCGGCCTGGTACTTAAGCAAAGCTTTGCAATTTAAAAACATATATAACTTATAACCTTGTCGCCTTGTCTCTGTGTCGCCTTTAAAACTAGGTAGAGAGATATGCCCTAGTGAATTTTCTTTAGAATCTGGGATTTTTGAGGAATTACTGTTCAAGAGATAGTAAAATTACCACGTAGATTATGTCTAGTTTTAATATTATTTTTTTATAAATTTGATCATCTAAAGTTTTTGTGGAGGTTAGAAGCAGTGTCAATAATATCTTTAATATTATTTTACTTACATCAATGTTTAATGTTTCTCGTAAAAGATCAACTAATGTTATGTTGTTACCGCAAATATCATAACTTTCGGTCAAGTTTGTAAAATTGCCCTCCGAATGACAGCAGCGGCAAAAATCATTCTCTATTTTCCAACACTCCTGCGACATTTTTCGCCATTGACGACTACTTCTTTCGGTTTAATTTGATACCTTCACTTCTAGAACTATGAATTGTAAAATAACAAATGAAAAACGCAAGCGTTCTATTGGATTGTAAACAACATTTGAAAATTTGAAAATATAGATTAATTTTAATTTCAACAAAATTTACGCCATATTGATAAACCCAGAAGCAGAGATAAATAATAAAATTACTTTTATTATTTATCTCTGCTGACAGTGCTGCCACATTTGTAGGGTGACAAAATGAGATTGAAGAATCGTTTTTTTTAATCAAATGTTCGATATTTTTGTATTGATATTTATTTATTTTTTATTAATGACTGATTTCTACCATTGGACCAATCCAGCGAATCAATTTCATATCCCACAAAATTCATTTTCAAAATTCAAATTCAAAATTCATTTTCTGCATCTATTAAAATCACAAATTTGTATAAATTAGAAATGTACTAAAATAAATAAAAAGGTAAGAAATTTTCACTTGAATAATCAAAAGCTTGTGAAATGGCTCTATTAGAGATGAAATTCTGAGATCAATTAATTGTGGAATCAATTATAAGAGCAAAAAGTGGATTTCATAGAATCGATATATAGCACTATAAATAGATCTCAGAACCTAGAAAGTCGAGGTTTATTTTTTGCTGGCTCCATGAGAACCATAAAATTATTTACAATTAAAAATGTACCCAAACACAAGTAAATGTGTGAAAGATTTTCACTACATTACATAAAATCTTACGAGATGGCTTAGTGGTCAATTCTTTTGCTTCTTTGAGAGATTCTAAATGTCATTTTGATTACTATTAAGATGGCAGACAAATATTTTGCCTGACGGTTGGTAAACAGTTACAGTGTTAGTTGGACGCTTACTACATCAAGTATTTCGAGTGTACTGCTAATCATAAAAACACTTCATACCTTTAAATTTGATATGCTTGTAAAAACTTCTTCTTTTCTCCTCCTTCCTTTGTTTGTCTTTTGTTTTTTTGTTTTTTTAATTTCTATTGAAGAGCTTTATGAATAAAATTAATTCCAAAACCGTTTTACCTCAATTTTGAATAAACCATTATTATGGTTTAATTTCGACCAATAGAAGAATACTAGTTACGCATTTTTTTTTAAACAAGTCGAAGAGTTTAGAGATCGATGTTTTAAATCTTGATTTTTTTGTGAATCGAACCATAAACTTTTAATTCAAATCGATTCAAAAATAATTCTTTTTTGGAAAGAATCGTCACCCCAAACGCTTTGTTTGAGTCAATACCAGCGTTGGCATTAAAAAAACAATTGCCATTATATCATGGTCGAATTGCCGGATCTCATACAAATTTTTAACTAAATTTAAACTTTCGCAGTTGTTTTATACGTATACAGTTTCGTATAATTGATTTATACTTGTACAGTGATAAAATTAATTGGAGAAGTCTAAGTAAACTCACGCTCTGATAGTTCCATAGAAGATTCATAATTTAACTATTAATAAAAATAAATATTTTCGATTCTATAACAATGGATTGGTTATTGCTCACAATCATCATAATATAAATGTCTTAGATCGAAGATGCTTATTTCCTTCTCCTTTCTTAAAATTATATATGAGTTATCTTGTACGTGATTTACCGTTCCTTTGGTTAATTTTAAAATGTACAATATGATTAATGGTATATGATAGTATAATATACAGATGTAATGTTTTGCAAGCAACGTGTAATTTATGGCGGAGGTGATGATTTTATTTCGTTTTTATCATATTTACGATGCTAAAAATTGTTTCACGGCCAGCGTTAGCATAGGGCAGTGATAATATATTTATTTAGATGGCCTAATTTGACATTTTTAAGAGCTATAACCGAAATCTGAAGCATGTGACCACAGGCTAGTGCTAACTCGCGAGGAGCTTATTCGCCAGCACTTGTTGACTACGCATAATGAGTTATATTTAAGTGACAGCTAACATTGTAATGTGCATTGTCTCATCTTATCACTTGTTTTGTAAATCTTATCATGAACTAAAGTGATTAGAGTAGTGTAGTCAGACGCTTCATGTAGAACTTCGGGAAATTTTGAGTCTATAACTCTGATGCAAAAACATGCAGTATTCAGAAGTCACCTAAAGCGAAGAAAGGTAGTACGTAGCGAAACTAAGTACCCTTTCAGACTATCCTAACCACATAACTCCGCGGAACTGTTCGATTTCCCTGTTTTCGTTTTTCATTTACAAATTTCGATCCGTATTACTTACACTTGAAGTGTAACAATAATAAGAACAACTTGTACCAATCGATCACGTTAGTTTTATTGAGGTACAATAACTATAATTAGTTGTACATAAAAGAAATCCATGGATTTTTTTAATATTATACAACACACCTCGATTGTTTTCCCAAAATTCAGATAATCTGACAATTTGTCAAGAAAAACCTTAGCTTTAATTGCCATTAACAATCACCGAGTTCTAAACCAATGCGTTCCATATAAAATCGAACGCTACACACTATTCGACTAAGTATAAAGGTTGAAGTCAATTAGCGGACTGTATTGTTGATAATACGCGATTTCGTCGTGGACTAGATGTTACTCGTGACTTAATGCGCTTGGATTGGGCTTGTGATCTCATTTCCGTGTTTTAAGATACGGAACCATTATTCTACCGTGTCCGTTTTTTGCTGGACGACCCCAATTACCGAATAACACGGCATTTGGGCTTTATTGGCAACACTGTTCTATACTCTATAGTTTTTTTTTGTATCTATGATCTCTGTACACTGTCTATGAGTACATTAGACATTTCTAGAACCATTACTAGCAAAGCGGTATTAGGTGTGGCAAATTTCCATTGTGGCGGCGCTTCATCGTGAGTACTCATAATAAAATGTTTTTGATCAATGGTCTCAATGGACAAAGTTACTTGTCAGTTGAAGAAAAAAATGCCATTTTTCTTATTTCTGTTAATAATGTTCTGATTTTACTATACAGTTTACAGCAAAATACTTTAATTGCGTAGCACATGAACGTGAAAATGTCTGCCTAAATGTACCTTTTATTGTTTTCATTTTTTAGGCTTTAAACGGCGTGAAGCTATAGAACATTAATTTACGATGTCTACAGTAAATAAAGAAGGTAAAACTTATTTCGGTAGATGTAGATGTTGTCTCGGTTATGGATATTTGAATAACATGTGGGAAGAATATCATAACGGCGAGAAGATCGAAGTTTTCGGCGAAATGCTCATTCAGTGTTTCGCGTTGTCGGTAAATAACAAACATTCTTTATATTTATTTTTCATTTATAGCTAGTTGTATAAATTAATCTAATTTTAAAATTCCCTCTAACTAAAACACACATGCGTGAAATAACGGCAAAAATTGAAATGAAGCAGTACTATTGTTTTAAATTTTGTTTAGGAATATAACTTTTTTTGACCTGTGTTAGTGGATTATCATGGACACTATATTTTAATAGGTTCATGTTTTTTAAATGTTTCCTAAAAATAGTTGTCATTTGTCATAGTCAAATTGGTTTTAAAAATATTTTAGGAAATTTATTGTTACAATGTTTTATTCTAACTTTATGTCACCTCTCTATAACATTAATTTTAATTCCAAATTAAAAATTGCTCAATTGGTTTTCTTAATAGTTCTTTTGACTGGGTTAGTTATTTTTAGTTACCAAGTTTCAGAAGGTTAGAAGACTAAAAACTTTACTTTTAAAAACTTCAAAATAATTTATTTTAGAAAAGATACCTAAAATCTCAAATAAAATAAAGTTTAAATTAATCCAACAGTTTACTTATGTATTCTAAATAATCTACTTACACATAAAAACAGTTTATTTTAAAGTTATTTAAATAGACTTTTTTTATTTGTTTCACTAAGAACATGTCAGGCCCATCGTAACCTCAACTTACTTACTAACAATCTAGAACTTAATATTACCCACAAAATTTTGGCTTCTACCCTTGCAGGAAAGGCAAAAATTTCACGAAAGGTTCCCAAATTTAATAGGTTACATTGTTTAATGCACTGTTTCTTATTTTGATCCTTTATTGATAATTAAGTTTTAGATTAATGTTTTTTAGATAGTTTTAAGTGCCCTAAAAAGTAATTTAAATTATAAATTCCTATATGAAAATGCTAGCCTCCATGTGACTTTAGTTCGTGACATCAATGATCATCAACATCCTAGGTATATCGATTCTTTCTGAAAGATATCAATTTTTAATTCACCTTATGCCAAAAAATATTAAGTGAAAACTATGTTATGTAACCAATACCTATAATCAATGTGATTTTATTCTGCATGTTTTCGAGAACTAGTAGTTACAAAGTTTATTAGTAGATGCATAGAGAAAGCTGTCACTTCCAGATATCACTAACAACAGCAACTACAGTTTTAACTTTTAATGTTTCCTGGGTATAACAACTATCAGTTACATTGTTTTTAAGCTATTAAGAATGGCTGTTTAGATTAAAAAGAATTATTTATGAATTCCAGTGGGAACATCCTGAATCTGTGGAACATGATCAAATATGTGAGATATGTGTGCAAAGGCTCAGAAATGCCTACACTTTTAGGGAACTAGTGATCAAGTCACAGACTGAGTTGATGCTAGAAATTGAGAATGGTAAGATATAATATCAATTAATTCTATTCAAATATAAATTGACTTAGGTAATTAATGGAATGTAGGGGACTATTCACACTTATTAAGTGATCTGTTGATTAACTTAATTTTAACTGAAATTATTTGTGTAATCAATCACTTAACTAAATTGTGTACAAATAGAATAGAGTCTATTTTTCGGTAAGTTACCTTCCCTCCTGCACTGTGACCATTCCTCTCAGTGGCTTATGAATTAAACATTTTGATAAGTAATGAAAAAGTTTTGTTTTTTATCTTATGGCTTCTCTGATATGATTTCACAGTTCAGCCAGTGTCATGTAATAGCTATAATAATCGGAGCAATATTAAATAACCAGAAATTATTTCAAAATTGTGTATTTAACCCTCTGAGCACTAACTTGGCGTTTACGCAAGTTTTCCTATTGTCTAATTTTTATGGGTAATCGATATATTCATTTGTAAATATGTCTAAAACCAAGAATAGTATGATTAAGGTTAGTAAGAATGTCACACACACCATTTTAGTATACAAATATAAAATATACAGACAAATTTCCATTCATTGGTTCATGACATGGATATGGATACTAGCAGAATTGTGACCAATAGCTACAAAAGCCAAGAAATAAGAAGTGAGGTTAAAGATTAGTTTACACTTTGTCACTTAATACATGTAACACATTAGTATTAAGTGTTTAGTAATTTTTCAATATACTCATAACTGTGGCAGTTTCATCTGTTATATGTATCTTGTTGTTGTTTTTTTTTCTTTATGGCCTCTGTACTATTCCACAATTCAGCCAGTGCCATGTAATAACTATAATAATCAGAGGAGCAATAAATTACCGGAATTGGTTTAGAAACTGTTTTTTTCTTTTTGTCATAGCAACCTTTATTATTTGACATATTTAAAGACATTTATTTCTCCAGAGATGAAAGAGGTTCATTTTACGGCGTGTTCTTAAGAAATGAATATAATAAAATAGAATAATTTATTTACACAAGTTGTTTAACAAAATAATAAACTTTTAATCTAGGAATTAAATTAAAGGGGATAATAAATGTAGTGAATTTGCCCTTGAAAGATATTTCAATAATGCATTTAGGCTTATTTATATCCTGACAGTGTCTGGTCCTAATTCTAATAGTTTTAGAGAAATATCAAAATTTGTAAAACTCAGAAAAACTTTTTTTTTTTAAATACCCTTTCCATTAATTTATCTATACTAGTAAATAAAATTGAAGTGTCTGTTTGTAATATCAACATATTTTTTTTTACTAAATAGGTATGAATGTATATACAACACTCAAACCAAAGGTACAATTTTTTAAATTTTTGTTTGTCTGCCTGTCTGTCGGCTAATCTCCGGGACGGCTTGACCGATTTGGGCGGTATTTTTTTGTTAGATAGCTGAAGTTACTCCGCGCGTTAAAATAAACCCCAATTATTTTAGAGAAAAAATGAAAAACGCAGTGAAGAATATATGAAAAGTGGACGCGGGCACCCAGCTAGTTTTAAATATGTTTTTGGACAACACACATAGAATTTTTACACAATTGTGAAACGATCTTCTGATAACCTCATCCATTTGTCTGTAGAAAACATGTGTTTCTTAAATTTACAAAATATATGAACGCCATAGTAGACATAAAATTAAAATTTTCTGGGTATATTTAAGCCTTAGAAATTTACAATTATACATATGTCATTTACAGATAAATTAGCACAAACAAAATTTGAAGTAGATATAAAAGATGTGAAAATAGAAGCACCAGATAACCTGCCAATGGAAAGTGTAACTGTGACGTACGATAGAGACGAATCATGCAATGAAGAAGCAGAAGGATCAAGTATGGACGCGGAAGACATTGAGAAAGATGTTATTTATGAAGACATTGAGTATTTGGAGGAAGACCTAATAACGGAGACTAAAGGCACTGTTACAGGTAATCCTTCTATAGCAATGTTGACCGCTTCTAAGTAGGGATAAAGCTTCTTTTTTTTTCTTGATTACGGCTTCTGTGACTGATTCCACAATTCAGCCGGTGTTATGTAATAACGATAATAACCGGAGGAGCATTAAATGACTAGAATCACTCAGGTGATGGCTAAGCCGAGGTTCGTACCATTTTGGTAGCCCTTGTGCTAGTCACCTTTTACGGCTGAGTGCCTTCAGCACTCGCCCCCAAAGTTATGGTGAAGCTGTAAAGACCCTTCCGGTCAACAGCGCTAGCTAGGTTAGAAAAAAAAAGACCACAACGAGGATCATTGATTAGCTAAATCTACAACAAAAAGCAACATGATTAGTGGGAACATCACATTAATAATGTTAGTACAGACTAGATAATAAACAGTGCCATAATTTTATAAATTAAATAACATTATAATTAAAGTTTGATTTTATTTGAGACTATAAATTTACAAAGAGCGAAGACAAACATAGTAAATTTGAGGGTAAGGAGTGTCTTCATTCAGGTGGGACGAGGGATGTCTCGGGGAAGGGCATTATAAAGGGAGAAACGCTTCACTGACATTAGCTGTCAACCTGCTGTCAACGATATAGAATTGAAAAAGTTTCACAAAACATGAAAAAGTTTTTTTTTTTTTTTTTTCTTTCCTTGGAGATGCTGAAGCAATTTCCAGAGTTTTATTATTTATCCCTCTACTGGAAAGAAATGTTAAGTATGATGGCAGATTCCTAAGCTTTTGTGTTGCCATATTTAAAATATTTTCCGCTAAATCCCCGAGAAAAATGTTCTAGTCGAAACGATTACTGCTAAAATCATATAAAAAAAAATTAAACAAAAAACAACCTTTCAAAGTTTACACTTCTGTCGGGAGTCCCCATGGCTGCATAGTTTATTTTTGGTTTGTTTTCATAACCTGTTATCAGTTACCTAATGACACTTACGTTTCACATATAGGTACCGAGTTTCATTCAAAACTAGCTGTGTGCACGCGGCTGCGCTCGCATTCCATATATTCTTCACTGCGTCTTAATTTTTTTTTATACGGATCTGTAATAATTTTTTTAGTACTAGGATAAAGTATAAATATTTCTCATAAATTCAACCCCTTGTCCGTAATACTGAGCATTGAATCGGATTATATTAATAAATATAAGTGAAGCGTCTGTTTGTAATAACAAAACAAAAGTTTTTTTTTCACTAAATACATATGAATACGATGTTATGATACCTTATTATCTAATGCAAAAAACAATAATTATGAAAATTTTCTTCTGTCTGTTTGTTCCGGGTAAACTAAGGATCGGCTGGATCGATTTTGACGGGACTTTATTCAGCTGATAGGTGTAGTTAATCCGCGTGATTTAGGGTAATTTTTGGTTTTACCGAATTTAATATTGGTTCCGAGTAAAAAAAATCTTCTAAAATTGTGAACAAAATACGACTCAAGGGAACTTTGGTCTTGCAAATGGTTATTTAAAAAACTACATTACTCCTTTTGAGCACTTACCTGGCGTTTACGCCAGCTTTCCATTATTTTCCTATTGTCTTTCTATTGTCTTATTTTTACGGGTACTCGACACATTAAGCAGTGTGGAATATAAATAAAACAAGGCGACACGGCTAGTAAAAAAAAAAATGATATTTTGACAGAAACAATACCGACCCGCGTTAGGAGAAAGGGTTCAAAGAATACGTTAAAACCTTATAAAAAATTACCACCGCACGAACGAAACAAGCGTTATTTACAATATACAAAGGACGATCTCTTCAATGCGATGGAGGCCGTGCGGACAAACAAGATGTCCAGAATCGAAGCGGCGCAGTTATACAAAGTGCCTCGAAAAACCCTTATGGCGAAGCTGAGAGAAGAGAAAAAGGGTGAGTAGCGAATTTTTTTTATTTTTTATTTTTCACGCTCAGTGCTTTGACCGCAGTCTCACTTGATGTTAAGTGACGGTGTGGTCCAGGATGGTTAACACACTAAGCCTAGAGGTACTAGTTTTCAAGTGACGCTGCCGGAACACACCTATTGGTATTTAGAGCGACAAGTTTTCAAACTTGAGGGTGGTAGCTACCCCCCTACCACCATACTTTTGGATTCCTCACGATGTTTTCCTTCAGCTCAGCCTGATTTTAGAGTCGGATAGAGGTGGGGATCGAACCCGCGTCGATTGGCGCGGAATCCGGCCGCACTACCTACTACGCCATCATCGCTTCATATAACATCTTTATATAATGACATAGTGCTTCCTTCAGCCTGCGACGTTCAAGTATAAAATTCAGGTCTGGCAATTTTACAATTCCAAAGGGTTGTTATGAAGGTGGATCATTATTATTATTAAAAAAAAATCAATTAAAAAAAAATCTTTATTCAATTTAAACCCTAAGAAGGCGCTTATAAACGTCTGAAAACACTACCACCGGTTCGGAAAACAACCCAGTCGAGAAGAGCCGGCAATCTGGTTCTTTTTTTTTTAATAAATATAATATACATATAATTTTTTTTTTTATACAAAAAACTATACAAATCATAATCTTAACCAATGTTAGCGGAATTTATAGTTTTAAAAACTTGCCCAGCAATGGGACTGGCACCGACATGACTAATTTTATAATTGGTCAATTGAAACAATTAACATAACCTAACATGTGACATTTGTCTGGTTTTTAAATCTATTACCGCTCGGAGTTTTAACATTTTAACATAACATTTTCATGTTAAAATGTAAATGCACCAGCACTTAGACGCCATCTTATTCTTTGATATTTTCTAGCATGTTGATAGGTGACGTCACATCATTGGTAACGCGAATCTATATAAGTTTATCCCCTACCGCGGATCGCTCAAAGCTTTTTAAATAGACCCCTCCGCACGTATTAATTCCTATGTAATACTAAATCAGCCTCTGAGTGGTACATTGATAGACGCGAGATAAGTTATCGCTAAGTTTTCTCTAGGATTAAATTTAAAAAAAAATAGTTTTGGTGTTTTTCATAAAGTTTAGTCATTAAGGAAAATAGTACATTATTGCGAAGGTCGTGAAATAGGCAATTGCAGGTTAGTGCTCAAGGGGTTAATTTAATTAATATTAAAATGTATATATATTAAGTATGTAAATAACAAATCAAGATGAATTCTCAGCTTTCATGAAATTAAAGAGTCTTTCGATCATATTCTTAGCGATGCATCGTTATTATTATATAAGATACTAAGAAAGACAATATTGAAACACATGATTAGTCTTTATATAACTCGATGCCATTTATAAATGTATTTTGTGTTAAAAAATTGTATATGATGGACAGAGATAGAATCTATATGTTCTAGGTAGTTTAGGAAGCTTACAGGGACAAGCTACGAACTTGTACTGTTATATTGTATACTTTGTTTATTTATTTTTTTACATACATACATATCATCGCGCATTTCTCCCGTGGGGGTAGGCAGAGATTACGTCCTTCCACTTGCTACGATCTTGACACACCTCTTTCGCTTCCTCTACTTTCATGAGCGCTTTCGTACATGCTCGTCGGTTATGAGTACTTTTTTACCTGGCCTTTATTTAACACGTGATCGATTTTTTACAAACAATATTAACAGCAAACTTGCCAAAATATATTATTAGTAATATTTCCACAATGTATTTAAGTTCCGTCAGGTCATCACTATATATATATAATTTTTTTTTTTTTTTAATGCAAGCGTATCGCTGTGGGTCCTTTTATTTTTTAATCGACTTCAAAAAGGGGAGGTTCTCAATTCGTCCGTATACTTGTTTCTTGATTTCTGCTTTAATTATGTGAACAGATTTGCTGAAAAATTTAGTCGAAGGAGCACATTCTCAAGTTGTTCCCATTTCCACCAAATAAGGATCTGATCAGTAGAACTCAGGGAAATCGAGAAAAACCCTCGAATATAATAGACACTTACATGTATTTCATATATTCGTCTCCAATGCTATTAAGTCGGCTACACAAGTATACCTAAAAATACGTACTTAATGTGTCGAGTACCCATAAAAATGAAACAATAGAAGGATAATAGGAAAACAATGGAAAGCTGGCGTAAACGCCAGGAAGGTGCACAAGGAGTTAAACTAAAAAGTAGAAAACAAAACTTTTTTAATTAAAAACATAACCGACTTCAAAAGAATAAGCCATAAAAATGCACTAAAAAGTAAATAAATAATTACTTTTTTATTCTTTTTTTAACTTAACAGAGGCAGATTAAAAAACTAAATATTTATTTACTTTTAATGCATTTTTAAGGCTTATTCTTTTGAAGTCGGTTTTGTTTTTAATTTAAAAAGTGTTTTTTTCATAATAGTTATAAAATATTAAAGTCTTATGAAGTGTCTGATACGTTTTATCTGGACAACTTACAGGCAAGGTTTTTATGTAGATGATTCAGCAATAGGAAGGATCGCATTTTATGGATAAATTCAATTACATTAGTTAATCTGTTGAATTATTGAATGTTTGATTTATATGTTTGAGTATCTTGTACTATGTTCATCAGAAGATATTTCGTTTATTTTCAATGATTTCGCAAAAAATTTTGCTGATTATTATGAACAACATCAAGTAACATTGATTTGTTACAGATTTCATTTAAAATTAATAGAATCTTAAGGTGTGAAATATTGAAAGTGAATGAATTAACTTATTTATAGATGACTCGGGGCGCGAAAACAAGAAAAAAATGATAGATAAAGGAGATGATAATAAACGTAATGCAAAGTCGAAAGAAATAAAGAGAAATGATAAGACGAAAGAGACGGAACAAGTGCCATCTAACAATCGTAAAGGTGTGAACGGATTAGTCGAGGAAATGAACAAACATAGAGATAATATCAAGTCGGTTCTGCAGTGCTCCAATGCGTCGATGCTCAAATCGCATTGTTCTAGAGGCTACACTTGTTGCTTCTGTCCCGAAATATTCCCTGTACCGGCAGATTTAAAACGTCACAATTTGGAAACCCATGAAGACGCTTCGACCAAGGCTATACACGTCAAATATGTATCGGATTTGATAATAAAATTGGACATAACCGGATTACGTTGCATTATTTGCGGAGCGAAGGGCACAAGTCTGGAGGCGTTCATGGACCATCTGAAGCAGAGCCATAACAGGCCGATTCACAGGGACGTCAAGAACTACATAATCCCGTTCAAGTTCGATAGTGAAAAGTTGGAGTGCGTTGTCTGCTCGAAAGATTTCAGCTTTTTCAAAGTGCTCTCGGAGCATATGAACGAGCATTATACGAATTTCGAGTGTCCGGTCTGCGGTCGCGGGTTCGTAAATAAACAATCGTTGAGCACGCACAGTTACCGTCATCAGAAGAACGTCGGGGAGTTCAAATGTACGCATTGCTCGAAAGTGTTCGATACGCGCCACAAGCGTTCGGCGCATGTCAGGCGGATCCATTTGTACAGGGGGAAGACTAGGAAATGTCACATTTGCAACGAGAAATTCACATCGAGCCCCCAAGTCCAGAACCATATGGTGAAGGTCCACGGGGCGGAGCCTTTGGTTTTCAAATGCGGCGCCTGCGACAAGGCCTACAATAATTCGAGATCTCTGAACGATCATAAGAAGCGTTACCATTTGATGCTGAGGCCGCATAAGTGCACGTTATGCGACATGAGTTTCTATTCCAGAATGGAACTGAACACCCACATGGTGACACATACGAAGACTAAAGACTTCCAATGCGATATATGCGATAAACGGTTCGGTACGAAGTGTTGCCTGAGTCAGCACATGCGATCGCACTACGGGATCAAACGGCACAAGTGCGATAAATGCGATATCAAATACGCAGCGAGGAGCAAATGGAAACTGCACATGTGGAAGAAGCATAGAGAAGTTGTTTAAATGTGAAAATACAAAAAAAAAACAACGATTCGTTTATAAATAAATAAGTAAGAAGACCACAAAAATATTTTACATAGATCAGGGTTTATTATAAGCGTAAATGGGGGATGGGTTTGGGGGGGAGGGGTCTGCTTTGCGTATTTTTGATGATGTAGGGGATAAGGGTTCGGTCTGATTTGTAATTACGTGTACAATGTTTACTTTTCGTTTTTTTTTAAGTTAAAACTTTAGCGACGTTGAGCGATTTTCAATAGGGGAGAAAACAGTGATTAGGGGGGTGACTAGGGCTTGCGAGTGGCCAGAAAGCATGGCGAGGTTTCAAGTGTTTAGACGAATTCCAGGTGCTCCAAACCATGGATGAGATTTCTTTTTATGAGGATTTTTTTCTTGGATTTGATTATGTTTACTCTGCCATATAACTCGTTTACATTGAATTGAATGTATGGTGTTAGAGCATTTCCTGCCTGGGTAGCTACCCACCTTCAAGTTTAAAAACCTGTCGCCAAATACCAATAGGTGTGTTCTGGTAGCATCATTTAAGAATCAGTACCTCTAGGCTTATTGTGTTTACCATCCTGGACCAGATCGTCACTTAACATCAGGTGATATTGTGTTCAAAGCACTGAGCCTATACCGTGTATAAAGAAAGCCCTTGCCATTTATTTAGCTTATTTGTAATTATAGTAAAGTTTTCATTGATAAATGAGTACATTAGTTACCTCTAGCTAGCACCAACTCCAAAATTAACGAAGCGGATTAATAAAGTAATTATTAATTGACTTTTTAGTGCATTTCTGTAGTTTATTCTTTTGAAGTCGGTTTTTGTCTTTAATTTTAAAAGGTTTTTTTTCTACTCCTTAGTTTAAGTATGTACTTTTAGGTGTTGGATACTAATATATGAAACACGTGTAAGTGTCTATAATAATCGAGGGTTTTTTGAATTTCCCTGAGTTTCACTAATCAAATCCTGGTTTGATGGAAATGGGTCCACCAAGGGAGTGTACTCCTTCGATGAAAAAAATATATTTGCTAATCGGTCCACATTTGAAAGAGAAATCGCGTAACAATCATACAAAAAAGACCTTAAAAAATTTGTTACCTGCCCTGAGTTCAAACCTCCGACCTTTCAGTAGTACCGTCTATAAGACACTTGGATTAGTCCACCGGGCTAACCTCGCTCTAAATAATTTGATGTACATATCCGACCTCCATCAAAAACGTACTGTCGCTTTTTCGTTTCATCGTTTTTCAAATCACAACGAGGCTGAAGAAGTTTTCTCTTAAAAAAAAAGACAAATTGATAAGTTGCTCGTTTTTTTTTATTCGGTTAAAAATAGAGGCTTTGTCATTATTTCAGTCCGTCATGTAGTAGCCTTTCTTTATAATTCATTAACTTGCAGTATATGAGTTTATATTACTTTATTTTGATGACGTTCTGTATATTATTAGTTTGGTTATTGTTCTCAAATGTATTGAAAATAATGGAGCATGAATTCTGACATCTCCCAACAACTCTATTGAAATATTCTTTAATAAATGGCTGTCACTTTGTTAGAACTCTGAAGATTGGTATAGTATAAAATTGGGCCTAGAGAGCTTGTTTTCAGGGATGTAATAAATTAATTATACATGGCTACAATGAAAAAAAAAAATATTTTACAGGGCTTTCCGGCGACACCTCAGTCTGTCATGTAGTAACTGTTATTTTTAATTCAATAACTTGTGTTAATATTGTGTGATTTTGATGGCATTTTATGTCATATAAAAAACTGAAATGGGGTTGGACAGGACATATTGCTAGATAGAGTAATTGCAAGTGGACTAAAACGTTGATAGAATGTTGACCACGTGGCTATGAAAGGGGAATTGGACGGCCACCCAATCCAATCCCATGTAATATTCTAGGATTGCCATCGTGTTTTACTAGGGTGTTGATGCGAGCTTGAACTTTAGGATAAGGGGTATGGACAATGTCCTTTAGCCTGTCCTATCGCACAAAGAATTCTACTATTATTTCACTTTAAGGCAGCTCTGAATTTTGAACTCCAACAAAAATCATTTAGTACCTCTAATTCTTCGCTAACCTAGAACCACGACTACCCTATCGTTTTAAAGTTAATAAAATCAATTTTCATTGCAGAAGGCAGAAAAGATCCGAGCGAGGAGGCGACGTACAAATTTTTAAAGGAAGTCAAAACTATCTTGACCTACACCAACGGGACACCGTACAAGAGTAAAACGCTAAAATACAGTTGCATCTACTGTACGTTTACTCTATTCGACGATGCAGAAGAGTTACGTAACCATACTAGGAAAGTGCATATGGACGACAGGACGAAGAAGATCGATATTGTTATGCGTCCCTACTGGCTGAACGAGATCTTGAAGCTGGATATTGAGAATTTACTATGCGTCGTTTGCTGCACACCGATATACCATTGGAACGGCATGTTCCAACATATGAAAGACGTCCACAAGATCGTCTTCGAATATGCACCGAAACGAGTGATACCGTACACTTTGAGGCCGGAGTTGGAATGTGCACTGTGCAAGGAGAAGTTCTTCGGTTACCACCAATTAGACGGGCATATGAACACACATTACGATAACTACGTATGCGGTACATGCGGAGACACATTCATAACTGTGACCAGGTTGAAGAGTCACATGAAGATTCACGAGATGGGAACGTGGCCATGCGAATACTGCTCAAAGGTATTCACTAGTGAAAAGAATAAGAGTAAGCATGAAGGGATCGTGCACAAGAACGCTTTGTTTTACAAGTGCATGCACTGTAACGCTCGGTTTAATACGTTGAAAGGTAGAAACGCTCACTTGGCCGAAATGCATGTGGATAAAATATGCAAGACCACTTGCGAACTGTGCGGGAAGACTTTTAACTGGAAGCATAACTTCCTCGGTCATATGAGGAAAGTGCATAGTAATAGGAGACATGAGTGTACTATCTGTGGCAAGCGTTATTATTATAAGAGTAAATTGGAGGACCATATCGCGGTGAAGCATAGAGCGGAGAAGAAATATTCTTGTGATTACTGCGAAAAGATGTATTCGAGTAAGCAAGGCTTGCATCTGCATCTGAAACGGCACGAAGAAGGTTAACTTGTTGTAAGTTTGTTCAAGTGCAGAAGAAATTATTGTAACTTGATTTTAATCGCTTGCTCGATAGCAGTGGTTCCCAAACTTTTCTTGATTAGAAACCACTTTGATTTCTTTATTGATAGCAGGCCCTCGACAATGAATACGATAAATTAATTCAATCAATATCATATATATAAATTTAAAATTTAATTTGATTTACATTATTATTTTAATGGAAAATATTTTAACTACAAATTTGACTTTTGAATAAAAATGATTTATGATCTTTTTCACAAGTTTGAGTAGTTTTTGGAAAGATATTATTGCTCAAAGATAGTCCAACAGCCCTCATGCATTTCTGCCAAACGGTGAGGCTATGCAAATTCTGCGAAATTTGAAATCGCTCACTGACTATATTTTGGATTCTGCGGACTTCAGGTTGGTAACCACTGGTCAATAGTGATATGTGTCGTGTTCATTTGTAAAATATAACAATATCAGTCAAGTGAAGCGTAACATACCGTGCGTTAAATACAAAAAGGATGCATCGCAGCACTTGGGTAAGATTTTTTTTTTTTGTTTTTTTTACTATTCACCCAACAATGGAAAAATTATGCGTCCTCTTTGCATTTACCTCTCGAAATGGTCCTTCGGGGAACGCGAAAAATATAATCGACAATTGACTAATTAATAAAGTTAAAACTGTGCAATGGGGGAAATTTATGTAGTTTAGAGTAGTAACGTTTAAAATTATGTTTAATAAGATCAAACAGTTAACGGTGAAGAAATTAATTATTAACTTCATTCGTTTAGATAGTTAATAACTAAATTGAAACAAACAAGAGTTGTCAAGAATATGTCGGCTCTGATAATCAATCAACGTCTCAACCGTCTCAACGTTACGGCGAATTATATTGAAATAAAGACGAAAAGTCACATATCGATACTTTCTCATTCACAAAAAAAAAAATGCAGATTTTGAAAAAGAGTACTCTGTTACTCTGCTTGAACTTATTTTAATATTCCATGCCACGGATATTTAAATAGGGAAAGATGTGTGGACGATAGGGAGTGGAGTTTATTTTTTGTTCTTTTTAGGTTTTGCATTTCGACTTTATATTCACCAATAATAGTTAAGGATTTTTTTTAGTCTTTTTTGTTATTATGAGACATCCCATTTCTAAAATGCAGGGCTTAGCTAGGTTCAGAGTTCCCCGGAATTTTATACACTCTGGTAACGAGCAAGCTGAGGTTCCTACCACTTTGGTAACCCTTGTGCTAGTTACCTTTTGCGGCTGAGTGCCTTCAGCACTCGCACCAAAAGTTACGATAAAGCTGGCCCTTCGGGTTAAGTTTTATAGTTAGAAGAAAAAATCACATTTCTCATCCCGCTGGGGCCCAAGCAAGTTTTGATTCGGCTTTGATGACAGCTCTTGTTTTTGTGTAGACATTTGAGGTTCTTTTTTTTATAATATAATTATGTAATGTGGAAATAAGTAACTTTAAATCTGTCAATATTATAGTAGCGGCACTCTATAATGGCAGTTTTGAAACATTTATGCTAGTAAATGTCAATATCAGTAAAATCAAATTTGAGTGAAAATTTTAATGCAATTAATTTTAATTTTGCTAAGCAATACGACACCCTTTTCAAAAGTGGTAAAATAAATTGTTTCGCCATAGTAATTTTAGTTTAAAGATTGATTGCATATCAAATTCTTGAGTCAAATCAATCGGTTAAATTCTCTCGGTCTCTTGTGTATTTCAAACTCGACTATATCCAAACTTGAATTTTTTTTTCCATTAAATTTATGTATATTTAATTATGTTACACTGCATTAAATTACTTTATTATCTTGATGAAACAAATAATAAGTAACACTAGTTGCAATCATCTGTTTTATTAAAAACAATTAGCCACAATTTGATATCAACTGACACATTTGTCAGTTCGTGATGTCTCGTATAAATTAGTAACTATGTTTGAAGGAACATTACTGGTCTTTATAGTCAATAGTTAAGGGGTTCTGCATATATTACGTAAGCAACAAATGCGTGGTATAAAATGACCAAATTTTTTTAACGTAATACTCTTTTACGTACGCCTTAATTCGTAAGTATGGACATGTTATGAGAAGAGGGGACCGCAAGGGGGTAAAATAGTAACGAATATGAATGTGGAAGGTGTGTTGTTTGTATATATATATATACATTACTTCACTGAATATGAGTTACGTCGCACACGTCTTTTTCGGACGGCAATCTGTCACAATTGACTAATACATAACAGAAGTATGGAAAAGTAGAGGAAGGCCAAAGATAGTGTGAATGGAGTGTGAAAGAGAAATTATATGAAAAAAGAAGGGGTAAATGGAGAGATGACGACTGTTAGGGATGTACGGAAGTGGAAAACATACTGCGCCGACCCCGAGTGAATTGGGAATATGCGAACGGCATTCTTAATGTGATGACAGTGAAATAGCTGTACGGACGAATCTGATGAAATATATGGCCTTTTGTGGCACCTTTTTCTGCATGTTTCATGGACTTTTATATGGGGCTCTTCATGAGGGGACTGATAGATTTTTGAAGTTATACTTTTTTTAGCGCGTTAAGGAAAAATGATGAGAGTGAATTTTTACGATGCGCGCGCGCACACCGTCACGATAAACCAACACCCTGAAGTTACCTGATAACGTTTTAGTTTTTCTCTATTATTACGTCAAAGAAGTATAACTTCGAACGTGCGTACATAAGTACACACACACACTATTTTTTTATAAAGTCGCCAACTTAACAATAATGTCCCTGGTGTTCCAGTTACCTAGGCTACGGTTAAGCATTTACTATCAGTAGGGCCGCATACCTGTTTGCTGTATTTGACATGAAAATAAATTATTTAGAATCTAGTCACAAAGGTTATCTGCTCAGTTTTCATAACGTCTGGGGGTACAATATCAAATAGCTTTTAGAAAATGCCTTTTTATGCTGTCTTGATAAATGCATTATAAATAGTTTTCTTTAAGGAGATTTATTGTCTTGCTTCAAAACTAAATGTGCGGTGATCGCCATTTTCGGTGGTGAGTGTGACTCCTGTGCGGGATAGCCTGAGATGTTGTTTAGGCAGTCCGCTAGATCACATCGTTGTTGCTGGATCGCGAGAGATGTAGTAGTAAATAATGCCAGATAGAATGTTTCAACAGTATGTTTATTACAGTCAGACACGGTTACAATATAATACAGACAACACAATTACAATAGAAACAAAGACAACACAATATAGAACACAGTAAAGCAAGATATTAAATAAATAAATAAATTAAACACTATATAAGAGCATGCACAAATACAGATAATCACGATATGAGACACGGTATAAAACACGATACAATATAAAGATTGACACCAAATATAGAAACACGCACAATAGTCCTCACTATAGTCCTTACACTAGTACTCACAGTAGTCCTTACACTAGGACTCACACTCGTACTCACACCCGTGTGCGAGTTTACGCGCACGATACGTCTCGAATTACGCGGAATTCGAGGTTCACTATAGTTCGATACGCGGTTCACTGGTTCGGTTCGCGGATCGCGTAGGTTCGGAACGCGGATCACTTTGGCTCGGGACGCGGAATCACGGTCAGGTCGGAGCACGGTTCTCGTACTCGGGACGCGGATTCACGGACAGGTCGGAGCGCGGATCACTGTGGTTCAAGACGCGGATTCTTTGAACGCAGTGCACTGTTGCTTGATGACTTCTTGAGGACTACTTCTTGCTGAATATTTGACCACTGCTTCTGTCTCAGAGTTTAGTTCTTATTTGTTGTTTCTTCTTCGGAGAGCGATCGATGAATGCACAACTGGCTTTTTCTTTTTTTTTTTTGACCTAGCTAATGCTGTTGACCGGAAGGGCCTTTACAGCTTCACCGAACTTTGGGGGCGAGTGCTGAGGGCACTCAGACGCAATAAGGTGACTAGCTCAAGGGCTACCAAAGTGGTACGAACCTCGGCTTGGCCGTCACCTGAGTACTCAAGACTCACTCGCGAGTTGTGACCTAGCTATCCCTACATTTTTTATATTAATATACTTCTTACAGGACAGTCTTACTTACAGGACCTATGTACCTTGCATGTTATGCATGAGTGTGTATGGAGTGTTGTGCGTGTAATTGCTCAATGCATGGGCAGTGTTACTGTATCGCGCTGGCGGCGACGTCAAGAGCCTCCCCAGTTGGGGAACGAGACACGTCTTGGGTCGCCGCCTGAGGGGGACCCGGAGTGTGTGCGGGAGCAAAGTTAGCCGCCTGTCCCCGGCGGCGGGAACGGCGATTTCGCAGGCGTGGGCGCTGGCACGCATTTGTACGAGGTAAAGGAGGGAAGATCCTATTACTACGAGTTATGGTATCGTCGCGACACGATAAGATCCTTTGCGGCCGACGTATACGACGCGGCTTACGTCCTGGCAAGTACGAGACGGCCTGCACGATGAGGGGGTTCGAGTGTGTCTCTGCGCGTTCGAAGAATGCGCGACACTGGGTCTTAAAAACGGACCTAATGGGGGGCAGGTTGAGATCCCTGTGTAAATCCACAGTTCTCTCGAACCATTGGGCACCTACTGCCTTCCTTACAAAGCGATTCTGAATCCTTTGTAAGGCGTGCATACGTGAACGAGTGATGTGACCGAAGACAGGTGCGCAATACGTGATGATGGGTCTGACCACCATCTTGTATAGGGTAATCTTATGGCGAAGGGCCATTTTGCTCTTGCTGTTATAGAGCGGATAGAGACGACCTAGCACCATGGAGGTCTGGCGCTTCACTTTCTTAATGTGAGATTTGAAAGAGAGTCTGTCATCTAACTGAACTCCTAGGTACCTGACTTCGGAGCTGTATGGGATTTCAGTACCTGCGTACTGGATGGGCTCGGGAGGGTCTTTCCTGAGTTTACGGCTTCTAGTGAATAATAACGCGGCGCTCTTACTCGGGTTTATCGCGAGACGCCATTTGAAATACCAAGCGCTGAGTTGGTCGACAGCGTCTTGGACGTATTTACGTAAGACCGTTTTCTTACGAAAAGCGAAATATATAACAGTATCGTCCGCGTATAGACCTAACTGAACTCTTCCGAGATCAGGGAGGTCCGCTAAGTAGAGATTGAAGAGGACAGGCGCCAGAATGGAACCTTGGGGGACTCCTGCGCGTATGGGGTGGGCTATAGAGAGAGCGCTCTCTACTCTATAGCGGAAACTACGATCAGTGAGGTAATCGTGTATGATTCTAACTAGAGTGTCGGGGATACCTAATCTAGTGAGTTTGTAGACGAGGCCCGTGTGCCAGACCTTGTCGAATGCTTTGGCAACGTCGAAGAAGACTGCGAGCGTATGCCAGGATTTATTGAACTGAGGGTGATTAATATTAGTGACTACGTACTCCGTGAGGCGGAGCACCTGATGCGCACAGGAGTGTCTGGCTCGGAAACCAAACTGTTGGGGAGGCAAGAGATTTTTGTCCCCTATCACCTCTATGAGACGGTTCATAAGGATCCGCTCATAGAGTTTACCTGAGGTGTTAAGAAGGCTGATTGGACGATAGCTATCGGGTTGCCTGGCGTCTTTGCCAGATTTGTGTATCCCTATAACTATTGCTGCTTTCCAGGCGGCTGGAAAGTGGTTGTTCTTGATGGCCGCATTGAAGATGCAGACCAGCAACGCGACCACCAGAGGCGGAGGAAGAAGTTTGATGACTTCGTTCCTGATTCCGTCGGAACCGGGGGACTTTCTGGGCTTAAGGCCCTTGATGGCAGTCGCAACCTCGTCACAGGTGACAGGTGAGAGGGGGACAACCGGAGTAAGAGCGAGGGAGTCCTTCACAGAGGATTCGACAACAGAGATGTGTTCGACATCAATGTTGTCGGTGACTGGAGCGCATTGATGCTCGAGGCTATCGGCTAAGCACTCGGCTTTTTCGATATCGTCAAATGCGGGTTGAAGACCCTGCGTATTTCTGTCCAGGGGGGGCATGTTAACGATGGTACGGTCCATCTTCATGGATCGTGCGAGCTTCCAGTACGCGAGGTGGGAAGGTTTTTCAGCTCTCCTAAGAGGCTGTTCCACCTATCATTACGGATTTGATCTATGCGGTTTTTCACCGCTCTTCGCAAAGAACGCAAGCGCGTACGATTCTCCTCTGTCGGATACGTGTCGTGGGCGCAGGTCGCGGCGTTTTTCTGTGTGAACAGAGCTCTCACGTCATCGGGGAGTACAAAGCGGCGATCGTTCGCCGCTTGCACCTCTTTCGAGGTCTCCTCGATGCCGATTTTGAGGTGCTCAACCAGAGCATCGATCGCGAGGTCCCGCGTCCGCAGACGTATCCAGTACATCTGGGATCCTATCGAGAGAGGGGGTGGACGGACGGTCCTTTAAATAACGGCCGAGCTTGTAATAGTCCGCGACTTTTACAACTGGCGGGCAAGAATTAGAGTCATCCGTGTGACCTAACAACAAAAAACTACTGGGCGGTGGTCGGAGTCGAGTTCGTGTACGACTTGTATAAGACGCACAGGAAGCGCGACTCCTTTCAAAATGGCAAAATCTAGAACCGACGGGCGACAGTTCGGTTGAAAGTGGGTGGGCTCTAAAGGCGCGACGACCTCAAAATCGAGCTTCCGTACTAAGCGCATGAGTTCCGCCCCATTGGGCGTAACGCACGAGCTGTTCCAGAAGGTATGTCCGCAATTGAGATCGCCGGCGATAATGACAGAGTCGCCTAATGCGAAAAGCTTCTCTAGATCTGACCTTAAGGGTCGTTTGCTGACACGAGACACGAGTAGAAATGCAGACACGAGTACGATTGACGGATGGCCAGTCATACCTATTCTACATACCGAAACTTCCATATTGGTAAGCTCCGGAGCTTGCAACGGCGAGCAATAAAGTGACCGTTTATAATAAATAAGGGTACCACCGCCCCTTTCAGTGGTTCTATCGTTACGTACGATGTTGTAGTTCGCAATCGCGGGATTGCGATCACTTGGCTTCAAAAAGGTTTCCTGGACGAGAAATACGTTTATTTGACGATCGCGGAGAAAGTTAGCGATTAAATCACGCTGCGGAGCTAATTTCCGCGCGTTAAAAAAAGAGGGAGAGTCCGCGAGGCTTGATCTTAGCCATTGATTACGGGTTAATTTGACCGCGTGCCAGACCTTGAAGGGTCATGGCGATGGCGGGGAAACGCGCGATAGCCTCGAGCTCGGCGTTTCCGGAGCCGCTGTTCAACATTGCGTTGAACGCGACTACATCCTGCACATCATGGATGCGCAGGAGGTAGAGGACCCAGTCTAAGCCGGTGGAGTTGGCCTGAGGGGGGGTAGCCAGGCGCGGCTGCGCCTTGGTTTGGGGCCTCGGGGCCCATGGAGCCAGGGGGGCGGGGGGCGGAGGGACGGGTCGGCATCGCGGAAGGCGACGCCGACGTGCCTGGGAGGCACGGGAAAGACCTCAGTGTCATAGGCGGCACTTGAGGTTGGAGGAGGAGGGGTGCAGCGTTCCTTTGAGGAACGTGCCTACCACCCTTTTGAGGGTGATTACGCTTTACCTTGGGTGCGCACGGGCACCCACGGTAATTGGCGGGATGACCCTCCTGCCTGCACAAAACGCAGCTTGGAGGGTCGGTCGTGTCCCAGGGACGGGGACAGTCGGGGGTGAGATGGTCCCCGAGACACTTGACGCATCTCGGAGCCATAAAACAACTCCGAGAGCTGTGACCGTACCCCTGGCAGCGGTGGCACTGCGAGGGGTAGGATTTTTTGTGTGGAACTTCCACAGCGATGCGGGAGAGGCCGCAGAGGGTCTTCAGACCGAAGACCTTCTTGCCCTCCTCGCTGGCGGGGAGTGAGACAAGGACCATATTATATGGTCTCCTGCCTCGCTGGTCGTGCATCCGATGCACTTCAGCATCGGGGAAACCCTGCTCCCTAAGGGAGGCAGCTATATCTTCACAAGAGAGCTCCTTGGGAACTCTCTTTATCACGACGCGGAGGGACTTCTCTTCCTCCAGCGCGTGAGTAAAGAAGGCGTACTGCGCCTCACGAAGGAACCGCGTGAGGTCGCGGAAGGTGTCCGTGGTCGACACCTTCACCATAATACCGTCGCGAACATTTGTCGCTGTGGTGAAGTGGATTTTGCGGCTCGCGAGAGCCGCCGAGATTTTCGTCCAGGACGCCTTGTCCTGGATCGTGACAGGGGGGGGCGACGCACCTTCCGAGGCTGCACCTGAGACGGTGCAGCCGGAAGCTTGGGCGCTGCCGACTTCGCGGCAGGCAGCGGAGTCGGCTGCCGTGACGCGTCCTCTACGGCGAGGACCTTCGGGACTGATTCGGAACACCGCGTTCTTGGTAGAGGTTAATCTTCCTCAGAGGAGAAGGTATCACTCGAGCCGTTCCAATACACTCATCAGAGGCTTATCCATCGAGATCTTCTGTTTGGCGATCTTATCGCCCTTAATCGCATTCAGTAGGACGTCATGTGCGATGTTTATAGTGGACACCACATCGTCGGTTGTCGATGGCTGGGTAGTCGAGGGCGGAGGTGGTGCCGAAGCAGATGTCCAAGGTTGCATAGGCTTCCTTTTTCCCCTTTGGTTCTTTGTGGGCGGTACTACTCCACTATAGAGGAAAACTTTCATCGGTACTGGAGGGAAGTCACCCATCTTCCTTCCTGAGTCTCACATTCTGGCGAGTGCCCCTGCTCGGCGGTTTCGTGCTTGCTTCTTAAATGCAGTGCATAGCGATGCCTAATAATAGCTCGGGAGCCGTTCTCTACAATTAGCAAATTTCATCGGTCCCTCGAGTGGACGCTCGCGTCCGTGCGCTAAAGTGAAGAAGTCCGCAGTACACGCATGCAACCAGACGGTGGCTTTAGTGGGGGAGTAATGCTGAAACTGTTGGCAGTGATGATATTGCACAGGTCCTTTTTCCCCTCTATGCCTCAATTTTGACGCAGGGTATTAGCATTAGTCTGCTGTTCGTTTAAGAATGCATTTAATTCTTTGCGCATCCTTCTGCTCGAATCCCTTCGCTCGGAGCGCCTCCATTATATCCTCCGGGTCGGTCTGAACTAGTAGCCCTCGGTTTGCTACTTTTACACTTCTTTCGGCCGGCTGCGAGTACGAGCACCAACTCAGTCCTTATTCCTTTTCCAGCCGAGGGACGAATTTCTGGACAAGTCGGTACTCTTTCTCGTTCGCCAGTGTTAAGCGGACATCTTGTCCGAACGTGCATACGTTCGGTCTACGTTTGAATTCCCCAGCGATCGGTCTATAGTGGGTCGCTCAGTTTGGCAAACGTTCCATTATTAGAGGCCGGTAGCACGGTCTCTTCGGTTGCTGTTGAGCTGTCGATGAAACACCGCCCGCAGTACTCACTACGGGTATGGGTTGCTGCACTGTCTGATGCGGTATTTGCGCAGTCGTTACCGCCGTGTAAGAAAGTGTACCGCTGGCTTGTTGATAGGCGTAGGTAAATGTTGGTTACACTGCCATGTACCCTTAAAAAAATATCTTTAAAGAATGTCCTTAAAGTAGGGCTTGTATCGGTCGGGAATTAAAGGTAATGCGAAAGCAGTTTTTGTTCCCCAGCCAAATAGATACACGAAAGTACACCTATGCGTATTTAGTCAAGAATTCGATCCGTGTCGAAAACAAATGCAAGTAGTAACTGGGAACAATTCTTTTTTTTTTTATGTATAAGGGCAGCAAACAGACAAAACTGTAATCAGCAGGGACAATACTGTTGCGTTGCCGATTTGGGAGAGCGCTTTTTGTCCTTATTTGAAGAGTCCCATGTAATGACCCTGAGGATAAAATCGTGTTTGTGACCACAGGAACGGGAGGGAAGTAAACTTAGCCTAATTTTGCTGAAAAATGGAGTGGTTAAAAATGAATAAAATTCTGCTTAGTTAATAATTAATTGAACAGCCTCTGCTATGCATAGCCCAGTAATTAAATATTGACGGTTATTATTAATATTATATACCGATTGATCCTTCTCGCTGTACAGAAATACTGAGACCCATTTTGACGATTTCAATGAATGTTCACGATTGACTTTGTTATTATTTACTTACTTTTAATGAAATAAATGTAATGTACAAAAGTGAGTTGTGGTTTTTTTTATTACGTACGATTTGGTTGAAATAAGAATATCATCAAGGTACCATTCGGTATAATCTTTTTTTACACTATAAAGGCTCAGTGCTTTGAACACAATCTCATCTGATTGTGGTGAAGTGAAGATGTGGTCCAAGATGATAAAACATATGAACAGTCTAGAGATACTGATGACGCATATTGGTATTGGCGACAGGACATTAGAAAATCCCACCATACTATGGTTTTTCCTCACGATATTTTCCTAAATCGAAAGCGAATCATTTTGATAGTTTGACCCGTGTCCATTGACGGCTATGGATATTATCACAAATGAAATACTGCCATAATATGATTAATTATAATTTATTTAAAACCGCAATACTCTTAGTGATGTGTCTTCATGTGCCCTTTGAGGCTGCACTTCTGAACGAACGCCTGACCGCACAAAGCGCACGAGAAACGCCTATCGTTATTATGTATTTTCATATGCTCGTTCAGCGTTTTCTTCCTGGCGTAGGATTTCTTACAGACCGAGCATTCGAATATCCTCTCCCCGTTGTGTTTCACCATGTGCATACTCAACTGTTTACTGGAGAAACACTTGTACGAACACATCTCGCATTGGAAGTCTCTCTCGTCCATATGGTCCCGCTTCATATGAGTCGAAAGGTTGTAACGCCTGCTGAAAGATTTCTCGCAGACGTTACACTTGTAATCTATTTTCGGTACTCCGTGAACTTCAACGAGATGCCGTTGCCTGTACACGTACTCAGTAAACCGTTCCGGACACTTATTACACTTGAACCGTTTCACTAATCTATGCACTGAATCCACGTGGTTCTTATGCTTCAGCTGTGTAGCGAATGTCTTCCCGCAGACCTCGCACGGAAACGATCCTCCGATGTGGGTGTTAGTGTGATGCACTTTCAGCCGAGCTTTGGTGACAAAGCCCGTACCGCACTCCTTGCAGATGTAATTCCTGAAGTGTATATTCATGTGTCTCTCTATAGCGCCGAAGGTCTCGAAGCTGCAGCCGCACACTTGACACACATACGTGTTGCTAGTTGAAAGCTTGAAAGGGATAACTCTGTCCGTGAACTCCGGGTACATTTTCCTCTTGTGGTCCTTCGTTAGGTGCGATTTCAATTCTGTCACATTCGGCATCGATTCATAACATATGGCGCATCGTAAATTACTGACATCCACATTGACTATGAGACTCTCCGTTACGTAGGTCTTTAGGATTCTGTTGATATCTTCCTTGTCATGTTCTAGAGTGTGGGCTCGTAATTTTGATGAGTTTTCGAATATGTTCGGGCAGTAGAAACAGAGGAAGCCGTTCCTCCCTCTGCTTTTGAACGGAGTCATGTTGGAACACAGTAGAAGTGTTTGTTATGTTAACGATCTATAAAAGAGTAGATAAATATAGCAATTTGGAAGATCATGAATCAGAGTATTTTTAACATGAACGTCGATGCTAGGGATGTTCGATGTCAAATTTTCAAAAGATCGAATGGAATGAAATTGGCGTTTGGTTAAGAATTCCAAATTCAAATTTAACCTTGTGTATTTGTGTTGAATTTAGCGATTCATTTGATTTTTTTTTTTCATGAAAACTTCTTTACCGGCGCTGAGTTACCGGTAGGAGAAAAACTTATAGATTCGCGTTACCAATGTTATGAAGTCACCCCCGTCCACATACTATAGTATATCAATTATAAGATGGCGTTTAAGTATTGGCGCACAAAGATTTAAAAAAAAAATTATATTTACGCAGCCTATCGTATATTTTGATTGTGAATAGACTATAATATGAAAATGTACCATAGTTATCGCTCGGAACGTCAATAGATGTAAAAATTGTAATTTGCATTTTTTTTTATAATTAGTAAAATCAATACCCTTGAATGCCAATAATTGATGTCTATCAAAATGTCATTTGATAGTATCCTCACGATACGATCTTTCGGCAAATCGTATCGGATCGGTGCATCCCTAGTCCCGAGTGTTTCTAGAAACATACCTTTTTTTTTTTTTTGACGGGGGGAAATGCATTTACGCATTCTAGAAACATACCTGCCCCACTTTCTCCGTGATGTAAACGTTACCAGAGATCTTGGTCTTCTTGTGTCCATTCTCCCTTAAAAGTTTCTTTATCATATTCGGGACAACCATTATTCCTGTAATGTTAACTTTCGAATCTGTTATAGGCTCAGTGCTTTGACCACAATCTCACCTGATGTTAAGTGACGATGTGGTCCAGGATGGTAACACACACTAAGCCTACAATTACTGCTTCTCAAGTGATGCTGCCGGAACACACCTATTGGTATTTGACGATAGGATTTCAAACTTGAGGGTAGTAGCTACCCAGGCGGACATGCCCTACCACCAAGCACAAATTTTATATTTCGCACATTTACTCCTTGCGTAATATAGTTTTAAAATAATCGCTGGAAACGCAAGGACCCTATATTTTTACAAACCCTAAATTATTTTGGTATTCTTACAGAAAGGAATTTTTTTTATGACAAATTCAAACTTTTGTCAGCAAAATTGTCCAGAGCCGGTTTACAGCTTCTAAAATATATTTTTTCCCTACGGAAACCTTATTGTTATAAGTATAACAAAGTTAGCTAACGAATTATTCAAAAATGAAAATCAAAAATTCTTTATCCAATTTAGGCCCCGATAAGGCGTTTATGAACGTCAAAACATTACCACCGGTTCGGAACAATAACACAGTCGAGAAGAGCTCAGGCAACAAACTCGATGAAGTTCCTTTTTTTATAAATTCAAAATATAAATATTTATATTATTTTTAAATAAAAACCATTATTCACGGAAGCACAAAGAGGGGTGTAAATTCCAGACATCAGTATCGTTCACGCAATGATCCTGTAATAACCTTCTGAGATGAAGACTTGCTTGACATAATACTTGAACTTATTGTCAGGTAAATCGGTAATGTTACTTGGAATCTTATTGTAAAACCGAATACTATTACCTATAAAAAAATTATTAGATTTACTTAGCCTAAAGTTAGTATTAATTAACTAGGTATCCTAATTTCAGTTTTACCTTTAAGCAAATCTAAATGTTTGACATAACTCGGACAGATGTCATTTAAAGTGTGCCTAGTTGGTAGTGGTTTTACAGGGTCATTTGCAAAACGAGATAGAAATTCCTTCTCGCCTTCAACAAAAAACTCATCACTTTTAGTCGATGATGTTCCTAGAGAATCTGCAAATATAACAAGAGGCTTTAAATTCTATAAATATACCTGTAAGAATTTACGAAATTCTATTTTTTATTAATTAATTAAAACCCAAAACTTGTACGAAACACGTAAACCGTGACGTCGTATATTAGTATAGTACCCTCTTTCTCTCTCTCTATGAAATTAAAATGCTGGAAGTTCCTTGTATCTGATTAAATTAATAAAACTGAAAGAAAACATGAAAAAAATCCTTACCAATATCATCAGTATCATCTTGATTTGATTCATAGATGTTATCGAATTCTTCTTTATCTTCATCGAATTCTTCTTTATCTTGATCGAGTTCTTCCTTATCGGATTCTTCTATTTTTATTTCAACATTTCAACATCTTCAGTTTTAATATCGCTACCGTTCGTATCCAATGTACATTCCTCCGCTGGCACTGGAATATTATTTAATACACCAATGAATATTGTTGCAATATACCGAACTTTAATATTGACTTTTAGTTCGAAGGACCGTTTCAAGCATGATTATTTATTTTAACCAAGCATGGAAAATTGAAAAACAAAAGATTTTTTTTCTTTGGGATATACTACATAGGTCAAATTTAAGTCACTTGTGACACCTCCTCTCTCCTATTGATGCTTAAGAACGGCCCCAAAACCCGTTAAAGTACAATTAGGGTCAATGTAAGACTGCCCATTAAACATCCTTCCATGTTTCCTCGGCCTTACACATTTACATGCCTTACACATTTGAAGCTTGTTTAACTTTTTTATACGAACTTATTTAACAACAACATGGATCCCAATCTTGGATTTTTTAAATTCTTGACGAGGGTCTATGATGAACAAGAAAAAAACAGACTCAATACCAAAATTCAAAATTTTATTAAAATCACAATATTTATTAGGAGTATAATTTTTTGCATCTTCTTCACGAATTCGGTAAGTCTAGGAACAATTTACTCAAAGCAAATCAACCGAGCACCTTATTGGATGCGCGGTAATGCACCATCTTAGGATTTCAAATCGTTTGCAGACCATATTTTGGCTTCTGCGAACCACTGGTTGGAAGCTATTGTCCTATGATAAAGTGGCTTTTTAATTAGCGACGAAAAATACGTAGCTTTTAGTAGAAATCATAAAACAGTTAAACAATTTTAAAAAAATGTATATATCAAACTTACAAACTATTATTTACCATTAACAAATATTGTGTGTTTTTCATTACTCTCCCCTATAGATTCTAGTAATTTCCTTTCAGTATTCACCACCAATCTCCTGAACTGGCAGGCATCACGTAAACTTTTCGCGCAGGAAGAACATATCAATGTTGTTAACTTGTTATTAGTAGATAACTGGAATAAGAAATTAATTAAGTTAAATTCATTGCGTGATTGAATTAAAAACGAGGAGATCCGCAGAAGAACCAAAGTAACCGACATTGTCTGAAGAATTGCTAAACGGAAGTGGCAATGGGCCTGGCACATTGCTTGTAGAACCGATGCCCGATTGGGCCAACGAGTTCTCAAATGGCTGCCGCATACTGAAAGACGCAGTGTGGGTAGGCTCACTCCAAGGTGGACGACGACCTGGTGAAGGTCGCGAGAGTCCGATGGATGCAGGTGGCACAAGACCGTTTGTCATGTAGATCTTTGGTAGAGATTTACATATGTCCAGCAGTCTTTTTGTTAAAATATGGACATAATAGGAACTTTTCTATGAAACAAAAAATAATAATTTTCAAATTCTTCCATTTTATGTGGCTATGATTTAAAGCAAGGCTGCTCAAGCCTATGCTTGCGGGCCATAATGTGTCTCGCTTACGATTTCTTAATGACCCGCGCGAGCAAAGTATATTCCCACGAAGTTAAAGAGTATAGCGTACGCGGTCACTAACAGAAGATGTTTATGAAAAACTCTTAGATCTTATTTGTGTAAAAACTAAATACCGGACATCAGTAACTGAACAACATATTTGTGATCTATTGTTACTATCAAGATCTAATTTAACGCCTGGCATAAACAATAAAATAAAGGCTATATCTGAAATCACGCTGATTATAGGTTTTACATACAATAGTTTTCATTTAATTTCTTTGGCATAAGATGAATTAAAAAACCGATCTCTTTTAGAAAGAACCGACATCACTAGGATGTTTAATTGATCAGTGACGTCACAAACTAAAGCTAGCATTTTCGCGCGAAATTTATAATTTAAATTACTTTTTAGGGCACTTAACATTACTTTAATAATTATGTACGCACATAAGAAGTTATACTACTTTGACATAATAATAGAAAAAAAGTAAAACGTCCAGAGTCATGTAGTAACTATAATAATCTAAGCAATTATAATTATAGCCATGAAATAGAAAAATTTGCTGGTAAAAACAAAATTAATAAGGAAACTGCATTAAGTGTAATAACAAGATTGAAACTTCTACCATTCTCTTTGACATTGTGGGCTTATTACAGTTTGCATTGTTCTGTTCAATTAATTGTTCAATGTATCGTTAATAATTGTTATTTGTGTTAATATCATCAATAGTAAGCATAGGTTTTCTGATAAAGTAAGAGAGACCACTGTTTAAATTATTCATTTTTTTTATAAAGACAACATTTACAGTTTATATATATGCAAGAATTGTATATTTGTAATTAAGATTTTTAATCAAATATTTCTATAGAATTCCATCAGACCATTAAAAAATTCAATCTTATAAAATACAAAATTCACTGTGTGTATTAGCCAATGAGCTGGTCCGTGATCAAGATACAAAACACAGAAATTTAAAATAATTTCAATAGAACATTATAAAAACATTTTCTAATTATAGCTATGTACAGACTGACCAAAACCACCAGTTTTACGCTAAATAGTTTTTTTTTAGATAAAATTTTGTTACAAAAAAAATATAATAGTAAATAACTTACGAATAAATTAAAGCATTCCATAAAACAATTAATAAAAACTTCTCGGATGCCATCATGATAGTATTCTTTATGTATATCGCGGTGTTTGCCTTTAGTTAAACAACATCTACACTCCCCGTATACCTTTGACCCCATATCTATCTAGTTTGTTTATATTAGAATCCCATTTTATTTATTTATGCTATAATACTGACATATCGCAAACAAATTTTTATGACATTTCATGACAACATCTTTGGCATTTTTTTAAAGAAAATAGAATGAGAAAAGAGAAACATTATGCCACAATTAACTAAAACAAACTTTCAGACAACTGATTTCACTGGGAACGGAATATAATGTTTACCATTTTTTTCTAACACAAAACAAAAATTTAAATAAATGTTGTAGTTAAGAAACAATAAGGATCTTTATAAAATCTACATTGATATTTTATATCAACCGCTACATCGATAGTCGATACGATCAGTGTTGCTGACTGTAATTTAACGAATCCACAAATTGTGGTATCGTAACCATGGGTTTAGTATAATAAGTCCATGATCGTAACCCACCAGAAAACCAGTAACATAATTATCTTGCCCAACAGATAATACCTTAACATTACTTAATGTGGCTAAATCTTAATATCTGTTTTCTCCGGCCATGTCTTTGAAATTCAGTACCTCGTACCTAAATTCCTTTGTATTTTATGTAATTTTCCAGTAGAGTAAATAGATTTGACGCCACTGCTCGTCAACTTTTGCAACACCTTGCTTCGCAGCTTGCCTCGATGAAGAACTGCTGAACTAATTATTTTATGTTTGTTTAATATTGAATTCAAGATTTCTGGGTAAAAACTGCTTTGTTAATGTTGATACTAACTATCACATATAAAAATCACAAACTATTTTCGGGGTAATCCCCGAAAACATATAACAAAAATAGACATCTTGTAACGTAAACATAGAGTAATTTCATTACAAATTAATATCTAAATCATCCTAGCGATTGAATTTCATACCTTACCACTGACTGAATCAACCAATGCCTCTAGATTGCTAGCCACTAAAACCGATATTTGTCCGCTAAAAGACAAGTATGAACCACCAGATCTAGTGGAAGTTCCGCTACGTTGGCAACACTAGATACGATTGCCCGAGGATATTAAGCGTAGTATTATAGTCTACGATATTAAGGGATTACAGAGTACACTTTAGTCCAAACAATTTAGGCTATGAGAAAAAATATAATGTGAAAATGTACGTAACAAAAGTGGGATATAAGTATATAACGCTAGACATTGGGGAGTTCCGGATCGTAAAAGTTCTAGGAACTATGAGGACTATTTCGTCAGTGAGGGTATTTGCTAATAAATATCTAAGATAATTGAAAGTTTATAAGTCTTACAGTACGAATCTGAATCCATATAAAATAGGTTTGTTTTATGAGTCAAGGAATAATGTCATTAAAAAAATTAGGTCAAAAATACTGGTACCCCTGAAATAAAGGGTTTTGTTTATGTTTTTATTCGCAAGTAGTATTGTTCTAGTGTTCCAATTCTAATTGGACAAGAAATATTGGAAACTTTCAATAATTTGGTGTGCTTATGGTCTACTATAGGGAAAGTCAAAATAATGACACAGAGTGTAATTTCCGATATCTCTCAAATGCTCCATTAAAATAGTTGTAACAGAAGACCGCCATTTTATTACAATGTTTATGAAGACTTTCTAACGTCAGACTTGGCTGCATTATCTAGTATCTTTGGCTTGGGGTAGCGATACTTTCCAAAAAAGATTCCATATAGTAACGATTTATATTGAAGCTTTTAAGAATCTATTTACATAGAAATTGAGATCTAATAGAGCGATCTTTTATGGACATGTTTTTTTTATTGCGTAACTACTATTCTTCTATTGGTTGACATTAGACCAAAATCATCATTTATTGAAAATAGAGGTAAAAATTGTTTACGAAATAATTTTATTGATAAAGCTCGTCAATAAAATAAAAAAAAAAACAAAAGACAAACAGATTGGGAAAAAAAGACACTAAACTATTTTATCTTTGCATAGTTATAGGTATATCCATATTGACAAAACAATGTAACAATCAATCTTGTATCATTTTAAAATAATTAGAGTCGTTTTTACAAGTTAAGTTACAAGTTGTAAAGTGAAGAGAGTTTATGGTGAAATTGAATTATGCTTAGCTTAAATTCTCTTGATGTGATGTAGTAAGCATCATACTGACACTATAAGTATTAAGTTACCTTCAAGAAAAATATTTGTCTGCCATCTTAATTGTGTACAAAATTTACACATTTACTGACATTTTAATCTCACAAAGAAGCGAGAGGAACTGATCACAAACCATCTCTTGAGTTAGTAATTAATTGAGTAAAAATCTTTCACACATTTACTTGTATTTGGTTCCATTCTTAATTTTAAATAATTTTATGGTTCGACAAATAAAATGCGATTTCCTAGGTTCTGAGTTCGATTTATTGGATCTATTTAGTGCTAAATATCGAATATATAAAACCGAAATTTTGCTTTTAAAGATTGATACTTCGATTAATCAATCTCAGAACGCTATCCCTAATAAAACCATTTCATAAGTTTTTGATTATTTAAGTGAAAATTTTCGTACCTTTGTATTTGTTTTAGTACATTTCTAATTTATACAAATTTGTGATTCTAATTGAAGCAGAAAAATGAACCTCGATTATTAGGGATAAAAGATCGACCCACTAATCATTCCAATAGTAGACATCGATTTTAAAAAAACTTGATCTTTAATTCAAAAAGATCGATTCTTCATTAACAAATAACAGATCGCCATCCCTAAATGGGACCAAAAAAAAGTCAATTGTCATTTGTCCTTGTGTTTGTAATTTGTATGAACTGAAAGTAGGTAGTTGTTTAAAAAGCTACAAAATTACAAATTTATTTTATAAATCAAAAGGAAATGGAGAGCAAGAAGACGAAAACTAGTTACGGAAAATGTCGCTGTTGTTTATCTACCGGTCACCATAGAGATATCATGAAAGAATATTATTATAACGGCATACGAGAAGTTTATTTTGATACTTTCATGGAATGTTTCAATTTATTTGTAAGTTTATGTCTTTATTTATTATTTGGCGTCACATTGCGATTTCCCTTGTATGTTTCAGCTTATATTAAAATTAGTTTCTATTGAGGTGGCTTATAATAATTTTAACTATAAGACTTATGTACGTATATTTCTATTTCTTAAAATAATATATTGCTTTAGCATATTTGTAACATTAAAAAAATATTAAAATCAGAATAATGTGGGCTATAGTGTGGGTTCTGTCTATAAGTTAAAAAAATTAGTTAATATTTAACAATTTGTTAAATATACATGTAGCCCAGTTAACACCTGCTAGAAAAGCTAGTATAATCAAATCATTTTTCTTTGTAGATAACTTCATATCTATTCTGGTGTAATTTTTTTCTAGGATCCACACCTAGGTTTCATTTAGATGTTAAAATAAGCCTCTGTAAATATGAGCCCTTAATAAATTAAGGTTTTCTGCAAGAGACTTTATTATTTTTCTGATTTTATAATCTATAAACAATAAATTACACCGCCATCTCCATCAAATATTTTTGTAGAGAATTGAATGCTCTTACGTAAAAGTTCTGATGTCATTTTTTGATGAATCAACTGAGTTAAAAGTTATTCAAGGTGAAAGTTTAATTTATTCAGCATAAATAAACATAGCCTGAACCATGGATACTTACAAAATATTTGGAGTGTCCCTAATACACTATTAAAATGAATAAAACATGTCTGCATCCCTGTTCATTTTTAACAACAAATTACCAATAAGAAATAACTTGGGAATCTTTTTCAGTTGTCAACCGATGAACAGCTTAGCACACTAATATGTTCTTCCTGTGTTTCCCGTCTCAGAGATGCTAGCACCTTCAGGATGTTAACCCTTAGCACTGAACGACAACTACTCTCAGTTCTGTCCCATAGCAAAGACAAGCATACAGTTCAGTTTGTTAATGGTAAGCTACCTTAATTATATGAATAGTATTTTCAATTCATCATACTATATGTTTATTGCAACTTGTAGTTATTCATAATGAAAAGGACCACAATCTCAGAGGTTTATCAATAGGTATTTATTAAAAGTGAAAATATTATTTTGAACACGCTTTTATTAGCTTCATATGGAAACTTTGAACATGATTTTGACCAGCTTCAAAATGTCTCCAAATTTGGCATACCTATCAAAGACCGATGACAATAAAATATTTTAAACAGCCCTGTTATCCTAGTAAGGATTACAGATTTTTTAGTATCTGATATTCAAAAAATTAAAATAACACGCTTTTATAGAAAATCTAAATAAAAAATGAAAAATAAATAATGCTTAAAAAAAAACACGCTTTTATAGAAAATCCAACAAAAAAATAGAAAATAATTTATAAAATTTGAATTTTATAAATTAAGAGAAAAAAATCGTGGGGTGGTGTCAGCAGTTATAAATATTTTATTGACAGAAATAAGTAGAGGAGCATTTTTTTTTGTCCTATATATACTATTCTTAATTTATATTAATTAATTATATTCTATTTTTTAGTTGGATTTTCTACAAAAGCTTGTTTTTTAGTTTTTTTTTTATTAAACTATTATTTCTTTATAATTTACTTGTAACTATGTTATATTTTTATTAATTTTAGTACCTGTAGAACCACAAGCAACAGATGATAGCAATATCAAGATGGAAGATGAAGTGAAAGATGAACCGATTGATGTAGCATTTGGTAATAATTATGAATCTGATGACTTTTTGGACACCGAAGATTGTGGTGAGAAGATTGAATATGTATTTCGGAAATATAACCTACAAAAAAACTGCTGTAAAATTTACCTTTTGCTATAGTAGCACCACCATAATTTAACACTTTTCGACTGACACGTTTTCTACACTGAGATGATCCTCCTGTGTATATTCTTCATAATCCACACGTCCCTATATATTATAAATGCCTTCTAGTGGTATGCACTTTAAATAATATTTGCGTCTCAGTGGTAAGCAGATATTGTGCTTTATCTGCCATTTGTTTTCAAACTGTGACAGTTTATAAAAGATTATAAACTTGCAAAAAATGGTAAGTTTTCTGATTATATTATTATTATTTTACTTTTCTTCTTTTTATTATTTAAAATTTCTTTATTTACATCCTTACAATTTATGGTAAAAGAGGGTGCAAAAAGGAATGATTTTTCAGATATTACAGTGTAACAGTTTGGCCTCACCCTTATAGAAACTATCAAATTATTAATTATAACCTGCTAGTAATTGACAAGCACCATTTCATGTTAGTGTAGCCTGTGTTTTCTCGTTACTCTACCGATATTTATATAAGTAATTAGAATTATCATTTAATAGTTTCAGACTTGAAAGACCATGATAATAAGGGTTAACTGTTAAAATTTGATGATAATAATTAAGTAATCAACGGCCTTATGGATGATCATGAGGATGGTTCAGATTTTGTAAACATAACACAACGAACTGACGAATCTGATAATGAGGAACCTACAGCTTCAATGTTGTCTAGTGTAGTATTTACTGGAAACATCAGGAAATGTTCATACCAAATCCACCTAAGCAAAATCTATTTCGGCCTGTTTCACCAGCTAGCGTTATATATTAAACCTCATATATTTTTTTAGATACATACCCAGATATAATCTATGATCAATTTTGTGTGAACACAAATAGAACTTACTTAATGAAGAGTGGACAGGATTTCAATACCACTGTGGACGAGATCAAAACGTTCTTTGGCATTTACCTAGCTATGAGCTGTTTCGGTTTACCGAAAATAAAGATGCATTTTGAAACTGGTGAACCATGTAGATGTCGATGAAGTCTCTAAGAGAAACAAATTCTGGAAGATTTACTCTTTGGTTGAAACGATTAGACAAGCATGTCTCGATAATCCAATACCTAAAGATGTTAGTATTGACTTACAGACAATATCACTATTGAATTTGATTTCAAGGAAACAGTCGAAGAATCGAAATGGTTTTATAAGCTATATTTGTACTGCACAGGACCTTTGGATTTCTTATTGTACGTTGGGAAATGTGGTGCGACGCTGTCAGACGTTGAGGCAAAAGGACTGAGAACATTAGCTAGAAAGTCGTATTGGAATTCTCGCAAATGCTACCCGAAGGTACAATAATAATATGGAGAAATCTTTCATGTCTATCCGTTTGCTCGATAGACTAAACGACAAGAATATTAAAGCGACCGGTTGCCTGAGCAAGTCACAAGTGCCGAAATATTTACACTTTATAACTGATACAACTGTTGAAAGATATGGGACATGGATGTTCAGATCAAGTAATTCGGTGCGATGGGCAGATGGCCTGCCTGAAATATGAATAAATACATGTATGAGTTTATGAAATAAATAAGTAAAATAAGGAGGGACAAAGTCTCAGGTTATGCCTGATGTGCGTAGGGGACTAAAAAAAAAGAAGAAATTATATAATGGAAGGTATTTGTATTAGCCTCGGCTGTCGATTCCAAATAACCCGTAGGTAAATTCACATGCTGGAGGAATACATACAGAAGGACTGTTGAATTTGAAAGATCGATTGCGGTCGAACGATACGGCCAAATAATGAAAGGCGCGGATATGTTCGATAGTGTTGTGGATTTTCATAAAATCCCACCATCCATCCATATGACGTCCTCTACTGGACATAGGTCTCTCCCAATAAGGGAGGGTTTGCCGTAATCGCCACGCTTGGCAGGCAAGTTGGCGATCGCAGTAGGTGTTTGTAGTACAGAGGATGTTCTTGCCCAATCACTGGTTTAAATCCCTTAGTCGCGTTTTACGACACCCACGGGAACGATATGGGATGGTACTATTCTTAGCCGGGGGACCACACGGTACAAAAGAAAATCACACTGCACTGTAAAAAATGGACAATCCCTTTGATATTTCACTGTTTTGATTTCGCAGCGGCTGCTGCATGGCTTCTATATAAAAGAGATTGTAGTTGGATGTGTTGGATTATTTACACTTCAAGATGTCTATTTCGAGTTTGTTACTTCGTACTATGAAATGCAGGGTTTTACGGTTTCGAAGGACCTAATTCGAGTCCGAAAAAAAGCAATGTCCCCTAACAAACGATTGGAGTATATAATGAGTCTGTCAGTCATCTGCCAGTGATATCCGATACTGTACATAATAGGTGTAGTTTAAGAGTAAGAAGACACGTGTCAAATGTAACAAATTCAATATATACTTGTGCCTCGTCACTGGATGTAACTGCAACAAACAATACAAAAAAATACCAGTTCAGCATATATGCTGCATACAATAAAATTGTCACAATGTTTGTTTTCATTTGGGCTCATACTGAATTACATTACGAGATTAATTAACGAATATTAAACTTATTTATTTCCAATAAATGTATCATTTTGAAATATATTTCTTTTATTTTTACTTATCCAGAAATATTTAGTTACCCGACTCGACAGACTTTGTCTTGTCTTGTCGCATCGTGGTTGGGCATTTTCTAATGATGCCCGCCTGGGTAGCTACCACCCCCAAGTTTGAAAACCTGTCGCCAAATACCAAAACGTGTGCTCCGGCAGCATCACATGAGAACCAATATCTCTAGGTTTAGTGTGTTCACCATCTTGGACCACATCATCACTTAACATCAGGTGAGATTGTAGTCAAATAATAACATTATAAAAAAAAACTGATTAACTGTTAATCGTATCGCTGTTTTTTTTTGTTTCCATTTATTCGTTTTTAAGGCAAAGGTACTTGACCATGTAGCCAAGTCAGACTTTAGGAATACTATTCATAAATGGTGGTAACAAAGTCTTCGACCAATGTGTGTTGACAGTAATGACATATGGCACTGAAACGTCACTCACAATGGGCCTAATAAAAACGCTCAATGGCAAGGAGAGAGCTATGTTTAGAGTTTCACAGTATGATCGAATCATAAATGAAAAGATCCGCAGAAAAACTAAAGGTGGCAGTGGGCTGGGCACATTGCTCGCAGAACCGATGCCCGATGGGGCAAGCGTGTTCTCGAATGGGTACCACGCACCGGAAGATGTAGCGTGGGTAGGTTCCCCACAAGGTGGACCGACGACCTTGTGAAGGTCGCGGGAATCCGCTGGATGCGGTTGCCGCAAGACCGGTCGTTGTGGAAATCTTTGAGGGAGACCTATGTCTAGCAGTGGACGTTTTTCGGTTGAATGCATGGATGGGTGGTAACAAAATGACGGCCTTCTGTTACAAACACTGCAACGGGAGTGATTAGGACATTTCAGAATTCACGGTCCGTGTCATTATTTTTAATTCATTTCACTTCTGTACCATAACTAAACTATATCACGTAAAATGCCACCAAAATTACCTAATATACAGTCAAAAGCTGCAAGATAATTAATTAAAAATAAGGTAAGATAATATAGTCGACATGACAGTTCAAAAGCGCGCTAAGTACCCCTCTTAACACCTCTTGACCAAAAGGTCATACAAGCAATAATTGCCCAAACCCAAATTATGAGGTAACTATGCGGACACGGACCTAGTTCTGCTTTGCTTGTTACGACCTTTAATAAAAAAAAATCAAGTAATAATTATGTAAGTAAATAATTAATAATAACAAAATAAGTATCTATAAAATAATTTAACATACAGGTATAAAAAAATTCATAGAAGTAGATTTAAGCTCACATATGCGAAAGAAGATTACTAACTGCATAGCTGCTTGAATTGCTATTATAGGCAATTTTTTCCGACGCAATTCGAATTAAATCTCCAATATAAAAAAAGGTGTGGACCCAGAGTCCGCAGATAGTTTAATTTTAATAATAATAAAAAAAAGCACCCCTCTTATCCGTATTATCAACGCACGCAATAAATCAGTGTTGCCCGGTTGTAATTTCAGATATAGAGGCTAAAGAACTTATAGATAGCAACAATTGCACTTTAGTTGAAGGTGAGGCCGCTCTTATTTCCCGGTTCGAAGGCAAAGCGATGAAGCCTTTGCCAACGAGGCGGACCCTCAGAGAAACTTGCCCGAATTACGTGAAACACCTTGATCTGCTTAAAGGTATAATATACCAAATGTCTCGATTATTTATAAATGTTTAATTCGAATCAGTGGGATATAAACATTTCTAAATATTCTAGTAACAAATTTATTTGTGATATTTAAGTATAACTATGATTTACCACAATTTCTTTTTAATAAAATATCCATTTTTTAGACGTTAAAGCCTCATCGTCATGGTAGGTTGGCCACAATATCACCTGGTGTTAAGTGACGATGTGGTACAGGATGGTAAACACACTAAGCCTCGGTTCTGGTTCTTTTGTGATACTGCCGGAACACACCTAGTGGTATTTGGTGATAGCTTTTCGAACTTGACAGTGGTAGCTACCACCAAGTTATTGGTTTTTCCTCACGATATTTTCCTTCATCGAAAGCTCAGATTGATTTTAGACTTGGATAGGTCATTATTTCCAATACACTTTACCTGTGCACAATAAAACCAAACTATATCATATAAAACACAATATACACAAGTTAATGAATTAAAGACATTAAATGCTTGCTTGTCTCATAAATTTAGTATCTAAATTTGAAATATATTATCCTCCCTTTCAGATATAGAAATAGTACCTAAAATGCTGAAGAAACTCCTACAGGAGAACTACACTAAGCTATCTGAGAGGGTGTACGTTACGGAGAAATTCGCCCAGATAGTTAACGCGACAACTCTACTGGAGTTTTCCAACATAACTCCCTTCAGGAGTAGGGCTCGGAACGGTTTCCCGTGCTTCTATTGCAGGAATATATTCGAGAATCTAGACAAGTTACGTGACCACACGGCCTGCCATAAAAAGAGCGAAATAAACCGTGTCCTTAAAACCTACGGAGCTGAAAGTTTCGTCGTAAACGCCGATATCACGAACTTAATTTGCACGATATGCAATCAGCAAGTCGTCAACATAAACGAGTTGAAATCGCACTTAACTAAAGTGCACAAGAAGAAAATGTACCTTGAGTTCACAGATAGAGTTATACCTTTTAAATTATCCGAGGACAACGTCTTCAAATGCCAAATATGCGGGTGTAATTACGAAACGTTCGGCGCAATCGAGAGGCATATGAATGTGCATTTCAGGAATTACGTGTGCAAAGTATGCGGAACGGGTTACGTTACGAAGTATAGGTTAAAAGTGCACGCCAAAAGTCACAATGAGGGTACTCACCCGTGCGAAGTCTGCGGCAAAGTGTTCACGTCGCACCAGAAGCACAAGAACCACGTCGACACCGTCCACAGATCTGTGAAAAGGTTCAAATGTACCAAATGCCCGGAGAGGTTTAACGAATACTTCAGGAGGCAGAAGCATATGGTCGAAAGGCACGGCGTTGCGCCTTTGCAGTATAAATGCAACGTCTGCGATAGAACGTTCGAGAGGCGTTACACGTTATCGAGGCATATGAAGAGGGACCATTTGGAGGAGAGGGACTACCAGTGCGAATTGTGCTCGTATAAGTGCTTCACGAAGAACGAATTGAGGGTGCACATGGTGAAGCACAACGGGGAGAGGATATACGAGTGTTCGGTCTGTAAAAAGTCTTATGCGAGGAAGAAAACCCTGAAGGAACACATGAGGATACATAACAACGATAGGAGGTTCACGTGTGCCGTTTGTGGGCAAGCTTTCGTACAGAAGTGCAGTTTGAAAGGACATTTGAAGACGCATCATCTTGAGTTCACTTTGTCATAGCATTCAATTTTCATATTAGGATACAAGGAGAGTGTTTGTGTCTATGAAGAAGTTGCCTTAAGACTTACCTGATTAAAAATATATCTCGAAACATTAATCTGTGTGTGTTATTGATAGCTAGTGCCATTTTTTCAAATGAGTGTATAAGGGATCGTTCAAGTATTTGACGTATAAATAAGACTTTGCATCCTCTTATCAACAATAGTTAGGGATTGTTCATTAATCACTTGAGGCTTGAAATGAGAGGGAGGCGTTTCAGAAAAGACTACAAAGGGAGGGTGTATGCAGTGAGATACTGAGAACTCGCCGTTGCCAGGTAACGATTTCCAAAATCTTGCAGAATTCAATAAGGCTATTTAAAAGTATAATAATCTGGAAAAAAATTCTAAACTTACAATAAAAAAGAACATGTAATTTTGGGTTTATTCCACAACCACATCACGTTTAAAACTAATCATCTAAGTTTAATAAAAAGTGATGTAAGTGATTTACAAGACAGGATAGAACGAATGCTGCCTTTTGTACAATCTATATTAATAAATGAAATTGAAGTGTCTGTTTGTAATGTCAAAATTTTTTTTTACTAAATACATATGAATGCACATACATACGATAGCTATACCAAAAATACAATTCTAAAATATTTTATCAGTCAGTTTCGAGTAATCTCCGGTACGGCTGGACCGATTTTGACGGGACTTTTTTTGTTCAATAGCTGAAGTTACTCCGGCTAACTTAAGGTACTTTTATGTTTTCGAAAATAATCAGGATTCCGAGCATAAAATATTAAACATGAAGTATATACTAATAAATAAAATTGGAGTGTCTGTTTGTAATGTCAAAATTATTCTTTTTTACTAAATAGATATGTTTGTGTATATGATACCTATACCAAAAATACAATTTTTATGTCTGTCTGTCTGTTTATTCCGGGTAATCTCCGATTTAGACGGAACTTTTTTTTTGGTGATAGCTAAAGTTACTCCAGGTAACTTAGGATACATTTAATTTTCAAAAATTATTAGGGTTCCACATAAAAAAAATAAACCTCATAAAAAATTGAATGAAATTAGATTAAATGCACAGTTTTACGGGTAAGTGCTTGAATTTATGAGAAATACATATATTTAATTTATCTTAATACTAAAAAATGTTTAAGAAAATAATTAGGGTTCCGTATAAAACAATTAAAACGCAGTGAATAACATACCAAATGCGGGCGCAGCCGCGGGCACACAGCTAGTTGTAAATAAAATCCGATCTAATGCAGCTTTACTGACTGGTATTTGAATTTGTAAGAAATATCTTTTAGTTTGAAAAAAAATATTGGAAAACAATAAGGGTTCTGTATAAAAAGATAAAATGTAGTGAAGAATATGTGAAACACGGGCGCAGCCGCGGTATCACAGCTAGTGTAAGAATAGGGATGTAAGGAGGAAAAAACAATGGTCATTGATGTAAAGTTTTATTTGTCTACTAGCTGCGTGCCCGCGGTTGTGCCCGCGTTTCACATAATCTTCACTACGTTTTAAGTTAATAAGTATACGGAACTCTCTAATTATTTTCCTAAAAAAATGAGTACTAAGATAAAGTAAAAATATTTCTCATAAATTAAACACTTGCCCGTAAAACTGTGCATTGAATCGGATTTCATTCAAATTTTTAGGACTTTCATTTTTTTTACGCAGTACCCTAATTATTTTCGAATATTAAAAGTACCCTAAGCTACCCGATGTAACGTCAGCTATCTACCAAAATCCGTCCAGCCGTTCCGGAGATTACCCGGGTCAACAGACAGACGGACAAACAATTTGAAAATTGTATTTTTGGTATAGGTTGTTCGTATTTTTAATGTTGGGGAAGCTCTAATTTTATATTATTTTAATTATAAACTTATTAAAGCAGCTCTTGTATTTTATTTAATATGGCAACTATATTACATATATTTTTAAATTTAAACTATTTTATTACAGAGTGGTCAGTATTATTAAAACCTTTTCATACAAAACTAGAAACTTCTTAACACCCTCGCTTAATTTTATATAAAGTTCATTTGATTTTATAAAAGTATTTTTAAAAACATCTTTACCATTACCACTCTTATACTTGTGTGACGTCGCACACAACGCCACAGGATTAATTTTCTTTTAGAAGTCTCATTTTCAAATTTTTTAATGTTCTTTCTGCCTTAGGCGTAGATTCCCACGCTGTTACAAATATTTTGTAATCGTCACCTAAGAATGTTAATATTATACTCAACCATTTCATCGTCAATACTTGTTTTAAGTTGCCTTAATCTATAGACCAGGTTTTCCAATTTGTACATGTTTTCAGACATAGATCATTATAGTATTTCAAATTATAAAAATCTTGTAATATGGAAAGTTTTTTGTCGTTCTTCATTTCCTTTAAATAGTTCGCATATTTTATTGTACATCGTCGTCGTAAAAAGTCGTCGAGCACTCGTATGATTGAGGTATAAATATTTTATCAATTCTTGTTAAAATGATATGCTTTGCCATGGCGTCTAATTTTACAAAATTTTCAGCACCCATTCGGGTTTCGCCATTGACAATGTTTTTCAAACCTTTCGCCTCGAACAATATCGTTATTTGAGATTTCCATAATTGAAAAGATAAAGCGTCATTAAGAATTTCTATTCTCGAAAGTTCCTCCATTTTTAATGGTTGTTCACACGTTTTTCCCAATTTTATTTTCTCTTGAGGTTTTAAGGTCAGAAGGGTCTGAGCTCATAATCTTTCCGAATTTTTAATGTTATGGAAGCTGTAATTTAATATTATTTTAATTACATAAGTAAAATACTTATTAAAGCAACTCTTGTATTTTATTTTACATGACACAACTATATTACTGTTTTATATTTACACGGAGTGCAACGGAAGAGCAAATACAACCAACAAACACGCTTGTGATTTTTCAACTCCTTTATTCGTGTCGGTGTCGGTACACCCAACCCTCGAACACACTACCCTCTTATGTCAATATCTAACAATTACATATATTTTTAACGATTTTATAACAGAGTGGCCAGTATTATTAAAACCTTTTTATACGAAACTAGAAACTTTTCTAAACATAGGTATCGTATCGTGTCTTTAGTAAAAAAAAAATGACATTACAGATAGACACTTCAATTTTATTTATTAGTATAGATTATTCCGATTCTATTCTTACATATTATTTAATGTAACAAAATATAAATATTAAAACTTGACCAGATAATAAATCTACTGAGTACAGATAGGGGCCATTAATTATAAGTCAATTTTACGAAGAATCTCAATCTAGGACATTATTTTCAAGTATCTCTTAACATTCAGCCATTGTAAGTCATGAAACTTGTTTTCAGTTAGTTAAAAAAGGTTTATTTTTTAATTCATACAAAAGCTTTATTAGAATAAATTATATACTAGCTGTGTGCACGCGGCTCCGCCCACGTATCATATATTCCACTTCACACATTGGTGCCTAATATAGTTTTAAAAAAACCCTAGGAAATTAATGCTTTGATGGTCTTTATTTTTTGGACCTAAATTGAGTTTGGTACTAATTACAGATAATAACGGATTAACAAATAGACAAGAGTGGAGAGTGAGTTTGAATTTAAGACTTGTTAACCTCTTGAGCACTTTCCTGGCGTTTCTATTGTTTTCCTATTGTTTCATTTTTATGGGTACTTGACACATTAAACAATAAATATTGTAATAGACTTAATATTCCTTTTATAATAATTATCGTATTTACACAGTTGATTCATTATTATTGGTGCCACATAAGAACAAAGTTCAATAAAAAACAAACTTCATTTTTTACACAATTTATTAAATGTATTAATAGCAACTTTTTTTTTCTACACATATTAAGGACTGCCCATTAATCATGTGATGTTTTAGCAACTTTTCGTATATTTTATTCCGAATTTATTTCGTGCCTCACGTGATTAATGGCAATCTCTTATCCTTTTTGATTGAAGCACCAATCTAAAGTGGTGTCTCCAGTATACACACAATTTTCCATCAATAGAATTAGATGACAAGTTTTGAACCAAAACAATTTACATTTTATCCAACATATCTATGTAAGCACAATCAATAAGATCCTCATTCTTTACTCCGAGTTCCTTCTGCAGTTTACTCGCAATCTCTTGGCCTTCCTCCACAGTCTGTTCCGGACGTAGAACCACCTCTAATTCCATGAAGTTGCCAAGATTATCCACTGTGTCTATATGTATACGGGTTTGGCCTACCATGTACAGTTTTCTGGAAAACCAATCAATCTTTAGTTTTTTAGATATGACATGTTTAGAAGATAGAGAATTTGTGTTTATGTGTAATGTTTTCATGATAAGTTGCACTAAGCTGTTGATATCAGAGATTATAAATTTGATTCCTGGGCAGGAAGGATATAGTTTTAAACAGGAATTTAGATAACTCCTAGGTTTACAATGTGGGTGATAACACCCCCTGTGAACATTTGAGACTCTGGTGGGCAGTAGAAGACATTAGGAAGTATTGATGAGCAAAGGGGTGTGGGCAGATTACAAATATAGTCTAAAAGAGGCAAACAGATTATGGGGTACTCTAGAAAAAAAACACATTATCAAGTGGGGGTGAGTATAACAAAGTAAGAATAAAATATTTTGTGTTCAACAGTTACTTGGCAAGATTTTCAAAAATTATATTTCAATATATATCCAACAGTGTAGCTTCTAAAGGGGTAGGCAGCGCCATCAAGCTCAGAGGGTGCTTGTACCACAATCTCATCTGATGTTAAGTGAAGAGGAGGCCTAGGATGATACACATACTTTGTATCGGTTCCGGCTCTAACTGATACTGGTTTTAAAACTTGTATCTGACCATATTGAACCATAATCTAGTAGCTAAATTAATTTGAATGTGTTGTGGTTATTTGCAGTTAAACCAGCATTCACTTTTGTGGTTATGTTGCCCCAAACTAAAAAATTGCCACTTCTGATTTTTTTTTAAATAAGGGTTAATAGATATTTTTTATTTATGACAAAACAAAACATTATCTATTAAAGTTTCATAATTTATATATATCAAAATACTTGTACTGACAGATGGATTCATCAATACAGATCCTAAACATTTTTTGTCTATTTCATTAGAATGAAATAAAAGTAGGTAAAATCAAGAATGAATTACGAACATTTTTAGAAAACGAAAGGATTACTATGCGATTTTTTTTTCTATAATGGTAAAATTTACCATAACAATTTTTGTAACCAAACGGCCGCCGCGGCGCCCGAGCAAATAACCTACTTGCTCCCCCTCGTTAGAGCACGTGCTGGTCAAATTAAGTACATAATCGTTATAATACAAACTCACCGTTCTTTTATAACTTTGCCTCGAGCTCCCAAACATTTCTGTAACATGCTATCAAGTAATTTCGCTTTAACCTTCTCGCTAGCGGTGAATTCTAACAACTCATAATTACTGCATTTAGGACCGATGTCATCATCTCTATCATAACGGACTAAAGTCGCCGCAGAGTCCTCGTAGAATCGCATTTTCAAACGACCAGTACCGACTGTGTAAAATGTATCATTTTGCTTTATCAATGTTGGTGGACCGTTGCTGAGTCTCTCAGCGACTTTGCAAATATTGTTGTAGTCGTTTATTTTTGCTTTAATTTCAACATTACGCATTTTTGAATATTCCTTTGGACACAATACTACAGTTTTATTTGTATAGTTTCTTGATTCCTTTATTCTGTATCTGGGACTTTCGATTTACCGCCTTCCTACGATTGACAACTTTAACAAAGGTAATTTGACAGTAGGGACGCTCAATGTTAAAACATAATTGAGATATCGATATCTAAAATTAAAAATCTTTTTGTTGCAAAGATTAAACTATACTTGTATTTTAAATCTTTCTTTCCCTTATTGATATAGAGCGTTTCTCAAGCGTTGTTTATGTCGTGACCCACAAAAAAGCCAAAAAGTTAAGTATGGATACACCCTACCCCGTATTATAAAATTACAATAATATTTTAATTGCTTATTCATACGTTTAATGTGTCGAGTTTCCATAAAAATAAGACAATAGGAAGACATACGAAAAACAACGGAAAGCTGGCGTAAACGCCAGGTTAGTGCTCAAGGGGTTAATAACTATTTTTCATTTTATTACGTTTCGTTATTGTATCAATTTAAAAATATATATCTTCCGGACTTATCATAATGTTGGTCAAAATCAAGTAAAATATATTATTTTACTAACTAATTTCATAAATAGTAACTTTTTCAATGCTACTCAAACTGAAAAAAAAACGATAAACCGCGTATTATAAATATAAATTTTCGGACGTATAAATTGCGCCTGTTTATTTGAGAGTCTATAAACTTAAGAGTATCCTAAGCGAGGTCTTAAACTGTACGGTGTACTAGCCCAAATTGTCAAATAAGCCGTTTGCGCATCCCGTGGCACATACCTACGCTATTACAAGTTCGTACATTTTAATTGCTTCAGTTATAAAACAAAAGGACACGAGGGAGAGCTTCATTGTTATTTATATGTTTAATGAAATAGCATATGGAACCAAGTACATACAATTATTAGCCCACTCCCTCAGTATTTAATGTTTTTAAAAATAATAGATAACAGTAAAAAGACGGTTAAAATAAAATGGACAAATTTATCACAAAGCGAAGTGTTCCTTCTACGTCTTGTGAAACGGCGAAGAAAAAGACCAGGTTATACAACGACACATATTTGAATATGGATTTATTGCATTGGATGACAAGCCACAGTGTGTTGTTTGTTTGGAAACTAAATACAGAAATCGTCTGTACCAGTCGAAAATAATTTACTTATAAATGTTTGCAATAATGATAACGTCGTATTGTACAATAATGAAAACGCCCTCGATGCGGTCGGTGCTCTATGGTATTAGGTATGAAATGTAATGGGTACTGATTGTTATAGTAAAGAATAGTAGTACGCTATTTTTCGTTACTTTTACACCTCTAGAATGTATCTCAACCAGATCAAGGACGTTCTGGAAAAAGGCCAGGTCAAAATTATTAGTAACCCAAGAGTGTGTATGAAGGTCCTTATGAAAGTAGAATAAGCGAAAGACGTGTATCAGGAACGTTGCAAGTATGTAACGTCGGAATGATGTAGTTGTGTTTTTTCCATATTTGTTATTTTCAGGAACTTTTATTACCACGGTCGCCACGTTGTGGGGCTTTGGGAACGTTTATTTATTTAAATATTTAAGGTTATTTTTTTTATAAAATTAAAAGCTTCTTACTATTGAATTGTATATTTTATTTCTTCATTTATTTTTAGATTGACATAGAAATGTACTCTTTTTAAAATTAGAAGTTACATAAATTAAATATAAAGTAAAACCTTAGTCTTTTTGGAACAGTAGTCTCTTCCTACCCTTGTTGGAGAGAGGTAAGTAGATATGAGTGTAGAAAAACAATAGTCGATATTTTTACCTTTTAACCTATATCATTTAAGTTATTACGTCCAATATCGATGTGTCAGTAACATATACGAATATCAATCGATCAATATTAAAACAGCGATGTTTTCAGGTCAAACATAAAATTTTTCGTTTAAATTGAAATCGAGCAAGTCGACATTGTACATTGGGCATCCCTACGACTCACCTGTAGTTTTGTTTACATTTTTTTATTTACGTTCGGCTATCTGCTATGTACTACAAAAAAGATAAATCATTTTCTAAATCAAATTGGTTTGATCAATTACATCAATGGACGACGTAAATGTAAATAGCTGGATTTTACAGCCCGATGTTTGTAGATGTTGTTTATCAGCAAGTGGTTTATGGGACTTAACAGCTACGTACATAAGTGAAGCTGGAAATAAAGAAGTATTTACTGAAATGCTTCAAGAATGTTATGGGCTTGCAGTAAGTTCTATTATAATTTTCAATTATTTTGTAAAGGCAAAGGTGTTTTTAATGATAAATATTATTGGTTTCGTGTTTATATATTTCTAGTGATGATTTATTACCTCCTTGTCATTTTTTTTGCCATTTCTTAATTATTTATATTTATATTTAAGTAAAATTGTTTAAAAAGTATTGTTGTATGTTATTCTCTATAATTATAATAATAGGTTTTATTACCAACATCAAGTCCTTTTAAATTAAATTGTATACATTTTAAAATAAGAACATATTTGGTTTAGTGGCTCATCTCATTGCAACACAGAGACCTTCTCCAGTATCTTCCATACTCTTCTTAATTGTTGCTATTTGGACATCAAATAAATACTGGGTTTGGTACTTTTTTTAATTTATGTGAAATTGTTTTATTATTTAAGTAATGTTTACTCATCTATTTGCATTTTATTTTAATTTATGCAAATGCTTAAGTTTTCATCAGGGATGACTGGGGGACTGCATACTGTTTCAGACAAAGGGATGGAGTGAGTCAAACTGTCCAAAAATGTCTTATATAATTTTGATCATCTCTTCATTAGACCATTGTTTTTGTTATTCTGCTTATAATTAACGAAATGTGAACTAAACTCATTAAATATATTTTATTTCAGCTAACCTGCTTAAAAGAATGGGGACCAAGTAGGCTGCTTTGTGCGCTGTGTGCGAGTCATTTACGAGAGGCATGTGCTTTTAAAAAACAAATTTTAAAAGCTGAGAGGCTATTCACTGATTATTGTTCTAATAAGAAAGGTATTTTTGCTTTATAATATTTATGTTATACACATAAAATTCAAATATACATACAAATAACATTATTAACATTTTGGTTATTTTTGACTTCCCCTCTCCTTCATCAGCAACAGTAAGCAAAACTCAATGAACGCCAATGATTAAATGAAACAACAAAAAGATAAGCAAATATTATTTACTGAGTCAGAATACTAGCACTGCACTGTGAACCCATGGTTTCTGTCCAACAATAATGCTGAGACTGGGCCTACTTCTTCCCACACAATACTTCTTCAGTCTTTTGTGTATAATTTTTATTAGTGTAGTAATATCTTTTTGTCTGTGTTTCTGTATCATGTTGTCTTGTGTGGCACAAATAAATACAATCTATCTTTCTTTGAATCTATCTTTCAACTATAGAACAAAATAGAGCACCCCCAAAACACAGGCCTGGTAATGCAAAATAAATTAATTTACCCTCTTCATGGATACTGTTAGGATTCGAATTTTTTTTACTTACCTCTGTATACATAAATGCCTGCATTTTTCAGATATTCTTGATAAGCAAATGAAAATTGAAACAGAATCTACTTGTGATGTGAATAGCCCTTTATGCTTTATAGATGAGGATCTGCAATGTCATGGTAAGTAATTCAATGATTTATTGTCTATGGTTATTCATGACGTCATGGGGGATATCTGTAATGATTTCATGAGCAATGTTTAATTTATACTTTTCGGGTTTTTTACCACTGTATGCTACTGCTTACGTTATCCTAGTGATGACAAAGAGTAGGGGGCACTCAAGATGTCTAAAATTGTGCTTAAGTATTAACTTTAACTGCCCCATAAAGTGCAAAGATACAATTTTATACATACAGATTTAATTTCCATGTACTGCCTTCTTCCATAGATGATAATAATATAAAAGAAATAATCAGACCCCAAATATCAGATATTAAAACGAGAGTAAACAATAAAAAAGATTTAACTACAAGAAAGGGACAAAAGAATAATTTGAAAGTAAAAAAAAGAGACGGAGGACGATAAATGTGGATGAGACAGATTCAGATACTCCAATATCAGTATTAACAAGTAGGAAAGTTATTGTTCGTTTGGAAGAAGACGAGGGTGAAGTTTTGGAAGATTATAAGACTAAAGCAGATAAGACTGAAATTGATATACAAGGTATGTCTTTGAGCCTGTTTGTTTTTTTTTATAATAAGAAAAACCAGAACTGAATAGCAACCATCTTTTATTGTGAAAAGGGCAGAGAGCATAAAGACATCATAGAACATAGACAATCAAAACTTATTTCTATTTCAGATACACAACAGTTTCTCACATTTTCATATGCGTTGATTGATTTTAATACAGTTTGAGCCCCGCAATCATTTGGTTGATCAGTTTGTTCACTCACTTGAATGTAGTTTTTGTTAATCAATTCAAGAATGCACTGTATATTATATGAGTATTTTATAGACTGTATTTATAATATTCATATGTCGATTACCCATAAAAATGAGACAATAGGAAAACAATGGAAAGCTGGCGTAAACGCCAGGTTAGTGGGGTTAATGGTTGGAACACATACTGGCTGGAGTTAACCATGGGTTAAGTTTAAAAGGAAACAGAGATATGTTATTGTAAAGTTTTCTCTAAGATTTTTTATAAAATGCGATTCTTTAAAGGTCATATATTTTTTAAAATTAAGCCTACATGAGCCATGTAGTGTGGGTGTGTGCCCCCCACAAGGTGGACCGACGACCTGGTAAAGGTCGAGGCAGACCGCTGGATGCGGGTGGCATAAGACGGTCGACGTGGAGATCTTTGGGGGAGACCTACGTCCAGCAGTGGACGTCTTTCGGTTGAATGGATGGACAGATGGAACCCATGAAAATTGATTACAATATAAGGACTTTTTCTACTATCACTAATGCTTAATTAAAGTATATGTGAACACAAAATACGTTTGTACATAAATCGTCCATGAAAAAATATGTTACTGACAGTGAAAACATGTTCAAAAGCAGTCACATGGTTTAGAAGGAGGTAGCGTATAAATAGACAGAAAGAAAGTAACTTTGTTTTATACTTTGTAGATGTTGTAAATAAAACATTAACATAAAAACATAGTTTATATTTTAAGATAAATTATTGACAAGATAAAAGAAAAATATATGTTCATGTCAAAACTAAAAATATAATATGTACTACTATACAAATAAGGTTAAATGCAATATTACAAATAGGTTTTATATATTATACTACAGTAGATATATTTATAAATGATTTGTTTTTTAGGAAGACAGCCTTATCCGTCGGCAGACGTGAAACATGTGTCAGAGCGTAAACGAGTCATGCTAACATGCGACACTGTACTCAGAGATACGACGGCGTGCCCCTTCAGGCACCACAAGAGCTGGTTCCAATGTTTCTTCTGTACGCAAGACTTCATGGAAATAAATCAGCTGAGGCTGCATATAACGCAAACACACGGCGACGTCGACGTCGAATTAAAAAAGATAAAGCGCTATCCACGCTCGTTACAAATCGAAATTTCCAATTTGGAATGCCGCCATTGCGATTTGACTTTGACAGATGTCGTGTCCATGTGCCGCCATTTTGTCGACGTTCACAAGAAGGTTATATACAGTGAATGCATAGCGGATTACAAAGTGGACGCGAGCCCGTATACTTGCCATTTATGCGGGAAACAGTATCACGTTTTCCGTACGTTGACGACGCACTTGAACGAGCATTACGCGAACTGTATATGCGATGTGTGCGGCAAATCTTTTCTGAATACGAAACGATTGAAAGTGCACAAGAGGACGCACGAAACCGGACAGTACCCGTGCACGGAGTGCGGGAAAGTGTTAAAAACGAAAACTTCTAAAGCGAATCACATGGAAAGTGTTCACTCGAAGCGTGTCATCAAATGCCAGATATGTTTCAAACCGATGAAGCATTACAATCACCGTATAAAGCATATGTCCGAAGATCACGGCATCACGCACAAGTTCAAATGTCCTATTTGTGCTCGAGAGTATAATATAAAACATTATCTAGCGACCCATATAAGGCAGACCCACGGGCATAAGAATAAAAAGTGTAGTGATTGTGGGATGGCGTTTATAACGAACCACGGTCTGAAGAAGCACATGTTGAAGCATACGGGTGTTAAAGCGTATACGTGCAGTGTGTGTTGTAAATCTTACGCTCGAAGCTATACTCTTAGGGAACATATGAGGGCGCATGAAAGTGAAAGGAAAGTTCTAGGACCTGCATAGTGTAGAAAAGTGTAGTGCATAGTGTAGTCTTATGTGATTAGTGAATTTCGAAGAATCATGCAAGTGTAAGTCATTCGTTACCACAAAGCAATTGAAGTTCTATTGTCAGTCATGTATATGTCTCTCTCATGACTTCGCTGTATCGTCATTGAGCCTCCAGTTGTTCTATTAAGAGGATATGCTAGCGGCATTAATTCCATACTAAGGTAGTTCCCTTCCTGGAAATTATGGCGTTATGGTAAATATTTTATATCAAATAATATATATCCACCACCACCATATATTTACGTAATTATTAATATGTAGCTACATAACCATTTAATATGTTATTTATGAGTGATAAACGGTCTTATAACAATCACCATTGTTCCATATTTTAATAAATATGCAACACCGACCAACAAAGTTTTCTTTATAAAAATCATTACTTATTATTTGCAAAAGGATCAATAAGAGATTTAACCTTTTAACATTCTCACTCCATACTTTAATTTTTATACTAGGAGTATTGAGTAAGAATCAGTATTTTTCCAACTCCATTAGGATTGGATAAGTCAGCATTACTCAGAATTCGTTAAACTGAATAGAACGGGACGCGCGCCCCACGTTAGGTTTGCGTTCTAATTTCAGCGATGTTTGCGAAAAGTGACCTTTCCGCTTTCACTTAGGCGACCTTTTTACCTCTTATGACAGATGAAAAATAAATAGAAACGAAACAAAAAAATAGGTTTTAACAAGATAACCGTACAACTAATACTGTTTGTTTTACCTTTTTCTAATCAACCGAAGTCCACAGAAACTAGCCAGTTGTCAGGAAAAATTATACAAGAGAAACTTCAATATTATATAGTATCGAATTAAAAATTGTAAACAATTGTTTTTAGATAAAACAATAAAGAACATATTTAAAAAATTATAATATTATTTATTTTTATCATTATCTCCTTCCTACATATACATACATACATACATATCATCACGCCTTTCTCCCGTGGGGGTAGGCAGAGATTACGTCCTTCCACTTGCTACGATCTTGGCATACCTCTTTCGCTTCCTCTACTTTCATGAGCGCTTTCATACATGCTCGTCGGTTATGGGTACTTTTTACCTGGCCTTTATTTAAGACATGATTGATTTGGTCTAGATACATTCGCCTAGGTCGACCCTTACCGACTTGCCCATTCACCCTCGCCTTATAAATTAATTTCGTTAATCTTCTCTCATCCATCCTCTCTACATGCCCAAACCAACTAAGCATACCTTTCTCTATTTTGGTCACCACATCCTCTACCACACCACAGCTTTCCCTTATCATACTATTCCTGACTTTGTCAATCGTCTTCTCTCCAGCTATACTTCTCAGACTTCTCATTTCCACTGCGTTAATCTTACTTTCATGCTTCTTCTGCCAAACCCAGCATTCACTACCATACCTAAGTGTAGGGACCAGGACTCCTCGATGTACAGCCAAACGCGCGTTTTCAGTCACTTTCTGGCTGCACATGAAGTTACGCAGGGCCCCATTCACTCTATTCCCTAACAAAACTCTTCGCTCAATATCATCGTCACACTTTCCATCTCTCGTAACCTTTGATCCCAAGTACACAAACTCTTTCACTTGTTCCACTCTGTCTCCTATCGAAATTACGCAATCTGTCATACTTTCTTCTCTTTCAAATACCATTACTTTCGTTTTACTAACATTCACTTTCATTCCTTTACTTTTAAGGGTCCTGTTCACAATACTGACCATCGCCTGCAACTCCTCCGCCGATGATGCCAGTATAACCTGGTCATCAGCATACAGGAGGCATTTGACAGTCAGACCATTCATTTTTAATCCATACTTACTTTCTTTCAAGTCTTTCCAGCAATTGTCTACATATAGGTTAAACAGCCCTGGAGATGCAACACAACCCTGTCTAACACCTTTCTCTATATTAAACCAGTCTGTGCACGCCCCGTTTACCCTGACACAAGCACTAGAACCCTCATAGAGTGATCTCAATGCTCGTATCACGTTGCCGCTCACCCCATACATAGACAACGTCGCCCACAATTCATTCCGTATCACTCTGTCGTAAGCCTTTTCCAAATCTACGAACGCGCAATAGACCTTTTGACTGCCCGCCAAAAATTTTTCAGTTATTGTTCGTAAGGAAAAGGTTTGATCCATGCATCCCATTCCTCTTCTGAAACCCGCTTGTACATCCCATATTTTCCCTTTCGTTTCATTCATCAATCTTTTATTCAAAACCTTTGCATACAGTTTTCCGACGGTGCTGAGCAAGCTAATGCCTCTGTAGCTTTTACAATCTTGTTGCGACCCTTTTCCTTTATAGAGAGGCACGATGACGGCCTTACACCGATCTTCTGGTACTTTGCCGCTACTCCAGCACAGATTATAAAGGCGGTAAAGCTGACTTGCTACCACACCCTGTCCAGCCTTTAGCATTTCAACTGTAACCCTGTCATACCCTGCAGCCTTACCCACTTTCATATTCATCAACTCTTCCATAATCTCTTCCATGGTGATATCACTTTCATCGCTTCCTTCATTCCCATCAAAGGGCAATAAATCTGCTTGTGAATCATTCTTTTCAAATAAACTTTCAAAATATTCCTTCCACCTCTTTAACATGCATACCTCTCCTCTCGCAATACTTCCATCCTGGTTTCTGATCTTGTCCAGTTGCGTGGTTACGTTTCCACCTCTAGCTGTTCTTATGGACTTCCAGAATAACTTTACGTTATTTCGGAAATCGTCAGATATCCGCCTATCAAAATCATCTCTATCATTCTCTTTTCTTCTCCTTACAACATCTTTCTAATTAAAAAATTCTAATTGACTTCATGTTAAGTGATAATGTGGTCCAGGATGATAAACCAAAATAAGCCTGGAGGTACTGCCGGAACACCTATTGGTTCCTATAAAAAGGTGATAACACCCTTTAGAAAAATTATAGATCCATCTCACTTCTGCGTCATGTCTATAAGCTGTTTTCGAGAGTCCTCACCAACCGACTAGCGCACAGGCTCGACGACTTCCAGCCTCCCGAACAAGCCGGCTTTTAAAAAGGCTTTAGCACCGTAGACCATATACATACTCTGCGGCAGGTTATACAGAAGACCGAGAAGTATAACCTACCCCTTTGTTTAGCGTTTGTGGACTGCAAAAAAGGCTTCGATTCGATTGAGACCTGGGCTGTACTGCGGCCTCTCCAATGGTGCCAAGTAGACTATCGGTATATCAAAGCGTTGAAGGATTTGTATGAAAACGCCACCATGTCAGTCCGATTACAAGAACAGACCTCGAAACCTATACCTTTGCGGCGTGGCGTTAGACAGGGAGATGTTATTTCTCCGAAACTATTCAACGCTGCGTTCGAGGATCGCTTCTGGATTAGAAAGGACTTGGCATCAACATAAACGCCGAGCACAGAACACACCTCCGCTTTGCTGATGATATAGTAGTGATGGCTGAGACCACAGAAGACCTAAGTACGATGCTGGGTGACCTCAGTAGAGTCTCCGAACGAGTTGGCCTTAAAATGAACATGGACATGACGAAGGTCATATCTAATGTCCATGTGCCAACTCCTATAAAAATCGGTGACTCTACGCTCGAAGTTGTTGACAGTTATGTAAACCTGGAACTAACCGTCCAGTTAGGTCGATCCAAATTCAAAAAAGAGGTTAATCGTCGAACCCAACTCGGTTGGGCCGCGTTCGGGAAGCTACGGAGAATCTTCTCGTCCGAAACACCGCAGTGTCTCAAGACGAAAATTATTGGCCAGTGTGTGTTGCCAGTGATAACATACGGCACTGAAAAAAGGTGTCGCTCACAATGGGCCTAATAACTCAAAGTTACTCTAAGGGCAATGGAGAGGGCTATCCTTGGAGTTTCAGTCCGCAGAAGAACCAAAGTAACCGACTGATGTGTGTTCGACCTATTTAGTTTGTAAATAGTAACGACTTTTGTGTAGAAAAATATAACTAAACTATCATTGTCGGAAATTTGTCAACATATTTCTTATACATCTTGTATTTTAAATTAATTAAAACCAAGTTTGCTCTTTTGGTTTTGTCTATTCATGTATCACCGACATTGCTCGACGAATTGCTAAACTTAAGTGTCTGTGGGCTGGGCACATTACTCGCAGAACCGACGCCCGATGGAGCCAACGAGTTCTCAAATGGCTACCATGCACCGGAAAACGTAACGTGGGTAGGCCCTCTACAAAGTGGACCGACGACCTGGGGAAGGTCGCGGGAATCTGCTGGATGCGGGTGGCGCAAGACCGCTCGTCGTGGAGATCTTTGGGGAAACCTATGTCCAGCAATGGACGTCTTTCGGTTGAATGAATGAATCGATGATTTCTTTTATTGAAAGATAAGCTCATTGGGTTATTTGAACCACCGCAATGTTGTCATACTATCTACTTTTGACCCATTATGACTCCGAAATCTATATATATCACGCGAAATAATTTGATCATTGTGCAAAAGTGAATGTATGTACCCGTAAATTGTGAGATGTCACAAGAACTCCTGGAAAGTTTTGCCAATAACCGTAATTTTGTTAGTGTTGTGTGAAAAGTATTTGACGTCAACTTGGATGCATGGTCTAGATACTTTTGTCTTAAAAAGAAACGAATGAGCAGCAAAAAAGTCTGTCTTCTTTGTCAAATATAAATTTTGTTTTATTGTTTTGTTTTTAAATTTTGAAATAATAATAATTTTATATTAGGTAATAAGGAGAGATGATGGAAGTTACAAATACAGAGCTTAATAATCACAGTGATATGTAAGTAATAAATTTGTGTTTTAACATATTTTTTTAAATTGTAAGGTAGCTACGTTAGATATAACAGGGTTTTGAGCTTTTTTTTGTTAATATTTATATTGCATATTCTTTATTAACGTTATTTCAGTAAAGACCAACTAATTGACATCGAAAAATATTACGGAACTTGCTGTTGTTGCCTTGAATCGATTTCTCGGAAAGATATATGGTCTGAGTATAATTGGATGGGATGCCCTGAGATATATAGTGATATGTTGTTTGAGTGCTTCGGATTGAGTGTAGGTATATTGTTCAAAAATATATTTATATAAAAGATGATGTAATTAACGTTTGGTTAAAATCTGAAACAACTTAATGTACTGTACTTTTTGAGAATATGTTTTGGTCATAGAAAAAAAAATCAATTAGGGTTTAAGGATTAAATAATCGAAATTATGGACATTTTTGATCTCCTTCAAGCAAAGCCTATTTCAATGTAAGCATTGATATAATTATGAAAAAAAAGGATTACAGACTAATTAAGTAAATATTGATTAACATCACCATTCAAACCCACCATCGCCTGTGTCATCTATACTAATAAATAAAATTGAAGTGTAGACTGTTTCAAAACATATGTATGATGGAAGACAACAGAACCATAGCGCTATATAAATTGTAATTGTGTAATATTAAAATAACATTTTTTTACTAAATACATATGAATGCATATATAATACATATACCGAAAATGTAATTTTTAAAATTGTCGTCTGTCTGTCTGACTGAACTTTTTTGTTAGATAGCTGAAGTTACTCTGTGTAACTTAGGCTACTTTATTTTTCTGAAAATAATTCAGGTTCTGTGTAAAAAAATTAAAACTCATAAAAATGGGAATAAAATCCAATTCAATCCACAAGTTTACTGGCAGTATTTTAATTTGTAAGAAATATCTTTGCTTAATGTTAGTAACAAAAAAATTTGGGAAAATAATTAGGGTCCTGAATGAAGAAAACGAAAACTATATTAAGGAGTGGAAAATATACGAAGCATAGACAGCTCCTCTGGACCCCCATTAATACTTATTTCATACTAATATACACAATTTACATCAAGTACATGCTTTCTAGGTAACAGAGGAACGGAATAACAGAATACATATTTGTGAAATTTGCATCACCACATTGAGGAGTTGTCTTTATTTTAGACGACAAGTTGTCAAGTGTCACTCGGAGATGATGAATCAAATTCCAAGTGAGAACTATATAGTTTCAATATAGTCAAAACTCCTCATTGATTTTGCACACACAGTATCTATTGAATGTTTCTGTTATTGTAAGTTTGCACCCAAATAAAGGGACTGTCCTAACACCTAGCATGCAATTTTTTAATAATTTTTTTTTGTTATTTGTACAATTTCAAAATTGAAATTAATTTGTCAATAAAATAATTAATTTTATTTCAAAAGAGTTGTGGCTTGCTTTTACCATATACTTTTACAAAATGTTCTTATGCACTTGTTTCGATGAAATTAATTACTTATTGATAACTTAATTCTCTTTTTAAATTATTAGAAATTTTCCAATTATAATGATCTGGTTAACTTTATATCGCTGAAGAATCCATCTTTTATCCATATCATCTATCCATGTTTTTAAAATTATTTTCTATTTGTTAGTTTTGCTAGCTATTAACCCCTTGAGCACTTACCTGGCGTTTACGTTTACGCCAGCGTTCCATTGTTTTTATATTGTCTTATTTTTATGGGTACTCGACACATTAAAGTGGGTTTTTTTTTACTACAATTTGTATAGATTTTTTTCTATAAATGTCTTGTCCTCTATTGTTAAAGTGATATTATACTATCTTTTTTTGTGTCATATTTAAATTTATATAAGAAAAATGAAGTAATTAAAAAGTCCAAAATGTTATTACAAGTACATAACCAATCTTATCTGATGTTATATGATTAAAGTGGCGTTACGAGGAGGAGGTCGTAGGAGTCATGATCTCTCCTACAAAATAGTACATATTATGTAGGCGAATTGAGAAATTTCTTAAAAATAGACAATTTACGAAACCTTTAAACCTGGCTTTTAACCTGCGTAAAACATCCACATTTTGAGAAATGCATGAATCGCTGTTATTAGGGAGTCCCCAAAATCTTTGGGCTGTGATGGTGCCTCTGTAGCGATGTGGATTAGGATGGTATAAACATGCAAACCCCAGAGATATGTGTAACCTTGTTTTTTTAATATATGGTAGCTGGGTAAAGTGACGGCATTCTGCCTGAAGGTAAGCACAATGCAATCCTGAAACAGTGGCGACTGGGCAGACATCGGTTATCTATGGTCAGTCTTCCCTATCATGCCAGCCTGCAGTTTGATAGATTTTCGTGCTCTATCATTACAATTTATTTCATTTTTCAAAGCTCAGGCTTATTATACCGGAATGCTTCGAATCGGACATACATTCACTGTATTCAACCACTGAGTCATCATCGCTTGCACTGGACAACTTAACTGTTATAATTATGAATTACCCCCACTTGATATCCTTTATTTGCACCTCATATATTTAGGTTTCAAGGTATGGAAAATGAAAAAAAGCGAGTTTACGCGAGTATGCTTGTCATAAGTGAAACTTCTTTGGCAATCTTTAGTTTAAAAGCGGCCCACACACAGTCGGAACTCCATTTCAGGATTTCGATTCGAAATTTTGAACATAGTAAATCGTTCGTTTATTGAGCCTTGTTATTCCGAACAGAAATAAACGTATGTGTGTGAAATGTGTACGGAATCCCGATTCGATATTTCGAATCGAAACTTTCGACTGTAAGTGGCCGCTCTAAGAAGGAACTAACGAACGGAAAACTACATTATGTTTGTGATAGGTCTATGGACTCTATGGAGTTTTATAGATTTACTGCGTTCGAAATACCGAAACGGAATTCCGGCTGTATGTGCCCGTTCTTAAGACAAATTACTAAGTTATAAATAGTACGAGATAGATATCGGACACTGAGAAAGGGATAAGAAATGTGTATGCCCACACTTTCTCCATCCACATGCTTCTTCAAGAAAGAATATACCACAAAGAATATAAAATAATAATAATTCTACAGTGAAAGATTATGTTGTGTCTATTATTTGTGTCTCTTTCTCTCTGCTGCAGATGCTGCAAATAATCTGAAAGAAGAGAGTTGCTCTGAACAGACACTTGTTAATTGTGTTCAGGATGAAGGTGATTTTAAACTTTTTTATTGTATTTTATTTTTTATTATTGGGAGTTTAAGTTCACGATTGCATCGGTCATCTAGTAAATAAAATTGAAGTGTCTGTTTGTACGTACCTATAACAACAATAAAACTTTTAAATTTTTTGGTTGCAGATTTACGGAAAGGTAAGGCCAATTTTGACGGGACCTCTTTTGGCAGATAGCTGAAATTACTTCGCGTAACTTATGCTACTTTTAGTTTTCGAAACAAAATATGGTTCCGTGTAAAAACTTCCCATCGAAATCAGTGTAGCCGTTCCGGAGATTAGTCCGAAAAACAGACAGGCAAAAATTTAAAAAATTGTGATTTTGTTCTATTTTTTGTATATACATTGATATGTGGTTAGTGAAAAGTTTTTATTTTGACATTACAAACAGACACTTAAATTTTATTTATTAGTATAGCTCAGATGAGAAGCAGTCACTTTGTCAAGCACAGATAAGAAATAAATGTATTCAATCTGATAAGATTTCCATTAGTCTGTTTTCCCACGTTATAGGTTCAAATGAAAAGACTACGACGCCCACGGAAATTACAACAGGCGAGAGGGAAAATTCTTGTGAAAATGACGTTAAGCGTGGTGAGTGAAATATTTTTTTTTGTGTCCCGTTAGTTAACCATGTGCGATCAAAGATGTCCGAAATAAGGACAATTGACGGGATTGTCAAGTTTTAAATTTGTCTAAAATGATAATATCTTTAATTGAATTGAATTCCCTAATATGTCAATTAAAAAAGATTATTTTTTCTATTATTATGTTTAATAAGTGAATCGTAAATGTAAGCAATCGAACATCGTAAAATTACAAACACGGATCTTATTTGGTATCTAATTTCATTCAACTTATCAATACTGGTGTATCAATTATCTGTTTTAAAAGAAATATCCCAAGAATTATGCAAGTAAAGAACCATTCACAGCGAGGGCGCTTTTCAATGAACCGCGAAGGACCGTGTTCGAATCCCGTAAGCTACAAACTTTTGTAAGATGAGCATGATCAGCTCTGATTTTCTGTACAGGTTTAGCGTTTCAGCACATTCTCATCACATATACAAACATATAAAAACCTAGAAATATTACTAGCAACTCCAGTGATTCAGGTTCAATTACTGATTAGTAATTGGAAAATTTAGTAATTTTCTACATGTGTGTTCAGTAGTTAGAAATAAACTTTAATTCTTCTTCCATACAGTCACAAGAAGAAAGAAAAATGGCAAAAGGAAAAGTAACTATATGAAAACGAGACAAAATATATGTCTTATCCTAGAACATTCCACTCTTGTACCGTTCAGGTCGAAGAAGGGCTATTTTAACTGCTTCTATTGTAATAAGCAACATGCCGTATTCGAAGAGTTAAAATCCCATATGATAGAGAAACATAAAGATATCGATTTTCGTCGTATAATGAATTCGATCTTGAGACCGGCGACCGTTAAAGCAGATTGCAGCGATATAGTTTGTAAAATATGTACGTCGCGATTGAAAAATATGGATGAGTTAATTCAACATTTAATCGATGTGCATAAGATCGCGTTTAATTACGAAGACAAGTTGAAACCGAAGGATTGCATTTTACCTTACAATTTGAGCGACGGTAGAAACCGTTGCAGCGTTTGCGATAAGGAGTTCCATTTCTTCAAAACACTCTCGAAGCACATGAACGAGCACAGTTCGAATTACGTCTGCGACGAATGCGGCAAGTGTTTCCTTTTGCCGGAAAGACTTAGGGCCCATAAGCAGATGCACGCGGACAATTCCGCCGTCGAATGCAACCAGTGCGGGAAGATATGCCCCTCGAACATAATCCTGAGAAGCCATATACGTTACACGCATAATAAAGCCGTATATATATGTTCGATATGCAATGAGAGTTACAAATCGTTTAAGGAACGTTTGAAACACATGGAGATCGTGCACGGGCGCAAACTGAACTTGATTTGCGAGTTCTGTTCGAGGAGTTTCGCGACGCCTTGTAGTTTGAGCGTTCATGTGAAGAATGAGCATTTGAATAAAGCCTCTGAAAGCAAATTTCCTTGTGAGATCTGCCCGATGGCTTTTAAATCTCGTTCAGCTTTGAAGTCTCATTCGATCGTTCATTCGGGCGAGAGGAATTTCGAGTGTGATGTTTGCCATAAGAAGTATGGAAGATTAAAGACCCTGGGGGAACATATGAAGATACACATGAATGACAGAAGATGGTCGTGTGGTGATTGCGGGCAGACGTTCGTGCAAAAGTGTAGTCTGCGAAACCACATCAGAGTCCATCATAGCGGCCGGGATAAGGATCTTTTGATTCTCTATAGGGGTAAGCCGATAGTAAAGGAATAAAATTTGAAACGGTTCGATTTTGTGTTTTATTTTAATTGCCTTTCATCGAAACTAGAGAAACTATCGTAACATCATATACTCAGCTATATCGTCCTTGAAGGTCTTCAGCCCTTCATAACCTTTCGTTAATTTAATGTCTTTTCAAATAAATTATAATGATAGATAGCCCCCTCACTTAACCTCGAAAACGGTTGTTATATTAATGTATTAATATTAATAAATAAAATTGAAGTGTCTGTTTGTAATATCAATTTTTTTTTTACTAAATATATATTAATGTATATACGATACCTATACCCAAAATACAATTTTTAAATTTTTTGTCTGTCTATCTGTTCGTAATGGATCAGGTTCGGCTGGACCGCTATTGACGGAACTTTTTTTGGCAGATAGCTGAAGTTACTCCGGGTAATTTAGGATACTTTTAATTTTGAAAAATAAATAGAGCACCGCGTAAAAAAATAAAACACAAAAATATATGGGTTAGGTTTTATACCATGGACATGATAAACACACTAAGCGTAAAGGTACTGGTTCTCAAGTTATGCTGCCGGAACACACCTATTGGTATTTGGAGACAGTATTACGTGAGCAGAATTTTACACATTTTGACACTTCCATTCAAAGTTATCAACAATGATAAGCGAAATTTTTAACTCCGTTTTCCTCCATGGTAACGTGAGTATTGGCACCATTTTTATAAAAGCTGCTTAATCCATATATATAATAGGAAAAAAAGGTTACATTGACTTACCATCACCTCAAAACTACTGAACATATCGGGATGGGACTACTACCATTCGACGGGGAATTTTGCTATTTGTTTTTGGATTTCAGAGACCCTTTTTCAATTTTTTTTTTTCTTTAATTTAATCAAATATACATATTTTCCGCTTATACAAACAGAAGACTCATTTTTCTTTATTCAATTGGTTTTTTAGGTACTCAGTGAAGAATGTCTAAAACGCGGGCGGAGCCGCAGCCTCCAGCTAGTTAATTATAAGTAGCTAAATAAATTAAAATTGACTACATAATAACCATTCATCAATTATAAGGCTATGCTCGAAGTTTCGCTGCGTGATCGAATCAGAAATGAAGAGATCCGCAGAAGAACGAAAGTAAACGACATTTCTCGGTGTATTGCCAAACTTAAATGGCAGTGGGCTGCGGACATTGCTCGTAGAACCGATGCCTGATGGGGCCAACGGGTTCTCGAAGGACTGCCGCGTACTAGAAGTCACAGCGTGGGTGTGCGCCCCCCACAAGGTGGACTTACGACCTGCTGAAGGTCGCGGGAATCTGCTGGATGCGGGTTGCGCAACACCGGTCGTCGTGGAGATCTTTGGGCGAAATCTATGTCCAACAGTGGACGTCTTTCAGTTGAATGGATGGATGGAAACGTAAGCAACGCAAAGTGCTCTCACCAGTGGTGATCGTTTTTCTTATTGGAGGGAGTACCAACGACAATTACTATCAGAAAAATTATTTTATGAACAAAGAAAAATTCATAGGAGGTACGGAGTTAAAAAAAAAGAAGCAAACATAAAATATAATTTATTATTTCACCCATCTATGACCGTTATTTAACATTCGATAATTTATTTATACCCAATCCATTATTGCATTGTTAAATTGATACGTTCTATGAAATCTTATAAACGATGTAAATTCCCTGAAATCAATATTTCTGAACACATATTGTTCTAAATAACACAGCTTTTAGAATATATTTAGATTATTATCAACCCCCATATGAGTATATTATTTAGTAGAGCCTCAAACTTGAGCCTAGCATAATTCTCATTCCCTAAAGTTTTCCCTTTTGAGTCCCAATTTCCTTATTTCTTACGCAGTTGATTTAATTATAAAGATATATTTAATGTACATTTAACACGCTTCCGGATGATGCTTCTTCATATGATAATTTAAACTAGCCTTCTGGACGAAACCTTGTCCACATATCGAACATATCTTATCCTTAACTTTGGTGTGTATTTTTTCGTGCAGCCTCAAAGTGTTGAGCCTCGGGTACTTCTTGTGACAGTACGAGCATTCGAATTTCCTATCGGTCCCGTGTGCGATTTTGTGCCTTCCCAGGCTGATTTGATCGAAAAATTTCATATCGCATTGGTCACAGGACACGTTTTTTTCTCGTTCATATGGACTTTTCTCTGGGTGCACCATTACTTTAGCTCTGACCCAGCTTTTGTAACCGCAAAACACCACACGTCGGTATCTGTGCGCCGTGGGTTTCATGCTGATGCATTAGCAAGTTCCTCCGAGTAGTAAACTTCAAGTCACAATCGGGGCATTTCTTCAGATTGTGATAATTGTTTTTGTGAACTTTCAACGAGTTCATATTCGGATATTCCTTTGAGCAAACGTCGCACAAGTAGCTGAGCATTTTCTCCAATCGTATATTGAATCCGGGCCCGACTTCGATGTAGTTATGCACTTTTACGTTATCATCGTTTCTTGAAATTATTTCGCTATTTGTTTCGTTATTATGTTCGTTTAAAATATGCGGTCTAATTCTTTCAAATTCTTTAAACTCAACGCCGCAATAGCGACATACATATCTCTTGCTTTCACTGTTATCGACTATAGAGAAGTATTGGAGGTAGTCGTCAGCAGTGTTGTCTGAAACAGAAAGAAATATTTTTTTTACAAAAACCGTTTTAGGCTCGTTGCTTTGACCACAATCTCACCTGATGTTAAGTGAGGATATGGTCCAGGATGGTAAAACACCAAGCCTAGAGGTACTGATTCTCAAGTGATACTGCGGCTAGAACACACCTATTGGTATTTGGCGACAGGTTTTCGAACTTGAGGGTGGTAGCTACCACAGGCGGGCATTGTTAGAAAATGCCCTACCACCATGCTATGGTGTCCTCACGATGTTTTCCTTCATAGAAAGCTCAGACTGATTTTAAAGTTTGATAGGTGGGTTTGAACCCCCGTCCATTGACGCGAAATCCAACCGCACTATCCACTGCGCCATCATCATTTAGGAATTACAATGAACATTGGTAACAAGGTAGACTAACCTACCTATTTTCTATGGAGATGGTACTGTGTGTGCGTTCATGCTATTGTGTCCATTGAATCGTATTTGGTTCACAATTTCATGAGTTTTATTTTTTTTACAGGGAACCCTGATTGTTTCCTCTCATTTTTTGATACTAAGAGAAAACAAAGTATCACAAATTCAAGCAATATGTTATTGGGCATGTATATGCAGAGAAGCATGCTTATATAAGTTACTGCGGTACACTCCTGTTAGCAAACAGACCACGAGCTCTTTACTTTACATGATTAACGATGGTCTAGATCTCTATAATTATTTGTAATCACTAATCATCATTTATAACTATTGAAGTTCCAAAAAAACATACAGAAAAAAAACCAGATCGAGGTTCTTGCCGTTTCTTCTTGATTACTGGATTGTTTTCCAAACCGGTGGTAGTGTTTTGACGTTCATAAGCGCCTTGTCAGGGCCTAAATTGACCATAGCATTTATGAACTTTGACTAGCTTGTAGCAGGAACACCCACCCAACAGCTTCACGCAACTTTGAAGGTGAGTTCTTGGTGCGCTCTTCTGTGGCTAGGAACTAGTACGTTTTTAAGGATTTCGATTTCTAAGTTTTTTTTTGCTTTCTTTCTCAATATCTATCCGTTTATTTTATTTTTATAAAAGTCCTGTTCTATTTGAATATTTTTCTTTTCAATCAAGCAAATACTGTTGACCGGAAGGGCCTTTACAGCTTCACCGTGACTTTGGGGGCACTCAGCTCAGCCGCAAAAAGGTAACTAGCACAAGGGTTACCAAAGTGGAACGGACCTCGGCTTGGCCGTTATTTGAGTGTTAACAATTTTGAACCTAGCTAAACTTTACATTTTTATGTAATAATAAAAAAAAGGTTCCTTACAGGACCTATGTATCTGCGCGTTATGTGCAGGAGTGTGAGTGCAGTGTCGTGCATGTAATGCTTGTTCAGTGTCACTGTATCGCGCTGGTAGCGGCGTCAAGAGCCTTCCCAGTTGGGAAACGAACCATGTCTTGGTCCGCTACCGGAGGGGGACCCGGAGTGTGTGCGGGTAATATATTTTGGTAATTTCACTATACTTGAGTAGGTTAAAACTAATGCTGAGTGACATAATATATTTATTTGCGAATCCTTACATATTACAACATTTCAGTTTGTCTATCTGTTTAATAACCTCATAGAGTGTAAACTATTTATGAATATAAATTTGTTTTTTTAGATCATGTTTAAATTATTTGATTAGGTTAGGTCGGAATGGAAATATGGAAGGATAATTAGAGGAATTCTTACAAAAGTGAAATTAAATTGTTTTTAGTTGAAAAGTATTTATTAACGATAAAAAAAACTTTTATAAATACACCGGTTTGATAGCTTAAAATGTGTCACATCTACGTACTGTCTGATAAGTGGTTAAAGCTTAATGGTCATTCAAGATTACATCTTCGATTACCATAAATTCTAATTTTAGAATAACGCTGAGCCTGTCAAGGTATATATCGTAATGTTCATACAGAATTAACAGTTATAGAGTATTTTGTAAGATATATACATTCATAGGCATATATTTAGTTTAAAAAAAATATTTTGACATTACAAACAGACACTTCAATTTTATATATTACGTGTTTACAATGAGATCTATTATGGTCGTAGCTACCGGGTATTTATAATGTCTTATTAAGAATAATTAATAATCATGGCCGACTACCGATGTACCGGATTAGCCTGTGATTGTATTTATTGTATTGTGAGGGTTGTAAGTTCATTGTCGTTTAATAAACGTTATTTCTGAAGGAGCGTTTGAACGACTAGCTTAGGCCAGTTGGGTGATTTAGTCTATCCGCTACACATGTAGATCACCGCTACTCATGTATTTGCTTTCAGCTTTTCTTGTCCTCCATGACGAGTCTTCACATGAAACCTCAAGCTAGTACTATGCACGTAAGCTATGCCGCATAATCGGCAAGAGAATGGTCTCTCCCCAGTATGGATCCTACTATGAGCCTTGTAACACTCTTTCCTCGCGAAATCCTTCCCGCAAACATTGCATTTGAACGCTCTCTCTTGCGAATGAGTTATCATATGGTCGTTTAAATTCGATACCGTGTGGAAACTCTTCAGGCATACCGTGCAAATTTTCGTCATCTCTCGCAAATGGACATTTCTCTGGTGACGTATTAGGGAACTTTGCAACAACGTTCTTAACCCGCAAAACACCGCACGTCGGCATCGGCACATTATGTTTTTCATTCAAATGAAAGAGGTATTTCCTCCGAACGAAACTCGACTCACAATAGCTACATTTTCTCTCTATATGCACGTCGAGCATGTGCTCCACTAGGGTGTTCTTTCTACGGAATTGTCTCTTACAGAGATCGCATTGGAATTTCTCTGGTGTCTCATATAAATGGCAGCGATACATGTGGAGTTTCCTTTGACTGTGATACATGAAAGTTTCGGAGCATTCTTCACATTTGATAAACTTCTGTTTCAAATGTGTTCTTGAGACGTGATAACGTAGGTCTGATAAACGGCCGTAAGAAACGTCGCAGGCCTTGCAAACGTACTGTTTAGTCGCATTTGTATCCATAATTATGAAGTCATCGACGTTTGTGCTACCTAAAAATACAAGAGATCTTTTTAACACGTGACTAATCGTATATACATTATATCTTTACTTAGAAAATCTGACTTTATAATGCATTTGCAAAAGACTGCGAGGACGCACCCATAGGGGGCAATTAGTGCCAGATCGGTCTAATCTTTTGAAGAGGCCATATTACTGGAACGCAATTTATTGCACATTTGTCATTCTTTCTGAAACTTCTTTATATGTAGATAATCTAGTTAACTCTATTTCGCATCCTCAATCAATATAAAACTTGTCATATATACATCTAACGAAGTGTGCTGAAACACGTTTATTGGAATTAAAATGTAATATACAGAATACGGAAATGAAATTTTCATTTTCACTCGACCAGGATGTTATTCCAGGGTATTTCGCAATGAAACAACAACTCCTTATCTCCCTTAGGCTTTATTAATAATTAACAACTTGGACACAAGGTCTGTTTATTGTTTTCTGACAAGTCAGAGTTGTTCGTTCATTATCAATGTTGCCTGGTCTGTTATCTAGGTATACTTTAATTACTGGACCTATTCGCATTTGAACTTTTTTCACGCCAAAAAACTGTTAGCATTAGTTAATCCAGTCCAGTTTCACTATGAAAACTAGAGACTATAACTCAACGAGATCTGAAATCATGGTCTCCAAGAAGAATCACATGGAATATAGATTAACGTAAAAACTATACCATCTCTGGGTGTCTTTTAGTTATATGGTATTTCAAACTAGTTTGCTGTACAAAACCTTCATTGCATACTGTACAGACATGCCTCCTATCATCCATGTGCATCATGATGTGAGTCCTCAAATTCTTCCTCCATTTGAACGCCTTTCCGCAATATTCACACTTGTGCACTCTCTCTTCCGAATGCTTGATTTCGTGTTGAGTAAGATTGGCTCTAGCCGAGAACATCATGTCGCAATGGCGGCATTTAAAACTTTTCTCGCCCATGTGGAAGTTCTTCTGATGCCTCAGCACCTGGTTCGGATAGCCGAATTTTTTCCCGCATGCACCGCAAGTGGGTGCCGGTATACCGTGAGCTTCCTCCAAATGGGCAGCTCTCAGATACGCCGGTACTTTCACGTCGCACATGTGACAACCGCGTAACTTCGGTCTCAGTTTTAAATGGACGTGTAGGTAATGTTGTTTTACGCATGATAAGCTCTTGTAAACACGTTTGCAAGTGTTGCATGTGTAGCTCTTGCACCCTTCAATCGTTTGTATTGTGTAATAATCGTCCATTATCCCGCACGGTTTGCCTAAAAAACAGAGTTTATTGAGGGCCATTAGTTACGAATTGTGTGTTTTTTTAATTTATTTTTGTGTGGTTTATATTTTTGGAATAGCAGAGTTAGGTGATACAAAACTAGTATCTGATTTCTAGTATGAATTTTAATTTATGTAAAGTATTTCTTGTTGCTTGTAATGTTAAAGGCAAAAATTCCTCTGCCCAAGAGAAACTAAGCTGAAGAGATAACGAAATATCGTTGTCAGAAGTCGTGTGTTACTATTGATTGACCGAATAGATCGCGAGCACCTATTGAATATTTGACGAACCTATTCGTATAACCTATTTCGGGTTTGAACTTTACATACAGAACTTGATGTACTATTTTGTTTAATGATCCTCATGGTTCAAAATGAACATCATGACATGCTTTAATTAGTTACATATATCTGGAAAGATGCATCTACAGACCTTAAAAATGCACTCATGAACGCAGAACGTGGATTAAGTCAGCGCGGGACCTGTTTTTCTACCTGACTAACGAACGACCTAAGTCTTTTATGACAATGTAAAATGAATGATGACTCTTATACAGTTTTCATGACTTCTTAGTTAATGCGATAAGATCTAGACATAGCGGTAAAATACAAAAAAAAATCGCTCATGTAGAAGTCCCTTATATATGTCGCTTACGCTATGCGTGGTTATGTGTTTGGGTTAATAACGCAATGTATGCTTGACTGATCCCGCATCGCCCCGTAAAGGCAGCAGCCGACAGATGCGGGTTTTAGTTGGTATTCCCGACGCTAAATTTGTTTATTAATTTTTGCCCTTTGAAATCAACGGAAGATTGAACCTTTGCATCGACAACTGCTTAGCTAAGGGTTACGGAACAAAACTGTATCGGGGGTTTTGTACTATCACAATTCAAAGAGTTTCGGGATTCTGATAACACGTTTACCTTGACGGCAACTCTATCTACAACGGTCGATAAAGGGAACTTTAATCTTGAATATAACTTTAAATTATCCCTGGTATCGACTTAGAACCGATTTTAATTAAATATAGTCTACATTCAGGGAATTTGGTGGTAGGACATTCCAGGTAGGCGTTGTCGACTATGATGCCATGAAGTAAATCTAAAATGAGTCTCGGACTATTTCTTTCACGGGATAATCTCAGTACTTTGACCTCAATCTCACATACTAAGCCTAAAGATACTGGTTCACAAGTGATGCTGCCGGAACACACCTATTGGTATTTGGCGACAGGTTTTCGAACTTGAGGGTGGTAGCTACCCAGGCGGGCATTGTTAGAAAATGCTCTACTACCATGCTATGGTTTACTCACGATGTTTTCCTTCACTGAAAGCTCAGGTTGATTTTAGGTGGATAGGCGGGTTTGAACCGAGGTCCATAGACGCGGAATCCGGCAGCACTATCCACTGCGCCATAATCGCTTCAAAAGACTCCGTAAACTGTATGTTAAAAATGTAATACTTTAATTTGATCTCGCTCATTTAACTTACACCTTATGTTTCCTCTAGTCACAGCCAGTAATTTTAACTTGAAAGAGACACGAGTACGTAACACACAAAGAAAAGTTATTTAAAGTTATGGCAACATTATGCATCATAAAATATCAACATAATTTTTTTTTTTAATAAAAAAATCCTTTATTCAATTTGGGAACTGAATAGGTACTTCTGAACGTAATAAAACTACCACCGATTCGGAAAACAACTCAGTCGAGAAGAGCCGGCAAGAAACTTGATCACGTTTTTTTTACATGTTTATTTTAAATTATTTTTTTAAGTTATTACAATTGTACAATTTATAATAAAAATAAACGGTTTTAGCGGAATCACAAAGAGGGGTGTCACTTCCAGATATCACTACCGTTCACGTAATGATCCATCCTGTGATAACTTTTGGATATTAAAAGCTGTTTGACATAGTGCTTAAATTTATCGTCAGATAAATCGTTAATGTGCTTCGGTACCATGTTGTAGAACCTGACGCTATTGCCTATAAAGCTTTTATTGGTCTTAGTAAGCCTAAAGCATGGGACGGCTAGTTTGTGATTACTTCTAGTATTAAAATTATGTCGGCCGTTTGTTATATCAAACTTGTTTAAATTTTTGCGAACGTACATTAAATTGTCTGATGTATTAGGATATAATCTTAATATATTATATTCTATTCTGTTTGGCAGGGAGATGAGGGGGCAACTCCCTTTCTTAACTAACGAGCTGAGCTTCTGCAGGTATAATAATGAAACAACGTTTATTGGAATCAAAATATATACTAATATAATTATAAAATACATATTGCGTAATTTTCACTTGACACGACTAGCATATTATTCTTCCATTCTCGTAATGAAATCCCAGCCCTTTGTCTCCCTTTGGCTCTGTTTACAATTAACGCTTGGAAGCAACGTTATACCATATATAGTTTTTAGCAAATCGTAGTCGCTCGTTAATTATCAGTTATCTATCCGTGTTAACTAGGAATATTTTGATTACTGAATCTTATAGATTTGATCCTTTTGAAGTTGAAAAGACTGTTAGCATAAATAAATGTAATATAAATTTTGTTACATAAGGTATTACACTCTCAAAGACAAGGCTGTATTTACAAATAAATAATAAGCATTCAAAAACCTACATATCAAAACAAGATGTCTATCTATTTAGATGTCTTTTATCATCATTCTCCTGCCTTTTCCCAACTCACTTGAGGTCGGCGCAGTATGTTTTCTTCTTCCATACGTCCCTATCAGCAGTCATCTCTTAATTAACTCCTTTTTCTTTCATATCATTTCTTACACATTCCATACACACTTTCTTTGGCCTTCCTCTACTTTTCCATCCTTCCACATTCATATTCATTACTATTTTACCCACATGCGGTTCCTCTCTTCTCATAGCATGTCCATACCACGACAAACGGGAACCTTTCAACCACTGCCGCAACTTTCAAGATAAGTCTTTTAACATATTTGATAACATTTGCAGTGTTCACAAAATCATTCACGAATAACTTCTTTGAAATCTATAAAAAGATATTTATTATTTCACTTTTAGATTATAACAGAAATATCTTATGATTCGAGTTTATCTAGTGTCTCTAATTTGGACTGTAAATATGCAAATCCAGTTTAAGACATTTCTCTCCTCAACCAACGATTTTGTTTATATATTTCTGATTAGTAATTATTTAATGTTACAAATAAAATCTTCCGATTAACAACCTAAAACTGAACGAGAGCTGAAATCTTTGTCTCCAAGAACTATGTTATGGAGTTTTGATTGACCTAACACTATACCATCTCCGGGTGTTTCTTTTTTGTGTGATATTTCAAACTACTTTTCTGGACAAAGGCTTCATTGCACACCGAACAGACATGCCTCCTATCGTCCAAGTGAATCATGATATGAATCCTCAGGCTAGACTTCCATTTAAAAGCCTTTCCGCAATATTCACACTTGTGCCGCCTCTCTTCCGAATGCTTGATTTCGTGCGTAGTTAGATTGGCTCGAGTCGAGAATATCATAACGCAATGGCGGCATTTGAATCTCTTCTCGCCCGTGTGGAAGTCTTTTTGGTGTGTCAGCATCTGATGCCGAAAGTTGAACTTTTTCCCGCATATGCTGCAGCTAGGTGCCGGTATACCGTGAGCTTCCTCCAAATGGGCAGCTCTCCGGTACTCAGGCAGCTTCACGTCGCACATGTAACAACTGCGTAATTTAAGTCTCGGTTTTAAATGGACGCGTATGTAATGCTGTTTTACAAACGTCAAGCTCTGGTAAACGCGTTTACAAGTGTTGCATGTGTACTTCTTAAACCCGTTGATCGTTTGTAGGGTGTAATAATCGTCCCTTATCCCGCGCGGATTGCCTAAAAACAGAGTTTATTGAGGGCCATTAGTTATGCGAGTCGTGTTTTTTAAATTTTATTTGTGTATTTTTGCAGTGGACATTTTTTGTTTGTATAAAAGAGTTAGGTGAAAACAAAACTAGTGTTTGATTTAATTGTTAACCCTCCATCGAGTCAATTTACAAACTTTAATTTAGGTTTTCTTATTGCTTGTAATAAGTTTCTTTTGTCTCAAATAGGTATGCATAAATATGGGGAATGTGTCAAATGGAATTGGTAACGGCGAAAATTTATCTATTCAAGAAAAAATTAGCCGAATAGAAAACGAGATTTCATTGGTAACAAGCATATATAAAGTAGTTAAACTACTATATATATAGATAGCGATGTCTATAGAGGTTTCTGTAGTATTATGAATGTTCAATGATATCACAGCAATTGTTCAATACATATATGGCCATACAATATTCAATAGTTTTGATAAAACATTGATATTTTTATTGTCTAAATTCAATGTTGTGTACATAACAAGCTAAATTTATTATACTAAATCTAGGTAATAGAGTTTGCGTGTTAAGAATCGTATGCGTAATAAAAATGAAATTTTTAAGTGAAGAATTAAAAAAAAATGTTTTAGAAACAGGGAGAGAGATTATTTCAAAATTAGCAGAAAAACTATTCTGCTTATCTTATAAAGATTTTTTCTCTCTCTCTGTTATAGGGCGTGCCACGAGATATCACATGTATTTAGATCCCATTGAACGTGCGATGTCTAGACAGATATTCGATTTATTTTCCAGAATTGATTAAGATTATAACCCGCGTTTTTGATAATTTATTTTGTGTATTGGGAGGGTTTAGACTAAAGCGTATATCACCGGGTAGGAGGGGCAGCGGTTGTTGAAAAGTTGCTAAAACATCAGTAAATTTATGAAGGCCCCTTAAAAATGTAAAAAAAAAAAAAACCCTAACGTAATACATGCCTTCTCTTTATAAAATAAGGTCCTTCGAACCAAACGTGAAGAGATGTTTACGCAGGCCGCCAACAAAGCGACAACCCACGATACATATTCAGATAGATAGTTAGTTTGCAGATTACCCATATTAAAAAAGGCCTACCATCGATGTTTTCCTTCACCTAAAGCTCATACCTGTTACAGGTGGTTCGAACATACAAAGATAGAAGTGTTCGAATAACATCATACTGAAAATATATATATATATATATATATATATAAATAGTTGTCTCTGTTGTATGTCCAATTTACCGACATGTATTATCTATACCTTGGATGCTATTTAGCTATCATGCTAAGTAATAAATAAACTCGATAAATTTGTAAAAAAAAAAGATATACAAAACCAATGCAACGTTTATATTAATAACGATTTTTGTTTTAAACCTAAGTTTTAGAATTAACATAATATAATTGTTTGATAAAGAAACCGGGTGACATTGATATCCCTCAAATTACAATTTGTTTTTGTAAAGTGTCGTCAGTCTTCAGTCTATTTATGACACATGACAGTTTTTGGCCATAGCAGCTGCTTTAAATTTTCACAAATATCACCAATTTTTATTAGAAGCGCGCGCTGTCATAGCGAACATATGACAACATCATTCTCGCGCAAGTACATCGATAATCTTCAAAAGATCTTAATCATACTTTAAAGTTTATTGGATTCCGGATGATTCCTCACACAGTGCTGTTTGAGCGTCGACTTCTGAATGAAGGCCTTCTCGCACACCCGACAAATGTATCGCCTATCACCTACATGTATCCTCATGTGATCCTTTAGGTTGTTCTCCCAGCGGAATTCCCGCGCACAAACGTCACACTTAAACCGCCTCTCGCTCGAATGCGTCAACATATGCGACCTCAAACTTAACTCGTTGAAGAAACTCTTCTGACAGACATCGCAAACTGCACATTTCTCACCCATATGCACTTTCCTTTGATGCTCCAACAGTTGACAAGGGAAACGGAATTTCTTGGCGCATACACCGCACTTAGGCGCTGGTATGCCGTGTTCCTCTTCGAGATGGTAAGCTCTTAGGTGGGCCGGTATTCTTTTATCACAGCTCGGGCACTTTCTATCTTTCGGCCGTCTCTTCAGATGTACGAATCTGTAGTGTTGGGACACGAGCGGTTGGGATGCGAACGCTCTATCGCAAACGTTACATGCGTATTTTTCATTTATAACTCTGTAATATATTGTCTTTATTTTCTTGTCTCCTAAAAAACAAAACAGCCTTGTCAGTATTCCTTCTTCTTCTTCTAGATTATTTGTTTACATTTTCTAATCGTCAGTCTCTAGTTAGTAGTAACTTAGGGGTTTTCACATGTTTAAGCTTGCTTTAGGTTTCTACCAAAATACTATAGATTTTATATGAGTTTACTCAGTGCTTTGACCACAATCTCACCTGATGTTAAGTGAGGATATGGTCCAGGATGGTAAACACACTAAGCCTAGAAGAGGTACTGGTTCTCAAGTGATGCTGCCGGAACACATCTATTGGCATTTGGCGACAGGTTTTCAAACTTGAGGTTGGTAGCTACCCAGGCGGGTATAATTATAAAATGTCCAACCACCATGCTACGTACGTCCGTACGTGTATTAACAGCTTTAGTGTATTAATAATAAAACATTATTATTTTGATGACGTGTGCAAATTCCTATAATTCTAATGACATATTTATTTTGTTTTGTTTATAATGTGTTTGTTTTTATTTCTATGGTGGCGCATTCGCGAGTCACTTGTACACTTCATCAGATACACGTTTATGTATTTATTTGGTAGAAGGCACGAGTTGTGATTGACGTTTCTGTGCCACAAGATTTAAAATAGGAAGAGGAAAGAATAGGAAGGATGTATTAAGCTTGTTTTCTCTTACATTTTAACCGAGGTTTGGACTTCGATTTAACGGAATTACCAATGGATTCAATTATAATCGTACCCGCAGGATTTCAACTTATCTGGTTCTTAAAGCTCTTGGCCAATAAAACATAATGAGATAATAAAAATAATGTTACATTTATTTTATTAAACAATTGTGTGTAGTATTATCAAATATGTATGTGTAATAACAAAATTCAAAACGAATGATATATAATACAAAATTATTAGGTAAAAAAAAAACGTTATGAACTAATCAGGGGTCTAATAACAACTTGGACGGCTGACCTTCTAGGTCGTACCTCTTTGAGGAGGTGGGCGAAGAGGTGGGTGGGGGAGTTCCCCCTGCCATCCCCATTGGGCCATTGCAAGGACGAGGCCCGGTGGGTTCGCCGCAGTGGCGTCGTGGTGCTTGCGAAAGCCACCCCGTGTCGCCCCCAAGCGAAATGCGGCGGACGGCCCCGGGGGTTTTAGTGGGTATTTCCGGACGCTTGACGTCCGGGTGAGTCCCACACTGGCACGGAGTCATCCCTCCGTGCCCCCTTACCTATTGCATTGAGGGACTCCGGTCTCACTAATGCAATAGGTAAGGGTAGTGCGTAAATGCATTAAAAAGGGGTCTAATAACAAAGGCGAGAAACTGTCATATAAGAGCGAACTGATTTTAATATTACTGTATGTAGTGAACTTATTTCAACAGAATCAAATTGATATATAATGTAAAATAAATAAAAATCGTTCGGATTAAAATTTTACATTTGAGTGTTACTAGTTTTTAGCAAATTGGTTAAAATGATGTTTAATGCACATTAAGTCCAACACTTTATTATATTGTCATACCGGGAACATTCCCTACAACAGATAGAACTCAAGTGTTCGCGTGCCGGCTCTACAGATTCTTATACAGTACTTCCACGCGATCTGACAATTAACAGGTGAGCGATGCCCCACCGGAAGTACACCTTTGATGCTACCGGAAGTAGAAGGATAATATCATAAGGCGCCGCCGGAAGTATGGCGAAAATATTCTTAACGTGTACTTTTATGATTTTGTTATTACACCTCTACAATAACATCGTTGGATTGAGTGAATGGAGAATAAAGGTAAGGAGAACCATCTTGTACGGAGGATAAATTGAAAGTGTCCAGCGGTAATCAGCAAATTATAACTCAAAACAGCGCTGAGCGTAGCAAGTAGGAATGATATAAACATAGCAGTTGTAGGCGGAGTGAAGTGCTCTGAGCTTATTTCTGCTGACAAGTGTCATTTCGTTACCAATTTGAAGATTTCAGGTGGACGCTTTTTCATACAAAAAGATGGTCCTGCTTACCTCTACCTTCGATAACTGAGTGGTACCAACTAAAGTAAACCTTTATATTGTGACGAATTAAACCGACATGAAATATCCAGATAATAAGTAAACTTTGAAATGAATAACTTATATATGTAGCTAACATTGTATGGTTGTAACGAAATTATCCATTAATATTCTGCGTCAAGCAAATGTTGACTTCTTATCGTCTCACTACAAAATACAGCACATAAAACAAAGTTGAGTTGTCATCCAAGTATTACGTTACCATGTTACAAATATGTTCAAAATTTTAGTAACGTAACCCTCGAATGGCCTCTGATGATTCAAAGGAACAATTCAAATCTGAACAAAATTTATTTACAATAGTTTTTGGATTATATCCAAGAGAGAATAAGCGAACTTAGAAATGACGACATAGTTTAAGTTTTTTGTCCAAGTTTTTATACTAACATTCATTTTACAGAAAACGGATAGTTAACCTTGTTGACCTTAAAATTAAAAAAATATACATATATCTCAGAATTTTATATAAAACAAATGCTCCTTTTATAGTACCTATACATGTTATATTTAATAATATTATTCATTTAATCTGTTTTCATAAAAATAACACAAGTCAAATACCCTATTGATTAATTTATGTAATTTATTTTAATTTACATCTTTCCTCTCGTTTTCCCGCAATTTGTAGGAGTAATTTCGTGAAAAGGGACGGAAGTGTGTAACAGGAAGCGCGCACTATTTGATCTGACCAATGAGCGCGCGCGATTTTATACTTGCCTGTTACTTAGTACTAATAGATTAACCGAAAGGTTGCTACTGTCTGTCACCAGCTGTGCGAATACACTAGTCTTATGTTAATATATTGTACTGTTATAACAACTAATTTATATTTGGAAATCTATATTAATAAATGTATTTACTGTTGATAATAAGTGTCTGAAAAAAAAAGTGCAGATCATTGAAGAAAAAAAAATACAAATGAGTAATAACTTATTAACTTTTTACTTATACTTTTTAATTAAATTTTGAGGTTGATTTCTGTCGCTGCTCGATTAATGTTTTTAAAGGTTTGCTCTTGTTTATCTTTATAAAATTGAATTCTACGGTTTGTAACATATTAGTCATAACTAATCTTGTGTCTAATATGCGACTTGTTAATGTCGCGTTTCCACTCCCGCCGCTCACATACCGCAGGCGGTGTTATAAGTTAGATCGGATCATGAACGTATAAGGGCTCGTTCAAGTAGCAACGTTAGCAGAATTTTAGACATTTTTGACTTTTTGGGCTCTTTACCCACCCTCCCCCCTACAACAGTAACGTGAGCATTGACATAATTTTTACACATACTACTAAAGTAAATATTGCTTACTTCTGATCCCGTCGACCAATCGAACATACGCAAAGCAAAGATGTTCTATCTATGATCACGTAATACTTAAACTGGCCCTAAGTAGCGTTCTTTCGCAGCAGCAGTAGATATTGCGGTGGTACTCTCATTGTGAAACCTTGGACAAATTACACCATTTAATGACGTAGATACAAATAAAAAACTAACTTTTCATACAGTAAATAACGGATCTATTATATAATCTCAAAAGACAATTTTAACAACAGAATAAACAGGACAATCTCAAAGCTATATACGGCCAGTTACAATATGTAATCTAAATCTGTTTGTATCGATTGAAATTTCAATCCTTTTTACTCCAAAGTGTCAGATCAGTGAGAAAAACCGATATTTATTTTTGTTTTGATCTCAATCTAAAATTTAAGATTCGATATTGAAACCGAACGTTAATGGCATAGATTAAACATAATTTATAAATCTTTTTCCCTTCCACGTTGACTCTCCTATTTTTATCTAGTAATCTTTTGGACAGTTGACTGTTAAATATTTCACGTTTACCTTATCATTCTTACAATTCAACGATTTTAGGAAAATAGTACAAGATATGATTTCGATATATTTCTCAACCATCAAAGCACAATAATATAAATTCAGTAAACGCTAAATAATTTTTATAGCGTTTACAAACAGTTAAACAATGATAAATTAGAATACCATTTTGTGCAATTTTTATTGGCAAAATGAGATTAAAAGACTGGAACTATTGAGAACTATACCTCCCGTTCCTAAGTTCCTGAAATTCACCACCTTTAAAATCTGCCGTCCTATTAGGCCTGCTAGTAAACCCACTCAACTGATCCACATAATTCAAAGTCACTATGGTAATTGCATCAAAAATTCACTTCCGGATGATATTTCGTCATGTGGTAATTCAAACTAGCCTTCTGTACGAAGGTCTGTCCGCAGACCTTACACACTTTCCTCCTGTCGCCCGTATGGATCCTCTCGTGTAAATCCAACGTGGTCTTCCTCAAGAACGACTTCTTACAGAACCGGCAGTGGTAATCCTTGACCGTCTTATGCTTGAACTTATGCTTGTACATACCCTCGAAGGAAAACGACTCGTAGTCGCAGAAATCGCATTTGTATTTCTCACCGAGCATGTGGAAATTGTTGATATGCTTCCTTAATTGGACTTTAGTGTTGAAAGTGCCTTTGCACGCGTTACATTTAAACCTATCGTCCACGTTATGCTCCTCTAATTTGTGCACCGTCAACGGCGCAGGGGTCATGAACTCCTTCATGCAATAAGGGCAGAAGAATCTCGGTATCTTATAATGTTTCGTCTTCACGTGGAATTTCAGTGAGAATATCTTATCGTATCGTTTGTCGCAGCGACTGCATAGGTACATATCGCCGTCCCGTTTATAATCGTTGTCTTGGAGACGGAACTTTGGCGATACGGTCGCCTTGCCGCCTAGAAGACAGAAAACATAATTTACATTTCTTTCGTTCGCTTCCATTCGTTCAACAACGTGTCTCTTCGTTCTTCTTTTAAACTTTTCAACATATACTCTCCTCGGTTTTACGATTTTCTTCCAATTAAATTTCCATACACACTTGTCTTTTTGGATTAAATATACACGATATCAAGTAGGAGTTAAAGATTAAAGGATTACATTTTTAAAGAGAATATTGTTTACGAGTTCATCCAAAAATTTCGTCACAAGAATTCCATGACTTTTTAGACAAGTCCCTCGTGTTTGTCGTAGCTGGTAGCATTTATAAAGACTCCCTTTCCTAGTACATTTTGCAATTTCACAGCTAGAAATAATTAAAACTAAAACAGCTATTCCGAAATTCGTTTTTTTTTTTCCATTTCAAATATTTTTAACTGTATCACTCAGTACAGATTTTGAAATGTGACGTCACGAAACTTAAGAATCATCCTCATTCGGTGTCAAACTTCGTCAAACCCCTCCCCTCCTCCACCCTAAATAGGTGACTTATTTTACGGATGTTCTCTTAGTAACTACTGGTAAATAAAATATAATTAAAAATACTATAATTTTTAACTTCACTTATACAATTTAATGTGAAATATTACAAAATAAAACCAATTTATACATTTATATGACGCAGATGGTCAATAGTACAGTTGAGGTGTTACGAGTTTGCACGCACGGGAAGTGACGTCAGCGTATTGTTTTGACAGTCTAAGAATGTACACTTTATAAACGTAGGTGGTTGTTTATATATGTGTCTAGATATAGTAATTTGAAACAGATGTATTTAACTAGGATTATTCCTCGGAATTGTTTGTAGGACAACAGTTTAAACCGAAGTCGTTGCTTTATTTTCGGACGTGGCTTTTTTCTCTTTTTTACGACAGAGAGTGAGAGAGAGAGCGAGAGATGTTAAGTTGTGATAATACCTATTCAAACATTCTTTCTGTTATTCAAGTTGGATATCATGTGGCAGATTTATAATTTCAGAGTTTTAGCTTACCATAATTATTTGACAGAATGCGAAAACCTTCCAGAAACGGCAGTGCGTCTATCATACGGAAATTTGAGTCATTAAAGAAAACCTGATTTCGTCAATTCACACCTAGGGATGTTTGGCAATCTTTCTGATGAATCCTCGTCTTAAAGCAATGGTAGCTACGTAAGTAGGTACAAAATTATTCCCTGATCATCATTCGCTATGTATTCATGACTCTCTTACAAAACGAGAAATGCCGAACTTAAAAGCGATTATTTTCTCTATATAGTTTGAAATCATTCTTTTAATACTGTTTTTCAGGCGTTCGAAGAGTAACGTAAGTAAATTTCGCCTCAGGTAGTCTAGTTATTTGTCTAATAATGCTTATTTGGCTATTGAAAATAGTTCATCATTGGTTTAAGTCGTAGATAATGACAACTTTTTTCGACTTAACGAGTATTACGATTTAACGAGGTTCGAGTTATCGAGACACTAGTATGGAAGTAGACCTAACTCATTCACTAAACTCGATCCATATATTTTACCTTATATATTTAATACAAGTTCTGCTGTTTATCTCAGGATTGAAATATCGTCTTTAAATATAATAATTATAAAAAAATACTCGCGAAAATTTAAAGTGCCGACTGTGATATTCAAAATGACCGATAAAGAACTTTCTGAGATTTGTGATTAGATACAGACGAAAATAAATTAGATTTTTATAAAGGAAATTAAAATGAACATCCTTAAATCCGTTTATTGGGAAATAGTTACTGTTTAAAACCCACTTTCGTCGTGCTTGTTATCCCGATTGTTATACCATTTCCCTTAAAATTCTAGATATCAAGATTTCCACTATACTTTGATCCGATATAAAGGAAGCCGTATGTCACGAATTTAAAAAAAAAAATCGTGTTAACAAGTTTCCGAGTTAAACATACATAACATAAGCTCACGCCTGTTATCGCCGAAGGGTTAGGCAGAGGTGAAATAGCGAACTACACCACCCACATTTAGCTGAGCTTAGTTCCGTCCTGAATGTGACAAGGGGTGAGCCTGTCGCCATATCGGACACAAACTCCTGGATGATACTGAGTTGAAAAACCCAATACCACTTGATCCGACCCGGGGATCGAACCCGAGACCTCAGAACGGCGGTCGCACCGTAATACAACTGCGCCAGCGAGGCAGCATACAAATAGCATACAATTAAAATTATGCAGTAAGACAAAGCACAATTTCCACGTTTAGAGTTATCAATGTTCAAAGAAATGAGTAATTATTGAGCCACAATAAACTTTTTGCAAGCAGTTAACATAAACAGTACATACACATATTAGGAAGTTTTTATAATAGGGACAGACTTCATTCGTACAAATAACACAAGAACAGAACCAAAGTATTCCTTTTAATTTGTATTGTTATTAGTCCGAGAAATGACTAATAAGACGTCCTTATATTTCACTAACTTCGACTTACGCAATCTGTTTTTTTAAATTCGAGTGATACTGTAATAAATATGTGCACTATCAAAACCTCTAAGAGAAATAACATTTTGTTAGAGTTATAGAGTTAAATAATTCGAAAAAAAAAAACCGCGTATTTAGACAAGATAATAATATTTCAAATACAAAGATTTACTGTGAGCATTTCCCGAGTGGCAAGTTAAAATTTTCCCCATTAGCAACCCAGTCTCACAGTCGCGTCGGTGTATTCCTTTCTTTTTCTCACTCACATAAATAGAGACATACTGTCCTACTTCCACTTGGCATTTACTATTATGTGTGTATATTATATAAATTACATGTGCGTTAGCGAGCTATATTATATGGTACAATATTATGCAGGTGCCGTATATTTTGATCTCGAAAAATAATTGGGTTAAGTCGTAGATAATGACATTTTTTTTCGACTTAACGAGGATTACGATTTAACGAGGTTCGAGTTATCGAGACACCAGTATGGAAGTAGACTTAATTCATTCACTAAACTCGATCCATATATTTTACCTTAAGTAACAGATTACATATTATATATCTATGCTATTGTGTAAACAGATATAAAATTTATTTTTTCTTTGTTATTGATAAACTCAAAAATTACTTGACCGATTCTAAAAATTCTTACACTTGTAGAAAGTACAGCTATCAGGTATTTTATGCATTTGAAATTTTCTATATACCCGTGCGAAACCGGGGCGGATCGCTTGTATAAAATAAATCTTAACTAAACAGCAATATAACATTTTAGTATAAGTTTTTACACGCGCATAGAAAGTGAAACTCCTTTCACATTACAGTTATCTATATATATATACATTACCGGAAATACCGTAACGTTACTAACTTCCGTTTCAATTTTTGTTCCCCTCAAAGAAGTTTCACTTAAAGGAAAGGATATAAAATATTCACCTACCTTCATTTATTTTCTCATTCGCGGCATCATCGTCGTCCGTTTTCCTGGGACGACCTCGCTTCGGCGGTTTCTTCGGTTTCGGCTGAGATTTCGATTTCGTCGGCGTCTTCTTCGATCGTTTCTTGCCCTCGTGTTTCACACTTTTGCTTATTAATTCTGAAAAAAAAAAACGTCAATTTTTATGTTACCATTAGAAGAAATAAAGACGGAAATATCATTTGAAATTTGAAACAGCCATCACGTTCAATTAGGAATAATTGACAATATTACGCGTTGAACATACTTAATGGAGAGACACAGAAAAAACTAATCTGAAATGTTGCCAGCATCTATGGTGCTTGTCATTTATCAGCAAGTTGTCATTAATGTCATTGATCGATACTTCAATCTTATTGAAGTGAAACTTCTTTAGCGGGGTTGTAGCGATTCTCGGTGGGAGAAAAAACTTATAGAGGTTCCCGTTACCAATGCTATGACGTCAGCCGTCAACATTTTACAGCATGCCAAGTATAATACAGCGTTTAAATGGTAGGGCTCAAAGATAAATAATAACATTTATACTTAGGCAGCCCATCGTATATTTTGATTATGAATAAATTATATGAAAATGTACATTTGTTTCTTTTTCATTTCACACTAATTAATTGTCATGTTTAGGTGTTATAATAGAAATTAAATTTCAATAAACTCAAAACACATTACAATAAAGAACAATTGAAAATGTGTGGGGATGTTCCGCTCACAGTTATCAGGAGAACAGGATTACCCCGCACGCTGTTGACACGCGACAAGGGGATTCTTCTAAGATGTTTTAATATTAGAAATAAAGATAAGCTGGGCATCCCACCCTTTAGGCTAAGTAAGTCTTATAAATGTTTTATAGGTAACAGAATTTGGTTTATAAGATCATAAAGACCATTACCGATTTTCCAGACAATAAGTTCAAGTATTATGTCTAGCAAGTTTTAATCACCAAAGGTTATTACAGGGTGGATCATTACGTGAACGATAGTGATGTCTGGAATTTACACACCTCTCTGCGCTTTCGCAAACTACGGTTGTACTATGATTTGTATAGTTTTTATTTAAAAACTAGCTGTGTGCCTGCGACTGCACTTGCTTTTATATATTCTCCACTGCGTTTTAATATTTTATACGGAACCATAATTGTTATCCTAAAAAGTTCTTACTACTAAGATAAAGTAAATCGTTGCGTTGAATCGTTTTTTTTTTTTTCTTATTTTATGAATTTTAATTTTTCTACGCGGAACCCAAATTATATGTGTAAATCAAAATTACCCTAAGTTACGCGGAGTAACTTCATCTATCCACCAAAAAAAGGTCCCGTCAAAATCGGTCCAGCCGTTAATATAACATAACACATAACTATTGCCTGAAGCGCCAATAGATGTAAAAACAATCAAATTTTATATCTTAACTATTGAGATAGATGTGTGGTATGATAATCATGGATAAAATGAATATATAATGTATATAGAGGGAGTTTAAAATTGGGGCCAGCGGTAGAAATGTTGGTAGGGAACTGGTTATCGTTGTGGTATGGGCAGTTATGAGAATAGAGGAAGCATATGTGGCCAAAATAGTGATGACTGTGTAAGGGTAAATACATAGAGGAAGGCCAAAGTTTTGAATGGAGCGTGTGAGAGATAATATGAAAGAGAAAGAGAATTTCGAACGAAAATTAACATTTCTTTTTTCTTGCTACTAAGGGAAATATTTTGAAAAAGCCTTTGTTAAATTTTTTTTAAAGAAAATTACCTGTTTAAGTAAAAAAAAATAATTATTATGATATGTTACATACTTTATAAAATACAATCATGCACACGTTATCTCAACAACGAATAAACAACACAAAGAATAGAAAATAATAAATCCATTTCATTCTCAAAATGCACTTTCACTTCCATCATTTAATATAACAAATCGTGACGTTTATATTCTGGTGCGACTTTGAATTTTCACACTTATCTTGCGCAAAGAACACTGGAAAAAAATATATAAACAATGGTAATTTTGTACTGTAATTTCTTACCATCATCATCGCCGTCATCCCTGTCGTCAACATCATCTTTCATATGAAAATCATCACCATCCATGTATGGTACGTCTTGTTGGGCATCTGCAAAACAAAAACCATATTTACAGAGAAAATCTATATTTAAATATAGGGCAGTACAATACCTAGGCAGATTAAAAATATAGTTCTAATAAAGCAAAAATTAAGCTGGGGGAATGTAAAACAAAAAAACATATTCTCAAAGTGAGCTGAGTAAGTTTGAGAAACTGTGGGTTACATAAACTGGCTATCAAAAGCAATAGGATTATTTCAAATCAGACAAGACAGTTTCTGAGATTAGTAGGTACGTTTTTTCTTGTTTTTTTTTTGTTATACGGTATAGGATCATTGCTTTGATCACAATTTCACTTGATGTTAAATGTCGACGTGGTCTAGGATGGTAAACACACCAAGCCTAGGGGCCTCTAGTGATGCTGCCGGAACATAGCCATTGGTGTTTAACGACAGGTTTTGGAACTTGAGGGTAGCTACCTAGTCGTCCACCCCCTACCACCATGCTATTGGTCTCCTCACGATGTTTTCCTTCAGAGAAAGCTCGGGCTGATTTTAATGTTGGATGGCTGGGTTTGAACCAGCGTCCATTGACGAGGAATCCGGACGCACTATCCACTGCGCCATCATCGCTGCAAATAGACACCCACTAATGTTAATTGTAAATTATGAATTTAATTCTTACTCTCTTTCACATCTGGTGGTTCATCTTTGATCTCGACATCGGCTGCAGCTGCCACTGTAACATTAAGATCATCGATTTTCATATAAGTTTAACTTAAGAGTAGTAAAATACCAGCAAAGGCAGTTCTCCTGATTTGTCGTTTCGTTATCGAGTTTCTTGCCTGCGCTCTTATCGACTGGGTTGTTTTCCGATCCGGTGGTAGTGTTTTAGACGTTCATAAGCGCCTTCTTAGGGCCTAAATTGAATAAATATTTTTTGGATTGGATTTGTTAAATTTATGTCAAGTCAAAATCAAACTCAAAAAAATCTTTATTCAATTTAGGCCCTAAGAAGGCGCTTATGAACGTCAAAACACTACCACCGGTTCGGGAAAAAATACAGCCGAGAAGAACCGGCAAGAAATTCGATCTGGTTTTTTTTTATAAATTCAAATATAACATATTATCTATCCTAATAAATAAAATTGAAGTGTCTGGTTGTAACGTCAAAAAAACAATTTTTTTTTTCCAAATATATATGAATGTATAAACGATAACTATACCAAAAATGCAATTTTTAAAATTTTCTGTCTGTTTGTGTGTTTATTCCGGGAAATCTTCAGAACGGCTGGACCAATTTTGACGGGCCTTTTTTTTGGTGGATAGATGAAGTTACTCCGCGTAACTTTATAACGAATATAATTTGGGTTCCGAGTAGAAAAACTAAAATTCATAAAAAATGAAAAAAAAAAAAATCCGATTCAACGCAGTTTTACTGGCAAGTGTATGAATTTGTGAGAAATAATTGTACTTTATCTTAGTAGTAAAAACTTTTTAGGATAATAATTAGGGTTCCGTATAAAATATTAAAATGCAGTAAAGAATATATAAAACCAAGTGCAGCCGCGGGCACAAAGCTAGTTTTTAAATAAAAACTATACAAATCATAGTTACAATCGTAGTTTGCGAAAGCGCAGACAGGTGTGTAAATTCCAAACATCACTATCGTTCACGTAATGATCCACCCTGTAATAACCTTTTGTGATTAAGACATACTTGACATGGTGCTTGAACTTATTGTCAGAAAGTCGGTAATGGTCTATAAAACTTTTATGAAACTTATTTAGCCTAAAGGGTGGGATGCCCAACTTATCTTTATTTCTAATATTAAAACATCTTAGAAGAATCCTCTTGTCGCGTGTTACCAGCGTATGGGGAATAAGTGTTTACCTGATAACTGTGAGCGGAACATCCCCACACATTTTTAATTGTTTTTTATTATAATGTGTTTTGAGTTTATTAAAATTTAATTTCTATTATAACACCTAAAAATGACAATGAATTAGTGTGAAATGAAATAGAAAGAAAGAACACACTAATAAAAATAATGCATATTTTATGCAATAAATACAGTTTTATTTACTAGACTAGCTATGTGCCCACACCTGCGTCTGCATTTCATATGTTCTTCACTGTGTTTTCATTGTTATACGGCAATTTTTGATAAATAAAAAACATTTCTCATAAATTCCAGCACTTGACTGTAAAACTGTGCATTGAGACGAATTTTATTGAAATTTTTATAAGTGTTAATTTTTTTAATGCAAAAACCTAATTATTTTCGAAGATCAAAAGTACCTTAAGTTACCCGGAGTAACTTCAGCTATTTCATCAAATTTAGTAAAAATTATTGCAATGTTTATGTGGCAATCGGAGGAGCAGGGGGTGTAAAAAATGTCTAAAAAATCGTACTACCTCTTGAACGGCCTTTAAGTTAGTATCCCAACCTATTCTGTGGTCTTACCTTCACATTTTTCTAATTAGAACCATTACTGATATTTCCTTTATTAGCTTGTGAGCTTATGTTTTTCTCTAATTATTCAGCAAAGACAACAAACTAAATATTTATCTACACTAATATTATAAAGAGGAAAGATTTGTATTTTTGTATGTAAGGAAAGAACTTAAAAACGACTGTACCAATATCGGATAAAATCCAGGGAGTTACATAGAATAGTTTTTTTGTTCTGAAAATCCCATGGGATCGGAAACTACACGGGTAAAATTGCAAAGAGCAGATAGTGTGATATGAATTTAAAAAATTATTAACTGCAAAATAAATTATTTTTGTTCAGCACATTAACCAGAATGTGCATGGACCTGTGCCATATTGTGACATAGCTCATGAAAAAATTATATAGGTGTGTATTGTTCATTAAAACAAAGCATATTAATAATTAGGCAAAAAATTCAATAAAAAAGAAGAAAAACTATGCAAATAGTTTTGTTGCTTTTGACACTTTTTTTATCAAGCTTTGGCAGATCAAGGTCATTGACACACACATTGTTATTTGAAACCCATAATAAACAAACTAAGCTGACAGGTACTAGCCCTTAAGTGATGCTACCAGAATACAACTAAAAGTACTTTAACATATAACCAAGCTTGAGCATGATATTTAGATGAGCGTCATTAGAAAAAGCCATACCAGCATGCTTTGGTTTTTCATCCTTCCATATTCATTACTTCTTTACTCACAAACCCTTCCTCTCTTCTCATAGCATGTCTTGAAATACACAACATACATACTTTTACAAACACAATATGATAATTACCTTTGATAATATTCCTAGTGTACATATCTTTAAACTTCTCTTCACAACGGAGAACCTGTTTTTTTAAAAATTGTTGCCTCTTTGAGTTTTAGTATGCACGGTTCGCATATCGTGTATGTTGCTGTGCACAATGGGCCTAGTACAGGCGCTAACTGGAAAATAGTAATTGTAATATCAATTTACTCATTTATATAGTACAACTTACGAAATAATTTAATAACTTATTACACAAAACGCATTGATTATATATTCTATTACGATATTAACGAATTAATTGAGCTGACAGAATCTCGATTTACATTAAACTTGTACCTGTAGAGTTTCATATATAAATAACTTTATCAAAACAACTTTTTTTAAACAACGTTTTGTAAAATATGTTATACAGCTATAGCAAATAAAACTCACATGAATATCTAAGGTAAATCTCAACATATCGCTGTAAACTTCTTCGTTACCGGATTTAAAGCTACTGGATAAATATTTAAACGATCCTTCGGAATGACAGCACCGGCAAAGATCGTCCTCGAGTTTCCATTCATCGTAAGACATTTTATTAAATCAAATGAAGTCTTGTGTTATTTAAAATATTATTAACAATATTCACAAAAAAAAACTTTTTTGAAACATAAATATTTGTATATCACATATCAACAAATTACAACAAACACGCCATGTTGCTCTTTTTTTTTTTCTTCTATGTTTGGTAAGGCGTTAATGACGCATATGCCAATGTCTTGTTTTAATAGAGTGTACGAGAAATGAAGTTATGAAACGAAAACATAGGATTTTCCTTAGAAAAAGGTCGATTCCATTTATTCCTTGTTAAGAAAAAGGCGTAGGTGCTAGTAGACCTTACAAACAAGACAGACATTAGGAACACTATCAATTGATGAATGGCGGTAACAAAATAGTGGCCTTCTGTTACGACCACGAGAATGATTGGGATATTTCAGAATTCACGCTCCGTGTCATTATTTTCACTACACTTCACTTTTGTATTATAACTACACTATATCACGTAAAATGCCACCAAAATTACATGACATATAGTCAAATACTACAAAATAATGAATTAAAAACAAGGACTACAACATGACAGACCAAAATTACACCAAGCATCCCCCTTGGTGCTCTTTTTTGGTTTAACATTTTTTTTTGGTTCAATTTTATAAAGAATAGGCAAAGGTACTAGTAGACCATGCAGCCAAGACAGACCTTAGGAACACGGTCAATAAATGAATATACCTCTTACTCACTTGACAATAGTACAAATTGTGTGTACTCGGACTGCCATTAACTAATAAGACATTTAGTAGTAGTAAACGTTGACAAAAAAAAAATAGTAGCTTATTATATTTATCACAAAAGGATCAAAATCAAGCACAAATATACGATGAAATATTTTATTGTTACACCAAGCCCTTAAAGATATTACATAATTTCCTTTCAGACAATAATTCAAAAATGAATATAACTAACATGTTAATAATTTTCGCACTATAATGAATAAATGTGATTTTAAAAGTGACATGTACGAATACATATAAACATATGTAAGTGTAGGGTCAGGTAGATCACGTTTTATTCAACTATCTATTTTATCTGAGATCGATATTTTAGTCTTAAATACGCCCTAATTTTAGTAGATTTGTACCTTATTATGTTATAATTAATAAAATGATTTAGGAAATTTACGTTATAATAATTGCTGTTTATTATGAATTTATCTAGGGCAAGGTCAACGACCTCCGAGCGGCATATGAATAAAGTGTAACAAGGAATATTGTTTTAGTTACGTTTTATTTGATTTTATTCACTCTAGCTATGCCCGTGGCTTCACTCGCTTAGAATTCAGACAATTTACATCCTATGTTCTCCCCTGGATGCAATATATATATCATTATTAAATTTCATCGAATTCGGTTCAGTAGTTTTTGCATGATTGACGAAGAAATTAATAAACAGACAGACAAAAATTTTTTAAACTAACGAAATGTGTGCTGTAGTCGATTCTGAAGCCCAACATAGTATTTTTTCTTAAATATCTTCAATGTACAGATTTCGTCTTATTATCTCCCTGCCCCTATCCCATTTTCGGGTCGGCGCAACATGTCTGCCTCTTCCATTCATCTCCCCTATACCCGTCCACATTCATATTCAACGCCTTTCTTACAACATTCTCTTCCTCTCTGCACTCATATCAGGAAAGACGCCTGCTCCTCAGCTTCTCTATCACTGGTGCCTCTTTCAAACTTCCTCTAATGTATTAATTCCTGATCCTGTCCATTCTTGTAACTCCATCCATCCATCTCAACATTCTCATCTCGGCTGCATGCAGTCTTCTTTCATCCATCACCTTTATGGGCCAAGATTGTGATCCATACAAGACGACAGGCCGGATTATACTCTTGTATATATTCCCCTGTTTTGTATAAACAACTGGTGAGAGAGTATTATTTAGAAAGAACCATAAAAATTAGTCAAATGTTTTTCGAATGCAATGGAATAGAAAATGGACAGAAAGAGAGAGACGTGAGAGAGGACAATTTAACATATTTAAAAAGGATATAGCATTGTATTTTGTAGAAGCAGATCCTACAATTTATTTTTAAGGCTCTTTGAATAATTTTTTCAGCGTATATTATAATAAAAGTTATGTGACAATCTCTGCGTGTTTGGATTTCATATGGCCCTTCCAGCTGCACTTTTGGACAAACGCTTGGCCGCAGTGCACGCACGCGAATCGCCTATCGTTTGCGTGGATTTTCATATGTTCCCTTAATGTCGTTTTTCGAGTGAACATCTTAAGACACACGTCACACTGGTGCTGCCGTAAACCAGTGTGCTTCGTCATATGGTGCCTCAACAAAGCCTTCGAATAGAACTTCATGTCACAATCAGTACACTTATGCTTTCGTTCGAGAAGATGGTCCTTCTTCACATGCGTGCTCAGTGATTTTTGGTTGTTGAAGGTCCGGTCGCAGGCTTGGCATTTCAACACGACAGGCGGCATACCGTGCTCCTTGACCATATGGTCGACTTTCTTCCAATAACTATCGAATCTCTCATAGCAAACTTTGCATACATTCCGTTTGGCCAATCCTAAATGTATTCGACGGAAATGGAGCGTTCTGTAATCCGCGGTAGCGAAGCTTTTTTCGCACTTATCACATTTGTATTTACGATCGCTGTGACACTTCGAATGATTCTTTAGCAAAGCGGCAGTCGCGTATGCAGCACCGCAGACCTCGCATGGATAATTAGGATAATGCACATGCATATGCTCGAGCAGTGTTCTGAAACTTGTGAATATGACATCGCAGATCGAACAGCGCAGCTCACTGCTGGTAAACGTAAAGGGTAGAATCCAATTCTTAACTTCACTATATGTTTGTTTATTGTGTTCACTTTTGAGATGGACGATCAGATCGTTTAGCTTATCAAAGTCCTTATCGCATAATGCACAATTCAGCATAGTTATGTCAAGTTTTATAGCTTTTTCGTGGACTCGATCTGTCATGCTTCTTATGAGCTGGTCGTCGTTGTGTTCCTTCAATGTGTGCTGTTTTAGGTTTACCGGTTCCTGAAACTGTCTGTGACAGTACATGCAACGGTAGCCGAGGCTGTCTTTATATTTGATCGGCGTCGCATTCGAGTATTGAAGGATGTTCCTCAGATTGGTCCTGTTCTTAACTGTTTCAGTTGGCGCAACTGTCGGTTCTTTGTTAACCTCGTCGAGTTTTTCGTCATTGTTAAATCTTAATGCTAGCATCGATTTTATTGGTTTCCTTATTTTGACTACTCTATAACGCTGTGACGCACCTATAAAGAGAAATCTTCCTTATTATGAAAGATAATAAATAGATATGTCGAGGAAAGATAAGCCTCATAGTAAATACATTGTGATATGTTGAGAGCAGTACCCCACGTATCCTTAAAACCTGGCAAAGAAAAAGAGACAGAATGACGGAAACCATTAACCTACCTCTCTTTCAGACGCGCGTGTAAATAGATTATAAAGTTTGGTAGGTTAAGGATATTTATATTTCCTATACTGATTAATAAAATAGATTTAAAATGTATTAGGAGCCGGTTTTTTTTTTGCCCTGTTGGGCAGACGTCCCTCCACACCCCCTTACCTATTGCATTGGGGGGACTTGATCCCCTCGTAAAAAAAAAGATTAGGTAAAATTAAATGTTATATCCAATTTTTTACTCACAGCTAAAGAACATATGATGCGGGCGGAGCCGCGAGTGCCAGCTAGGTGTGAATAAAACTTTTCGAATTTTCCGGTACACACCTGTTACTGTTTGGTGACACGTTTTCTAACTTGAGCATGGTAGCTACCCAGGTGGACATTATTAGAAAATGTTCGCCCACCATGCTGTTTTCCTGACAATGATTTCCGCCACCGAAAGCACAGGCTGATTTTAAAGTTGGATAGGTGGATTTGAACCCGAGTTAATTGACGCGAAATCCGACCGCACTACCAACTATGGCACCATCGCTTCTCGACCGCACTACTAACATAACTATCTCGCTTCTCGACCGCAATACCAACTTAGCCATCATCGCTTCTCGGCCACTTTACCAACTAAGCCATCATCGCTTATCGACCGCACTACTAACTTAGCCATCTCGCTTCTCGAAATCACTACCAACTAATCTATCATCGCTTCTCGACCCCGCTACTAATTTAGCCATCATAGCTTCTCGACCACTCTACTAACTAAGCCATCATCGCTTCTCGACCGCACTACTAACATAACTATCTCGCTTCTCGACCGCAATACCAACTTAGCCATCATCGCTTCTCGGCCACTTTACCAACTAAGCCATAATCGCTTATCGACCGCACTACTAACTTAGCCATCTCGCTTCTCGAAATCACTACCAACTAATCTATCATCGCTTCTCGACCCCGCTACTAATTTAGCCATCATAGCTTCTCGACCACTCTACTAACTAAACCATCATCGCTTCTCGACAGCACTACTAACATAACTATCTCGCTTCTCGACCGCAATACCAACTTAGCCATCATCGCTTCTCGGCCACTTTACCAACTAAGCCATAATCGCTTATCGACCGCACTACTAACTTAGCCATCTCGCTTCTCGAAATCACTACCAACTAATCTATCATCGCTTCTCGACCCCGCTACTAATTTAGCCATCATAGCTTCTCGACCACTCTACTAACTAAACCATCATCGCTTCTCGACAGCACTACTAACATAACTATCTCGCTTCTCGACCGCAATACCAACTTAGCCATCATCGCTTCTCGGCCACTTTACCAACTAAGCCATAATCGCTTATCGACCGCACTACTAACTTAGCCATCTCGCTTCTCGAAATCACTACCAACTAATCTATCATCGCTTCTCGACCCCGCTACTAATTTAGCCATCATAGCTTCTCGACCACTCTACTAACTAAGCCATCATCGCTTCTCGACCGCACTACTAACATAACTATCTCGCTTCTCGACCGCAATACCAACTTAGCCATCATCGCTTCTCGGCCACTTTACCAACTAAGCCATAATCGCTTATCGACCGCACTACTAACTTAGCCATCTCGCTTCTCGAAATCACTACCAACTAATCTATCATCGCTTCTCGACCCCGCTACTAATTTAGCCATCATAGCTTCTCGACCACTCTACTAACTAAGCCATCATCGCTTCTCGACCGCACTACTAACATAACTATCTCGCTTCTCGACCGCAATACCAACTTAGCCATCATCGCTTCTCGGCCACTTTACCAACTAAGCCATCATCGCTCATCGACCGCACTACTAACTTAGCCATCTCGCTTCTCGAAATCACTACCAACTAATCTATCATCGCTTCTCGACCCCGCTACTAATTTAGCCATCATAGCTTCTCGACCACTCTACTAACTAAGCCATCATCGCTTCTCGACCGCACTACTAACATAACTATCTCGCTTCTCGACCGCAATACCAACTTAGCCATCATCGCTTCTCGGCCACTTTACCAACTAAGCCATCATCGCTCATCGACCGCACTACTAACTTAGCCATCTCGCTTCTCGAAATCACTACCAACTAATCTATCATCGCTTCTCGACCCCGCTACTAATTTAGCCATCATAGCTTCTCGACCACTCTACTAACTAAGCCATCATCGCTTCTCGACCGGACTACTAACATAACTATCTCGTTTCTCGACCGCAATACCAACTAAGCTATCATCGTTTCTCGACCGCACTACTAACTCAGCCATCATCTTCAAAGTAATTTGTTTTCACACCATTTGATGTTTCTATGACATTGTTCTGTTCACATGATTCTCAGACCTTGCTCCAATAGATTATCACTTTTTTGCGGAATTTGGACAATTTTTTGAAAGAAAAACAATCAATTCCAATGAGGCAGCTAGCTCCCACCATTTTTACTAATGAAGTACCTATAAAATGACGACAGTGCATACATACTTCGACTGATTAAATATATAATGTTTTAATTATTTTTTTAGGATTATTTTCCCCATAAAACGCTAATTTCATATGTAAGTAACTATAATAATGAATCGATGATGAGGTAGTGGGTGTGGTCAGATACTCCGTCGATAAACATAGATTCTAATGAAATCGTTTTGATAAAGTCATAGCACCCATATAGCTAACATTCACTTTGTTGGTTCTAGAGGCTTCCATTTTAATTTTTTTTCTCTGCGGTGTCTAATTTTTCATGGGTCTTCTACTTCCACTCCCCCCCTCCTCGAGTCTCTATTGGCAATGTTGAGAACCTTGGTTTCAAAGCAACATGGAGCATCTTTAAGCTTAGTATGTTTACCATTATGGCTTACCCATAACTTAACCTCTGGTGCAATTGTGACCAACCTGTATACAATTTGAAAATAAAACATTTTTGCTCAAATAATTGACTTACGACTGGAACACTACAGATCACATAAAATAAGGTCTTCTAAGTTACCTATGGGTGAGATCATTATAGACAATGACAATGAATAGACTCTCTTTAACCCTTACCTTTATTATTATCGTCAACATCATCTTTCCTATCAGATTCATCAGTTTTCATATGAACATCATCATTATCCATATATGGTATGTCTTCTTGGTTATCTGCAAATAAAAAATTGCCCATATTTATAGAGAAAATCTGTAAATAAATAGGAACACAATAAAATTTAGACAAATTACCACACATTAGTCCTATTATCTATTACTCTTTTAGACTCTATGTTTGACTAGATAAGACTAATAAAAGCTTGTTAAAGAATAGAGTGTGCATCCACTGTGACTAGGGTTGTGGCGGCCGGGCGGCCAGGGCTTGCGACTGGCCAGTGCGTGGTGAGCTGTTCTAGTGTTTAGATGTATTCCAGGTGTTGCAAACCACGGATGAGAGTTTTTAACTACAAACATAAAAATACAAACTAATTCTTACTTTCATTTGCATTTGGTGTCTCCTGTTTGATCTTTACATCAGCTGGATCTGCCACTGCAAAATTAAAATCATCAATTTTCATATTCCCTCATGTAAAAATAAACATTGCGACAATTTCTAGCTGATGCACATACCATATTATATATACTAATAAATAAAATTGAAGTGTCTGTTTGTAATGCCAAAATATTTTTTTAAATTCAATAGATATGAATGCACATACCTTTGATATAGCCAAAATGACATTTTTTTTTTTACATTTTGGCTTGTCTGTCTGTATGTTTGTTCCGGGTATTCTCTGGAGCAGATGGACTGATTTTGACGGGACTTTTTTAGGTAGATAGGTGAAACTACACAATGTAACTTAGGGTACTTTTGTTTTTCCAAAATAATAAGTCAGGCATAAAAAAAGTTAAAACTCATGAAACTGAGAATAAAATCTGAATCAATGCACAGTTTTACTGGCAGATATTTGAGTTTGTGAGAAATATCTTTGGTTATTGTTAGTAGCAAAAATATTGTAGATAATAATTAGGGTACCCTATAAAAAATTCAAAATGTCTATAGATGTGCTATGGGGATTGTCTGCAGTTTCACTCTCATGTTCTGGACATGTGTTGCGCAAACACCAGTGGTTAAAGCTGATTCCTATTGAGCATTCTGATGGTTCCTTAACCTGTCACTAAATTAAAACCCAGATGGGCTCTTTGGAATGACTTTGTCCTGGAAATTTGTTCCATAGCCTTACAGGTGTATTGCTCTATTTTTGTATTTTTTCTAACCTAGCTAATGCTGTTAACCGAAAGGGCTTTTACAGCTTCACCAAACTTTGTAGGAGAGTGCTGGAGGCACTCAGTCGCAAATGATAACTAGGACAAGGGTTACCAGAATAGTACGAACCTCGGCTAGGCCATTACCTGTGTGGTGTGTATTGGTCCATTATGGTTAATTGAACTAGGTTTTTTGCAATGCCAATAAACAGTTCATACCTAATTTGTATTATACTAATTAAACACATATTTACAAATTACCTTTGACAACATTCCTAGTGCACAGATTTCTGAACATCTCCTCACAACGAAGAACCTGTTTCTTGAAAATTGTTGCCTCTCTGAGCTTCAGTATGCAGGGTTCACATATTGTGTAGGTTACTGTGCATAATGGACCTAGTACAGGTGCTAACTGCAACATAACATCAATTTGCTCATTGACATAGTACAACTAACAAAATCATTTTTAAACAACTTTTATTATGTAAAACGCATAAAAAAAATTAAGATTTTTACAAAATCTAATTGAGCTAATATAAATCTAACTGAACAAATCAACTTAAGATATGTAATACAGCTATAATAAATAAAACTCACATGAATATCTAACGTAAATCTTAACATATCGCTGTAAATTTCTTCATTACCAGATTTACAAGATAAATATGGAAACGATCCTTCGGAATGACAGCAACGGCAAAGATCTTGCTGGAGTTTCCATTCCTTATACGACATTTTAATAATAATAACAAAACAGTATTATATTGTAGACTATGATGAAAACCTTTGTTGATAAAATAAACTTTCAACGATATCAACACGAAAACTTTTTGAAATATAAATATTTATGTAGGGATGGCGATATTTTTGACCAAACAATCGATTTTTTTGAATCGATATCTACCATTGAATCGATCTTTAATCAAAGAAAATCAAGGTTCATTTTTCTGCTACAATAAAAATCATAAATTACAAATGTATCAAAACAAATGCATAAGTACTAAAATTTTTACTTCTTTTATCAAAAACTTGTGACACGGCTCTATTAGGGATGCTGATTAATTAATAATCGATCTTTAAAACTAAAAAATCAATTAGATTGGATTGATATTTAGCACTAAATTAAATTTCTGGTTATATGAGAATTAAGAATGTACCCAAACACAAGTAAATTACTAAAATATTTAAAAACTCGAGAGGCCATCTCTTTGTGGACGTTTATAACATCAAGAGTATTTCGAGTGTACTGCCAACCATAAAACCACCTTTAACTTTGATATTATTGTAAAAACAACTCTAATTATTATCAAATGATAAAAATTGACTATTATAGTGCCCCTTTTCTTTCGTCTATGTATTTACCTATAAATATGCAAAGATAAAAGAGTTCAGTATATTATTCTCTTCTCACTGTTTGTCTTTTGTTGTTTAATTTATATTGAGAGCTTCAGTGTTATCAATAAAGTTATTTCAGAAACAGTTTTTACCTTAAATTTTTAATGATGATTATGATCTAATTTCGATCAATAAAAGAATACTAGTTACGAATTAAAAAAATAAGTCGGAAAAAGATCGATTATCAGAAGATCAATTTTTTGGACCTCAATTTTTTTCTGAATCGATTCATAAAGCTTCATATCAAATCAATTCAAGAATTAGTTCTTTTTTCAGAATGAATCGTCATCCCTATATTTATGTCACACGTAGACATACAAATTTTTCGCTATGCTCAGTAACTACAAAAGTACCAATATACTAGAAATTAATTTTATTGTTTATTCCTGCTGGAAATCAAAGAGAAATATATGTATAGAAATTCTGTATAGGAGTGTTCGATATTTAATATTATCTAAACTATCGATACACAAACCAATATATCGAACCAACCCGATATCATCAAATCATCTCATATCGATATTTAAAAGCAAAATTTAAAATACACTAATGCTAATATATTGTGATGATGACTATTCTAAATATATATTATCAATATATATAGTATCAAATCACAAAAATAGCGATATTATAGATGCTTATCCTATTATATAGATGCTTATATCCTTTATTTTTGTTCATTTATTCTTAAAACCTCGGTGGCTTGGCGCATAGACATAATATGTGTCACTAGGTCTATAGTTTGGCGCGACTTTGCTTTGTCATGTTTTCGTCCTAATTAGAATTATGCTTTATATAATTAGAAATATTTACTTATATGTTTTATGATAATACGTATGTAGGTATAATTTTCTTATTCCGTATTTAAAAACTATATATATATATATATATATATATATGTATGTGTGTGTGTATTAATGTAAATAGTAGTATAAAGTAAATATAAATGTTAATTTACATTTAGTTTTATTTATGTTTACATTTAGATCCTTTTCGCCTTATCGTTTATTTATAAATTATTTATGTAATTAAAACCATTTAAATTATATTTATTTTAATCAATTACAAGAAATATTTCCTAGTGCGGCTATCTATAAACATGTATGTGTGTGTTTAATTTGTACAAGTAATAAAGTTTTTATATTTGCATTTTATTTTTAATTAATTATCTGGATTGGATCTTAAACCACGTCGCTTGAATTTAAAGGTTCTGAGAGTTCAGGGAGGTCTTAGGGGTCCGTTTCAAACCAGCCCATATAATTTTTGCCACCGGAAATAAATCTACATATATTAAATTATTTTTTTTAAATTCCATAACATCTTACGTTAAGACTCAAATGCGTGTAAGTTTAGTGTCTTTTATGCTATAGCTGTCAAAACTCGTAAAACGAAACACATAGAGCTGTATTAAAACGTATATATTCGGGAAAGGCAACAATTATCTATATTTTCGTTAAATATCTGCGTTATTTTTAATTTCAAAATATCAATAATCAATATTGATTTCCGAATTTCGAATTCGATTTTTTTAAGTGCTTTATTATATTCTATAATAATTATTTCAAATACAATCTTTCTAAATTAATTTGTTTCAAAAAATTGACATTCAAAGCAAAGTAATAGAAATTTTAGTAACTTCCTATTGTAAAACATCTTATACATATATAAAATGCAATGTAAAAAATTGTGATTTATGGTTTATAATTGATATTAGATTGATTTATTCTATATTCAATGCTTTATTAACATTTCGCTGTGCTGTTTCGGTATGATGTATTATTGTTTCTGTAATTCTAAAATCTAAAAATAAATTTAAAATAAGTTATAAATATGGTGTCTGTGCATTATAAATTTTATTATTCTAAAGTCTTCATGTCGTTAACCCTGAAGAACGTATCAGGATCCTGACAATGCTTGAAGATCAGCAGCACTGCTTGAAGAAGGTCAGCGAAATACATCTAGAAATGTTTATGTAACTCTTACTACAGTTCAGTGTTTCTAGGGTTTCCATAAAACTAAATCCAATCTTCGAAGACCAGGAACAGATCAAGCAAAGCAAGGTGCACGACTGCGCGGGAGGATCGCTATATTGTGTTAATAATTTTAAGAAATCGCTTTCCTACGGCTGTTGAAGTAAATAATCATCATTTACGAGCTGAAGTTTATTATTTACATTTGCCCATCCCTAGTATATATTCGTTACAAAAAAAAGTGCGCGCAAGATAAGTTTGTGCGCGGCCTAAATCGGAACTACTCGTGTGTAGCCATTTTGTCGTTTGGGTCAGGTGTCAAGAGAGTATTTTGTGCTTCATATTTTTATAAATTTTCTAAGTAAATAAATAACTACTAGCATTATGCCGAAAGTGATTAAAAGTGCTGGCAGGGATATTGTTTTTCAGGTTAAACGTATTTGTGAAGAACGAGACAATAACAGGCCGATGTTACCATTTTCCAAAGTTAGAGCCCGCGTTGCTTATATGACAGGTCATTTTTTAGGGTTATCATTCCATTAAAATACCCGCATTATTCTCGATTTCTTTATTAATTATTCCATTGTAGTTCTCTTAATTCCAATATAATGTGATGCATTATTTTGTTGTAGGTATTTCCGAACGCACCGTTACCCAAATCACTCGAGAGGGTAATGTAGTAGCAGCTTCATCTTCAAAAATTGTGCCACCAGGAAAAACAAGAAACAGGAAGAAAAATATTTCTGAATTAGATGATTTTGATAAGTGCGCTATAAAATTCATTTCTTTTATATCGTGAGGAAAGAAATAACCATACAATAAACAAACTTTGGTTTGAATTAAAAGCTGATATTGATTTTAAATATGGCAGTACATCTTTAAGAAGCATCCTAAAGACTATTGTCCAGAGTTACAAGAAGTGTCTGTCTAAACGAATACTATTAATAGAACGCAGCGATATCGCAGCATGAAGAGCAAAATATAATCAGAGGCTACGAAAAAATCGGCAGGAAGAAAATTGGCCTGTCATTTATCTTCACGAAACATATATTCATGCTTCGTACCACCTCCAAAAATGCTGGCAATCGAACGAAGAACCTGGTGTTCTTGTTTCTGATAGTGTAGGCTTACAGTGGATAAGTTGGAGGTAAAACTGGATTTGTAAGAAATGGACTGCAACTGATCAAGTCTAAATCAATGACTGTCATGACGCCATGAAATCTGTAAACTTGGATGCGATGGATGAAAAAAAAATGATTCCAAATTTACCATCAAATTGCATTGTAGTGATGGATAATGCAGCATAGTACATCAAACAAATAAATAAGGCCCCTACACTGGGCAATAAAAAAGCAGAGCTCAATGAGTGGCTTATGAAAAATCATTTTGAAGGAGACGATTGTTGGACAAATGCTCAATTATATAAATTAATCAAAAGGTACAAAGGGGACTCGCAGTATGAAATTGACGAAATGTTAAATTCATACGGACATGACGCAAAAGACTTACAAAATGGAGCAAAAATCGGTGAAATTTGGTGAAAATAATCCACAGACTGACAATTGGGACAATTACATAGATCGTTTGAAATATTGTTTTGAAGCAAATGTTTCATGACACAGCAAAAGAGTACATTTTTTTTACAATATGCGGTGCACAAGTGTTTGAAACATTTTTAGCTTTGATTTCACCGAGAAAATCAAGCGAAGTTACCTTTAGTGAAATTTAATCTATTCTAACCAAACATTATAGCCCGAAACCAAATGAAATTGCCATGTCATATAAGTTTTACAAATGTGACCAACAACCGAGTCAAACCGCAGTAGAGTACTTTGCACAGCTTAGAAAACTAAGCTCTGGCTGTAATTTTGCTGATTTAGAGCGCATGCTACGTGATAGATTGTGATAGATTTTGTGGTATGACAGATTACAAATTGCAATGCAAGTTACTACAAAAAAATAGATTAAATTACACATACGAGGTGTGTTCAAAAAGTATCGCGAATTTTTAATTTTCGCGGGTTACGTATATTCGAATTTTGAATTTTTTGTGGCGTTTTGTTGGTACTCATGTCTCTCACTTATACCGACAAGCTCGGCCATTTTGAATGTTCATTTAATTGTTGACAGCTGCTGTGCTTGCACGTGTTTTGGATCGTCTTCGATTTTTACCTATTCAAAAAAAATGGATCAAAGAACCTGTATCAAATTTTGTGTGAAAAACGAAATTAAGTGCGCGGATGCATTCCGAATGTTGACTGTGGCATACGGAGAAGCTACCTTGGACCGAAGCAACGTTTATCGGTGGTACAAAATGTTCTCAAAAGGCCGAGAAGATGTGAACGACGAAGAGCGTGCCGGACGCCCGAGCACTTCAACAACAGACGAAAAAAAAAATTAATGAAGTGAAGAAAATGGTATTGGCCAATCGTCGAATCACCGTTAGAGAAGTTGCTGAGGACCTAAACATATCGATTGGCTCGTGCCATTCGATTTTTATCAATGATTTGGGCATGAGACGGGTCGCCGCGAAATTCGTACCAAAATTGCTCAATTGTGACCAAAAACAGCATCGCATGAACATTGCTAATGAGATGTTAAACTCTGTCCGCGACGACCCAAATTTGCTCCAGAGGGTCATAACTGGTGACGAATCGTGGGTTTATGGTTATGACGTGGAAACCAAAGCTCAATCATCTCAATGGAAGCTGCCGCACGAACCAAGACCGAAAAAAGCGCGCCAAGTTCGATCGAATGTGAAAGTTTTGCTGACAGTTTTCTTTGATTGCAGGGGCGTGGTGCATCATGAGTTCTTGCCACAGGGACGAACGGTCAATAAGGAATATTACCTGCAAGTTATGCGCAATTTGCGCGAAGCAATCCGCTAGAAACGCCCGGATTTGTGAAGAACAAAAATTGGCTTTTGCACCACGATAACGCCCCTGCTCACACATCGTTGCTTGTGCGCGACTTTTTGGCCAAAAACAACACACTAATGATGCCACAGCCACCGTATTCCCCAGATCTGGCCCCCTGTGACTTTTTCTTGTTCCCTAAACTGAAGAGGCCCATGAAAGAACGACGTTACGCTTCTCTTGACGAGATAAAGACGGCATCGAAGAAGGAGCTGAACAAGATAAAAAAAATGATTTTTTGAAGTGCTTCGAAGATTGGAAAAACCGTTGGCACAAGTGTATAATATCTCATGGGGATTACTAATAGATATTCATGAATAAATAAATAATTTTTGAAAAAACACAAAATTCGCGATACTTTTTGAACACACCTCGTATGTTGTTGACGCAATGTTGTCCACTGAAACTACAGCAAGAGATGTTCGTATGATTCTTGGATGTGAGAACTCAGTACCAGGGCCTTCGAATATCATAAATACAAATACTGGAATATCTCCACCTGAACTGATGGAAGTAAATACATTACAATTCTAATCTAATACTCGATTCTGTTACCGCTGTGGTGAAAGACATGGGGACGAATGTCGGTTTATAAATGTGATATGCCATTTTTGCAAGAAGAGGCCAGAGGAAAAAGTATGTATGGCTAAAAAGAAGAATAAATCAAAAATATTAACTATAGTGATAATGGTTTAGATATTTTACTTAATGGAATTTATAATGACAACAAGAAAAGAATTCCTGCCTATGGTAATATGGTAAAGATTTTATCGGAAGGTCTAAGTGTAGTGATGCAGATTAACTGGCTTTTCACAACCCAATGAACACACATGGCGATCGTTACGTGCTGCTGGGTCTCACGCATTACACACACCTGGACTCCATCACCAGTTCACTTGCTGGGTCAAGCGAGAGTACAAGTTCAGTTCAAAAATATTGTGTTGTTTAGATGTTCTAGTTGCTAAAGGTTGTGGGCCAACTTTAATTGAAAGAGATTGGTTTTCACCTCTTAATATTACCATAGTTGATGTAGATACAAGCATTACGAATACAATTATTATAAGATATCAAGACGTGTTTATGGATGACCTTGGTACCTACCGGGGAGATCCAGTAATCATAAATTTAAAACCAAATGCTACACCAAAGTGTCTAAAGGCTCGTCCTGTACCTTTTGCCATTAAAAAGAGAGTGGAGAGTGAGATAGATCGATTAGTAAAAGAGGGAGTTCTCCGCCCTTTATCGTATTCAGAGTGGGCTACACCTATAGTGCCCATTGTAAAGAAAACTGGAGAAATCCGCCTATGTGGAGTTTTTTATTTATTTATATAAAAGAATTTCCAACAAGGAATACACTGATAAAACCATTAGCATGCAAAGTATCGAATCTTGTGCTTCCTTAACTGTAGTAAATTGCCATTCTCCATATTCATTACTATTTTATCGACATGCGCTTCCTCTATTCTTATGCCCATACCACGATAAACGTGAATCTTTCAACTTTTCTACCACTGGTACAACTTTCAAGCTCCGTCTAAGATATTCATTTCTTATTTAAATTATACTTCTGACACCACATATCCATATTAACATTCATATCTCAGCTACATGCAATCGTTTCTCATCCATCTTTTCCTATGTTCTCATCTGGTTGCAATATAAATATATCATTACTAAGTTTCATCGTTTCATCGAACTCGGTTCAGTAGTCTTTGCATGATTAACGAAGAAATTAATAAACAGACATACAAAAAAATATTAAACTATCGAAATGTGTCCTGTCGTCGACTCCAAAGCCCCGCATAGTATTTTATCTTAAATATCTTCAATGTACAGATTTAGTCTTTTTGCCTTTTATTATAAGTATAGATTACCCTAATAACGTATTTTATACATTGTCTGATAAACATAGTATATACCAAAAGCTGGTCATAGACTATGACAATGATTAAGAAAGAACCATAAAAATTAGTCAAATGGTTTTTGAACAGGAAGGAATTGAAAAAAATGTACAGACAGAGAGAGACGTCACCTATTAAAACATCTAAGAGAGAGGACAATTTAACAAAGTTTAAATAGGATGTAGCGTTGTATTTTGTAGAAGCAGATCCTACAATTTAGTTTTAAGGCTATCTGAATAATTTTTTTTCGCCGTATTTTATAATTAAAGTTATGTGACAATCTCAGCGTGTTTAGATCTCATATGACCCTTCCAGCTGCACTTTTGCACACAAACGTCTGGCCGCAGTGCACGCACGCGAACCGCCTATCGTTTGCGTGGATTCTCAAATGTTCCCTTAATGTGGTTTTTCGAGTGAACATCTTAAGGCACACGTCACACTGGTACTGCCGTAAACCGGTGTGCTTCGTCATATGGTGCTTCAACAAATCCTTCGAATAGAACTTCATGTCACACTCGGTACAATTATGGTTTCGTTCGAGAAGATGGTCCTTCTTCACATGCGTGCTCAGTGATTTTGGCTTGTTGAAGGTTCGATCGCAGGCTTGGCATTTCAACACGACAGGTGGCATACCGTGCTCCTTGACCATATGATCGACCTTCCTCCAATAAGTATCGAATCTCTCGTAGCAAACTCTGCATGCATACCGTTTAGGCAATCCTGAATGTATTCGACGGAAGTGGAGCATTCTATACCCTGCGGTAGTGAATGTTTGCTCGCACTGTTCGCATTTGTATTTACGATCGCCGTGACACTTCAAATGATTCTTTAGCAAAGTGGCAGCCGCATATGCAGCACCGCAGACCTCGCATCGATAATTAGGATAATGCACATGCATATGCTCGAGCAGTGTTCTGAAACTTGTGAATATGACATCGCAGATCGAACAGCGCAGCTCACTGCTGGTAAACGTAAAGGGTAGAATCCAATTCTTAACTTCACTATATGTCTGTTTATTGTGTTCACTGTTGAGATGGACGATCAGATCGTTTAGCTTATCCAAGTCCTTATCGCATAATGCACAATTCAGCATAGTTATGTCAAGTTTTATAGCTTTTTCGCGACCTCGATCTGTCATGCTTCTGATCAGTTGGTCATCGTTGTGTTCCTTCAAGGTGTGACGTTTCAGATTTATCGGTCTCTGAAACTGTCTGTGACAGTACATGCAACGGTAGCCGAGCGTGTCTTTAAATTTGATCGGCGTCGCATTCGAGTATAGAAGGACGTTCTTCAGGTTAGTTCTGTTCTTCACTATTTCAGTTGGCACAATTGTCGGTTTACTGTTAAACTCATCAAGTCTTTTCTCATTGTCACATTTGAATGCTAGCATCGATTTTATTGTTTTCCTTATTTTGACTACCCTATAACTCTGTGACGCACCTATAAAGAAAAGTAGTCGTTATTAAGAAAGGTTTAACAGACATAAATTTAAAATTGAGAAACATTAATAATTGAAAATTTAATGGTGACCCAAGGTCCTTTGATAGGTTAGAGAAATTTTAGAGACCTATTTTTTCACGGTATAGGTATAGTGCTTTGACCACAATCTCATTAGATGTTAAGTCACGAAGTGGTCCAGGATGGTAAACAAACTATGCCTAGACGTACTGGTTCTCAAGCAACGCTGCTGAAATACACCTTTTGGTATTTGGTGGCAGGCTTTCGTTAAGAGTGGACATTATTCGAAAATGTCCAACCAACATGCAAAGGTTTCCTGGCAATGTTTTTCGTTATCGGAAGCTCAGGGTGATTTTAGAGTTGTATAGGTGGGTTATATATCTAAGCCATCATCGCTTCTCGACCGCACTACCAACTAAGCCATCATCGCTTCTCGATCGCACTACAAAATAAGCCATTATCGCATCACTACCGCACTACCAACTAAGTCAGGGGGTTCTCATTTGCTCCAAAGAGAGCAAAGGGGGCGCCGTAAGACGCTCCTGTTTACCATTCATCGGAAACTAAACTTAGGTATACACGAGAGGAGATCGATTTATTTGTGTTCATTTGGTTTGTAGCAACACACAGCTGACATAAGTTACTGTGTGCACTACAACAATTTAGGTGAGAAACCAAACACGGCACACTAAAAAGATCGACCGTTCTGGGAATGCAAACAATATAGTAAGAAGAATCAATTATTGGCCATCCCTGCCTATTGTTTCCTGGTTTATTTTATTAACCGTTTTCATTATACATAGCTTATTGGACAGATTATTATTAAATAAACAAGCCGGTAGTTCATGTAATAGTGGTCATGCATCTACAAGTGGGGGAAAGCAAAAAAGCGGAAATATCGCAAATACTATGAAGCAATTTGGACCTTGGCTTGATCTGGAAACATTCACCCTACCATGGTTGAAAAATCGGATGATGTTTTAGAAGGAAGTTGCAAAATATACAAAAACAAAAAAAACGTGTTTACTCAACGCGCAGTTGGCATCATTCAGGTTTGCATACAAGGTGGCGAAATGCAAAAAACCTGACACTATCGCGGAAGAGATTATTCTACCGACTGCTCTTGACATAGTGAATTTTATTGTGGGAAATCGTTGCGCCGGTTAGGGAACGTGGAGGTTTAGTCAGTCGGTTTAAATAGGAGGCCAACCTGGCACGCGGGTCATCACCACGAGATATGGACTTGTCTGTCGCGCGGAGCAGCGTATGTAATAACTGCGGTTCGTGCATACGTCCGTGCGTTCAGTGAACAGATTTAAACCACGTAAAAAAAAAAAAGAACTGGCAAAACTAATTGTCACGTTTTTATATCAGAAGTCCTAAAATTTCTATGGCAACGGGATTATGGTATTATATACAAGATGGCGAAGCCAACGGACAAAATGGTAGGTATATTGTATGTACTGTAATTAAATGTAAATAAACTTTGAAAAAAAAATGTCTTGAATTTTTATATAAAATGCAAAGAAACTTTTTTCCAATCCTATATGACAAAAACAGATTAATACGACGAGAACAATTTAATTTTATTATTCCGCCTTACCTGTAAGCACAGCTGCCCTACCTTAAATTGAACTCTAACTATGGCCCTGTATCGTATATATATATATATATTCAAATCTATTTAAAGAAAAAAAAATTTGACATTACAAACAGACACTAATTTTATTTATTAGTGTAGATTACCCTAATAACGTATTTCAAATTATGCAAATGGTTTTCCAATGGAATGGAATAGAAAATGGCGAGACAGAGAGAGGTGTCAACTAATAAAATATGTGAGAGAGGACAATTCAAGAAAGTTTAAAAAGGATGTAGCCTTGTATTTTGCAGAAACAGATCCTACAATTTATTTATAAGGCTCTTTGATAATTTTTATGTGACAATCTCTGCGTGTTTATTTCTCATATGGCCCTTCCAGCTGCACTTTTGCACAAACGTCTGGCCGCAGTGCACGCACGCGAACCGCCTATCGTTTGCGTGGATTCTCAAATGTTCCCTTAATGTGCTTTTTTGACCAAACATCTTAAGGCACACGTCACACTGGTACTTCCGTAAACCGGTGTGCTTCGTCATATGGTGCCTCAACAAAGCTTTCGAATAGAACTTCATGTCACACTCAGTACACTTATGCTTCCGTTCGAGAAGATGGTCCTTCTTCACATGCGTGCTCAGTGATTTTTGGTTGTTGAAGGTCCGGTCGCAGGCTTGGCATTTCAACACGACAGGCGGCATACCGTGCTCCTTGACCATATGGTCGACTTTCTTCCAATAACTATCGAATCTCTTATAGCAAACTTTGCATACATTCCGTTTGGCCAATCCTAAATGCATTCGACGGAAATGGAGCGTTCTGTAATCCGCGGTAGCGAAGCTTTTTTCGCACTTATCACATTTGTATTTACGATCGCTGTGACACTTCGAATGATTCTTTAGCAAAGCGGCAGTCGCGTATGCAGCACCGCAGACCTCGCATGGATAATTAGGATAATGCACATGCATATGCTCGAGCAGTGTTCTGAAACTTGTGAATATGACATCGCAGATCGAACAGCGCAGCTCACTGCTGGTAAACGTAAAGGGTAGAATCCAATTCTTAACTTCACTATATGTCTGTTTATTGTGTTCACTGTTGAGATGGACGATCAGATCGTTTAGCATATCCAAGTCCTTATCGCATAATGCACAATTCAGCATAGTTATGTCAAGCTTTATAGCTTTTTTGTGGTATCGATCAATCATGCTTCTGATCAGTGGGTCATCGTTGTGTTCCTTCAAGGTGTGACGTTTCAGATTTATCGGTCTCTGAAACTGTTTGTGGCAGTACATGCAACGGTAGCCGAGGCTGTCTTTAAATTTGATCGGCGTCGCATTTGAGTATAGAAGGACGTTCATCAGATTGGTCCTGTTCTTCACCGTCTCAGTTGGCACAACTGTCGGTTTACTGTTAACCTCATCAAGTCTTTTCTCATTTCCAAATTTTAATGCTAGCATCGATTTTATTGTTTTTCTCATTTTGACTACCCTATAACTCTGTGACACACCTATAAAGAAAAACCTTCGTTATTATGAAAGATTATTAATAGATATGTTGAGGTCAGATAGACCTCATCTATTCTAATAAATAAAATTTAAGTATCTGTTTGTAATGTAAAAATAACATTTTTTTGTTACTGAATACATATGAACACGCAAACACACACGACACCTATACCAAAATACAAATTTTGAAATATTTGTGTCTCCCGTATATCTGTTTTTCAGGTCATCTTCGAAAAGGGTGGGCCGATTTTGACGGGACTTTTTTTGGTAGACAAGCTGAAGTTACACCGGGTAACTTAGGGTACTTTTGAATATCGAAATTCAATAGGGTTTCGTGTAAAAAAAAATTAAATTCATGAAAATGTGAATAAAATCCGATTCAATGCACAGTTTTACGGACAAGAGTTTGTTTTTATGAGAAATATTTTTACTTTAACTTAGCACTGAAAAAAAAAATAGGATCATAATTATTAGGGTTCCTTATAAAAAAAATTAAAACGCAATGAAGAACGTATGAAACGCGAGCGCATCCGTGGGTCAAAGCGACTAGATATATTTATGTGTAGACAAAATTACAACTGAAAATTTAATGGTGACCCAAGGTCGTTCGTTGTAAAGATCTTTGGGGGAGATCTATGTACTCCAGAAGACATCTTTTGATTGACATGATTATGATGATAATGAGAATTTAATATTTGTTCTGAAATTACTCTCTAAAACTGCCTGGGTGGTTTCGCGAAAGCCAAATATTAGGTCCTTACATATGAAATCATTGATCTCAAATTTTTGGCGTTTGGTTAGGAATTCCAAATTTATTACAAATTACATTTGTATATTTAAGTTTCAGATTTAGTATTTTTTACACGGTATAGGGTTAGTGCTTTGACCACAATCTCATCTGATGTTAATTGATGAAGTGGTCCAGGATAGTAATCACACCAAGCCTAGATGTACACACCTATTGATTTTTGGTGGCAGGTTTTCTAACTTGAGGATGTTAGCTGGTGGATATTCTTAGAAAATGACCTTTTTTTTTTTTTTCGAGGGGAATGCATTTACGCACTAGCCGTCCAGCCAGATCTGAAAGGGACCCCCCCTTCCAGATCTGACTGAAACGAAACGAAGATGTGTGACAGTCTCTCGCACGAAAGCACGAGAGACTGTCACACAGGATTAGTGTGGGACTCGCGGCGAGAAGCGCCGTTGATCACTACCCACTAAACCCCCCGGTACCTCCCGCCACCTAATTGGAGCAAACACGGGATCGCGTATGCATGCACCGCGAGTGCCCCAGTGGCTTAGAAAATGACCTACCACCAAGCTATGGTTTCTTCACGACGTTTTCCGTCTATAGACGCGACTTCCGACCGCACTACCTACTAAGTCACCATCGCTTCTCGATCACACTACCAATTAAGTCATCATCGCTTCTCGACCTTACTACCAATTAAGCATCATCGCTTCTCGACCTTACTACCAATTAAGCATCATCGCTTCTCGACCGCATTACCAACTAAGCCATAATCGCTTTTCGATAGCACTACCAACTAAGCCATAATCGCTACAAAGAAATTTGTTCGCACCCCATTTAATGTTTCTATGACATCGTTCTGTTCACAAAATGTAAAACTTAATGTTGCTTTATTTCGTGATATCACTAATAAATCAACACCCTAGGGTTACCGATTCTTTCTGAAAAAGATCGATTATTAAATTCACCTTTGACCAAATTAAGAACCCAAATTTAATGTTTTTGTATATATATATATACAGTTACTGATGTGCGATATTTACACGACTAAGATCCAAGTAGAGTTTTTTGTAAACATCTTCTGTTAGTGACCGCATACGCCAGGTTCTCAACTTGGTGGAATTATAGTTTGCTCGCACGGGCCATTTAAAAACCGTAAGCCGGGCCACATTATGAACCGCGGGTATAGGGTTGAGCATCCTTGCCCTATACAATATTAAATTACACCTGGAATACTATACATCAATTAAGATAAGGTCTGCTAAGTTACCTGTAGGTGAGACAATTATACAGAATGTGGAAAACATTAATCCCTTACCTTTATCATCATCCTCATCACCGTCTTTCCTTTCGCATTCATCAGTTCTCACATGAGAACCATCACCGTCCATGTCTGGTATGTTTCCTTGGTCTTCTGCAAATCAAAAGATTATCAAATTATAGAGAAAATTTGTATTCAAAAACATATTAGCTCTCCTATATATTAAAACATAGACTATGTTTTTAGACTTTTAGTTACTTTTACACTATGTTTGACTAGATAAGATTAATAAAAGTTTATTATATACATAGAAATAAGTAAAAAAGAGGAACTAGATCTATGTTAATTGCAGGATTTTATGAGGACTTCTGCTATGCGGATGACACCATGGTCGTGGCCCAGGGGGGCATGGGGAGAGGTGGAGTTCCTGGCTCTAGTGATCAGGCGCATCGAGATGCTGCTTCAGGATCGCGTTAGGGAAGACCGAGGCCCTGTTGATTCACGGGCCTCTGCGTGTACCGTACCACCTTGGCGCCAGCATCTCGGAGGAAGCGCACCGAGTCCCGGTGATATTCTATCCGGGCCTGACCCTGGACCGTAAATAGCGGTTCAATTCAAACTCCATTTTCGTGGGCTTGAGCCGCGCATCGACGGTGCCGCACCAGAATTGGGGTGACTCCTTTCGAACTTAGGAGGACCCAGCCAGAAGTGTCGCCAGCTCCACGCAGGGATCGTGCGTAGCATGGCCGTCTACAAGTCACTAGTGTGGGCGGACACCCTTAGCGCCAGCAACACACGCGTGCTCCGTGTCACGCAGCGCATGGTGGCGGTTGTATCGGGTGATATCTGCACAAGATAGCTAAGAGGGAGCCAAAAGCGGTTTGCCTCCACTGCGGCGCTGCAGAGGATACCGCGCATATCACTCTGGAGGAGTGTGCTGCGTGGGTAGAGCAGCGTCGCAGTGTCGCGGCAGAGTTTGAACTGGACCACTCGTTGTCGAGCATCGTGAGAGCCATGCTCGGCAGCGACAGGGTCTGAAACACTGTGGTCTCCTTCTGTGAGTAAGTCTTGCAACAGGAGGTTGCAGAGAGGGAGCAGGCGGATCCTCTTCGCTGCAGGAGGTTGGGTGACAGAAGGACTCGGTTACCAGTCGCAAGTCTCTCTCCTCCGGAGTTCTGGTCCCTACAAAAACCCAAGGAGAGGGGCGGAAACTTTTACCAGCGGCAGGAAAAAAGGAGTAAGAGGAAGGTTGCTTTGTACTGTACTGGGCTCCTCTCTGGATGGGCCTGACCCATTATGGTGTAAAAAGCACAATACTATCCAATGCTATAAAATTATTTCATATTGGAAAATTAGATATTCATATTAGTTCATACAAGCAAAAATACAAACTAATTCTTACTTTCATTTGCATTTGAGATTTCCTGTTTAATGTTTACATCAGCTGGATCTGCCACTGTAAAATTAAAATTGTCAATTTTCATATTTCGTCATTGTCAAATCAATATTTTGTATTGTGCACTTTTTAAAGATTTGCACACATCAACATTTAGTATGTGTTTTGCGATAATATTCTCACTGATGCACAAACTATTTGTTTTTATAAAGATAACAGTACACCAAGTATATAAGATTGGTTTTTTATATGCAAAATTTGGTTAGTCATAATAGTGACAATGAGATATCTATGAAGCGATGATGGCGTAATCGGTAGTGTGGCCGGATACCGCGTCAATCGAAGCGGGTTTGAACCTAACTATCCAACTCTAAAATCAGCTTGAGCTTTCGGTGAACAAAAACATTGTGAGGAAACCATAGCATGGTAGGGTATTTTCTAATGATGCACGCCTGGGTAGCTACCACTCTCAAGATTGAAAACCTGTCGCCAAAAACGAATAGGTGTGTACCGGTAGCATCACTTGAGAACCAGTACCTCTAGGCTTAGTGTGTTTACCATCCTGGACCACATCATCACTAACATCAGGTGAGATTGCGGTCAAAGCACTGAGCGTATTCCATGTAAAAAAAAATGAACATTATACTACAATACTTATATGATTATATCATGACTTAACACATTTTACTTTGAGATGATATATGACATTCCTTTAAATGAAATAGGAATCTTTTAGTATATTGTCTCATTTAAAGCAGGTAAAAATCAACCACTTGCAGCCTTTTATTGCAAAAAATATTTTAACCCACTATGATTTATTAACTGATTCAGGATAATAAACACACTAAGGTGATAACTGACGATGTGAAGTAATGCTAGCAGTATGCAACTAATAGTGCTTGGTGACATATTACAAAACTTGAGTATGGTAGTTAAGCAAAGTGGGCATAAGACAAAACCTGTCCTATGGTTTTTCACTATATTTGCCTTACACAAAAGCCAGCTTACTATGAAATAGTGGTGGAATCAAACCTACATCCATGGACATAGTATCCAACCACAATACCACTGAGCCATCAGTGTAGGTACAGAACAAATGCAGAATTGCATTCTGGTAGGGAACGCACCCCGTGCCCCTCAGGGAGACACTACCAGTACAAGTTTGTAATTTTATTAAATTAGTTGTTTGATCTTGTATACTTGTAATGTATGTGAAATCTCTCAGTAAACCAATTATATAAGCACTACAGATTTTGATTTTCCCCTGAGATATTGTGGCGTGCTTACTACAGCATAAAATACATAATATTGTTATTCCGAAAGCCCTTATGCAAACTTGAAAAGGCTTGTATGACTGTGACCTAAAAGATCTATTGTGATTACTGACCACTACTACATCTCACTGCCTACAGCCTGGTTATGCTGTAGAATCTTTTTGTCAGACACTGTATATACCTCTTTCAGGAGGAATGCATGCTTATCAAGAACTAGGTTACATTTGGGTATTAATAGATCACATTCACACAAGGTATGCTATGGGGAATTTGTCTGGAGTTTCACTCTCTTGTGTTCTGGTCAACAATGTTGTGTATATCTTTGCTCAAACAACAGTGCCCAGTTAGTCCTTGTAGCTGATTTGTATTAAGCATTCTGATGCTTCTTCAATTTTGCACTAAATGAATGCCCAGATCAGTTCTATGGAACAATTTTGTCCTAGCAATTTATTCCAAAATTCTATATGCTTAATGGTGTATTGGTCCCTTATGGTCAATTAAACTAGGCTTTTTGCACAGCCAAAGCAGTACATACATGATTAAAATGTTTAATTAAACAAATATAAAAATTACCTTTGATAATATTTTTAGTGTACAGGTTTCTGAACATCTCTTCACAACGGAGAACCTGTTTTTTGAAAGTTGTTGCCTCTCTGAGCTTTAGTATGCAGGGTTCACATATTGTGTATGTTACTGTGCATAATGGGCCTAGTACAGGTGCTAACTGCAACATAACATCAATTTGCTCATTGGCATAGTACAACAAACAAAATCATTTAAATATCTTTTATTATGTAAAACGCATTAAAAAATTACAAATTTATTTTTTTCAAAATCTAATTGAGCTGTTAAAAATCTAATTGAACAAATCAACTCAAAATATATTATTCAGTTATAGTAAATACAACTCACGCGAATATCTAACGTAAGTCTTAATAAATCACTGTAAATGTCTTCATTACCAGATTTACAGGATAAATACGGAAACGATCCTTCGGAATGACAGCAACGGCAAAGATCTTTCTGGAGTTTCCATTCCTCGTACGACATTGTAAAGAATATGAAAGATGTATTCGTATTGTAGACTGTAATGAAAACTTTTTGAATTATAAATATTTACACAGAAAAACATTACTCCTAGCTAGAGCTGTAGTAAACAATATGTATGCGTTAGCATCTCTAGCACAGAATAATAATACGAGATCTCTTTTTTTGTGTTCTAATCTAGCTAATGCTGTTGACCGGAAGGGCCTTTACAGCTTTACCATAACTTTGGGGGTGAGTGCTGAAGACCTTTGCCGCAAAAGGTATTATAGCACAAGGGTTCGAAACTCAGCTTAACCGTTTTAGCATCTATAGTACGTCTGTGCCGCTATCTATGTTTTTGTTAAATATTGACAATACAATTACATCTGTGACAGATCTCCACAGACTTACTAGAGATGCTCTATGGTTTGCATGTGACAATTAAAACATAAATTCTCCGGTCTTTTTTTTTTTCTAAACTAGCTAATGCTGTGACCAAAGTGGCCTTTACAGCTTCACCGAACTTTGGGGGCGAGTGCTAAGGCACTCAGCCGCATTGTACTCTGGTCTATTCCTAGTCTGTGCTTATAAGTAACACGCAGTAGTTGTAAATCAGAATCAAAATCAAAATTTATTTATTCAATTTAGGCCCTATGAAGGCGCTTATGAACGTCTAAAACACTACCACCGGTTCGGAAAACAACCCAGTCGAGAAGAGCCGGCAGGAAACTCGATCTGGTTCTTTTTTTTTCATAAATATAATATATATATTTTTTTTGTCATATAAAAAACTATACAAATCGTAGTTTTAATAATGTTAGTGGAAGCACAGAGATGTGGGCTAATTCCAGACATCACTATCGTTCACGTAATGATCCACCCTGTAATAACCTGTTGAGATTAAAACTTGCTCGACATAATACTTGAACTTATTGTCAGGTAAATCGGTAATGTTACTTGGGATCTTATTGTAAAACCGAATACTATTACCTATAAAGCTTTTATTAGACTTACTTAACCTAAACCGTGGGACGGACAACTTGTCTTTACTTCTAATATTAAAATTATGACGATCATTCACTAGATCTAGCTTGTCTAAATTTTTACGAATATGCATTAAGTTATCGAAGATGTATTGGGAGGGCAAAGTTAAGATATCATATTCTTGAAACTTGTTCTTTAGAGATTCGCGAGGTCCCATATTATATATTGCTCGAACAGCTCTCTTTTGTAACGTAAAAATGGTGTCTACCTCTGCTGCTGTACCCCACAGCAAAATACCGTAAGACATTAAGCTGTGAAAGTAAGCAAAGTAGACTAACCTAGCAGTAGCAATATCCGTCAACTGGCGAATTTTTCGAACCGCAAAAGCAGCGGTACTAAGCCTTCCTGCCAAAGTTTTAATATGCGGACCCCATTGTAACTTATTATCAAGTGTGATACCTAAAAACAGAGTTTTGTCAACTAAGCCTACTTTTAATCATAAAGAGTAAAAATAAAAATGCATGTTGCCGTTAGGTTTGTTTTATTTGATACTAACAGTTTTTTTTTTCTAAACTAGCTAATGCTGTAGACCGGAAGGGTCTTTACAGCTTCACTGTAACAAAAAAAAAAAAAACCATAAAATATCGATGAAAACTCTAATTTGTTGAATTAGCCAAATATTATCAAACTATCTAACATCGATGTATATCATTGGACATATAAAAAAAAAACATTATTATTTAAAAACTAAACTAAACTTAATACTTAATTTTGCTGATGGCTATTCTAAATATATTTTTTATTACACCTCGGGTCTCAAAAACTCTTAAGTTCATAGTAAAACGCAAGTAAAGTAGAGATAAAACCACAAACTACAAAGAGTACACACAACTACTAAGTATGACAAAACGTTTTATATTTATCTTTGATAAATCGAATAATATCGATACAACGTTACGATATGCCATATCGTAAAAATAACAATATTTACAATAATCGGGGTGCTTGGCGCGATTTTGGTGTCATGTTGTCGTCCTTGTATTTAATTCATTGCAGTATTTGACTATATATTATGTAATTTTGGTGACATTTTACGTGATATAGTTTAGTTAAGATGCACAAGAAGAGTAAAGTGAAAATAATGACACGGAGCGTGAATTCTTTAATGTCCCAATCATTCCCGTTGGGGTTGAAACAGAATGCCACCATTTTGTTCCCGCCATTTATTAATAGTGTTCCTAACGACTGACTTGCCTGCATAATCTACCAGTACCTTTTCCTTAAAAAACAATAAATGAAACCAACAAAAAAGGAACTAAGGAGTTTTTGGCGAGATCTCAGTCTGTCATGTAGCGGCCGTTTTCATTAATTCATTACAAATTTGTGTATTTGACTATATATATATCGTGTAGTTTTGGTTAAATTTTGAGTTATATGATTAGGTTGTTGTGTAAAAATACATCTTACCTACATGACATTGGCACTAATTGTTTAAACACAAATTGCCATTATTTAAGAAAAAAAATGAACAAAAAATATCTTTATGATTTCTGACACATTTACAAATTGATTGATGTCATATCCCTGTGGTTCTAATTAATTCTTAGAGCGTGTTCTTATTTCAATTCGTCGCAAGTCAATTGTCATTTCCTTAAATTCAATTTGTAAACAAAAAGTAATATTGGAATTGAAGTGTTTGTAAAAATGGTTAAACCAAAGAAGTTCCGCAGTGAAAGAAACAGGTTTTATTTCACTACATTGTATTGTTTTGTCTGTGATCAGCATACTATTGCCATATTGGGGTAGACAGATACAATCTAATCTTATTCATTTATTTACTTTGTAATTATTTGTAAATATTATCATCAATAAATATTACTTTAAAATAATGTATTTTTGTATTCTGTTATCCAGAAATTTTCATATTACAGTAAAAAATTATATTTAAGATGATCTATACTAATAAATAAAATTGAAGTGTCTGTTTGTAATGTCAAAACTAATTTTTTTCACTAAATACATATGAATGTATATACGATACCTATACTAAAAATACAATTTCTAAATTTTTTGTCTGTCTATTTGTAACAGGTAATCTTTGGAATGGTTGGACAGATTTTTTGGAAGATAGCTAAAGTTATTCTGCATAACTTAGGGTACTTTTAATTTTCGATAATAATTAGGGCTCCATGTAAAAAAAATTATAACATATAAAAATTTGAATAAAATCCTATTCAATGCACAATTTCTATGGTAGGTATAAATTTAAAAATTTGTGAGAAATACCTTTGCTTAATGTTAGTAGCAAAAAAGCAAAAACGTTTTTGGAAAATAATTAGGGTTCCCTATAATAGAATTAAAAACTATATTATGCACTAAAAATTTATATTCCACGCGGGTGCAGCTGCGAGTGCACAGCTTTTTAGTAAATATAAGAATAATAAATAATATTAATTTGTTTTATTATTGTTATTGGAAACTGTTTGTTATAATGGTAATTACAAAATTTTTCTTAAATAGTATCCTTCTTGCATACAACAAACTCTTCTAGACAACTTTTTAGGATTTGATTTTGTGTACTGATTATTTAGTAAATACTAACTTTGTGTTAATCAAAAGATTAATATAATCAATATAATTAACATTACAGTAAATCACTTAATATGGTGTACAAAAACTCTGAAACAGTGTTTATGGACGTAGGCATGAGAAAAAGTAATAATCAAAGTGGACAGTTAACCCAGCAAGTTATGGTAACATTACCTGAAGATAATTGCAGGTATGTCAGCTATCAATTTTGTTTCTTAAATATATGTGTATTATATTATATAAGTTAAAAAAAAAACAGTTATGGCCACTTTTCAAATATTTAATAGTTTAATTATAAAATAATTAAAAGAAATAATTTTAATAGTGTAATCAATGACAAGTTGCTACAGTTTGCCATGTTTGTTATATACAATGTTAGCAAAATGCTGGTTTTGTAGAATAACACAATTTTCTTCAATTGATTTTTATCATATTAAGTTCTATAGATTTTTGACACATACAGCCATATCTAATTTTACTTAAAATGTGGAGTTTGTTGAATTTAGTGTATATATATACTTTTGGTATACCTTAAAAATAGTAACAGCATTTGGCTATTTGAATGTGGTATTTTTAAATATAATCTTTGGAAACTTTTATGAGTAAAATGCAATTTAAGAAATGTGGTGAAAGGTGATAAAGATCTGTTCACAGGTGTTCCATCATATAAAAGTATAAATATGTCATAATAAAACTTGCTATTTATATTTATTTATCTTTATTACTTATGGCCTAAGAATTCCTAAATTTAAGAGGTAGTGGGCTTACACACATTGCTTACAGAAACAATGTTCAATGGAACCAATGAGTTCTGAAATGGTTACCACGCACCAGAAGACGCAGCACTAGTAGGCCTCCTACAAAGTAGATAGAATTCATTGGATGCAGGTGGCTTAAGGCCGTTTGGTCTGGCGATCTTTGGGAAAGACCTATGCTTAGCAGTGGACGTCTTTTGGGTTAAATTGATGGATGGATATAAGTTTATAGACCTACTTCTCAAAGGGTACAAAATAGGTAAAGCCATTTTAGAGTTAAATCCAGTAGCACAGATACACACAATTTCTTTTAATGTCACTTTCGATATGTATATTAGCAAACATATCATATTTAAAACAAAAAATTAAATGTACAGACAAAACTTTGTATTTATTATCACATAGTTTAAATAAAGAAATGCTTATACATTATTCCAGCGAGTCAGAATCTACAATAGAATCTCGTGCAACTACAGAGCATTTTGGTATATGTAGTTGTTGCTTAGAGCTACCTTGTCCGAAGAACATGTGGATAGAGTACACCTGGATGGGTCACACAGAAGTTTATGGGGACATGCTCAGGGATTGTTTTGGGTTAACTGTGAGTATAATTTGCTTTTTGAAATATGATGTGGATGTTTTAGTAATTAGACCATGTTATCACTATTAATTATCAGTTTTGATGGATTTAATATGTTGTATACTGGACAATGACCTGATTAACAATTTTTGCGCAGTCGTCTCATCAAGACCGAGTAAGAGTTAGGGTGTGTTAGGAATTGGAAGTTAAATCAAATCAAGAAATTCTTTATTCAATTTAGGCCCCGACAAGGCGCTTATGAACGTCAATTGTCAATGTTAGCATTGGTTCAGAAAATAACACAGTCGAGGAGAGCGCAGGCGAGAAACTCGATCTCGTTCCTTATTTTTTATTAATTCAAAGTATAAATGTATATTATTTTTACATAAAAACTATACAATTCATAATTACAACCATTGTTAGCACAGAGGGGTGTAAATTCTTGACATCAGTTCACGTAATGGATACCCTGTAATCACCTTTTTACCTTAACCTTTACCTTTAAATTACCTTATCACCTTTAATAACCTAATAACCTTTTTAAATTAAGACATGCTTGTCAATGCTCGAACTTATTGTCAGGTAAATCGGTAATGTTCTTTGAGATCTTTATAATAAGCATCTTTGTAATACCTAGTCCTTATTTTCAATTGATGAACTCTGTATTATGTAATTTTTGTGTCGTTTTACGTGAAAATATACGAGTCGAATACTGAAATCTCAGAATTCAATTCATTATTTTCAATACACTTGTGGGCAATAACGAACACTATAAAAATATTAATGACATGGAGCTTGAATTCTGAGATCTCATAACAATTTTCTTCGGAGAAAAAGCTTTAACAAAGGCCATTTTGTTAGAGGGTTGAATGGAAAGTGTTTCTAAAGTCAAACTTGGCTGCATGATGTAGAACCTTTGCCATTTTTTTAAATGGTACCAAAAAAAATTATTTCCAAGTTGCCCGGGGAGTTGAAATCAAAGGAGCAAATATGCGAGGTCTGCATAACGAGGCTGAGGAATTCTTTGAAGTTTAAACATCAAGTCGTACAGTGCCATGCAACCTTATTACAGAATATCTCCGCTTTGGCATCGGGTATGTATTTCATTTTTTTTTTATCTTTATTTACCAACTAGTTGTCCCGGCGAACTTCGTAATGTTGTGTTATTTAGCTGACTCGAATTTTAAGTTTTTCTTCTAATCTTCTCATGTCCTCAAAAAATTGGGGGAGAGATGCAAAGAGACACCCGCCAAATTGGGCGAATTCAGTGTCAAAACCATAATATAATATGACTAGCTGCGTCCCCGCGGCTTCGCCCGCGTTTCATATGTTCTTTAGGTGTGAGTGAAAAAGTACATAAAAACAAATGAATGAAGTAAAATGAGAGTCTTTTGTTTTTATTAGCGGAAAAAATGTACATAAGAGTAAATCGAAAAAAAAATGAGCAAGTGTCGGTGGAATAAATAAATAAGCCTACAATCATCTATGCAAAAATCCGTGTCCACTGGTAATAGTTCCATCCTTATATGTTCAGTAGTTTTGAGGTGATGGTACGTCAAAGGACCCCCTTTTTTTTTCTTTTATATTTATTTATTTTATTACTTACTTATACTTTATTTACAATTAATTATATTATTTTATATTACTTAATTATACTTTATTTACAAATTGTGTAAAAGGCGGACTTCTATACTAATAAATGAAATTGCAGCGTGGACTGTTTCGAAATATGTATAATGGAAGACAACACAACCATAGCGCGATGTAGAATCGTTCAAAGAAAATCAATTTTTGTTGTCGTTAATAGACAAAATTGTAGTGTTTATTGTTTTTTTTTTTACTAAATATATATAAATTTATAGGATACCTACACCAAAAATGCATTTTTTTAAATTTTTGTCACAGCTAATCTCCGCAACGATTGGACCGATTTAGAAGAGACTTTATTTGTTAGTTATCTGAATATACTCTACGTAATTTAGAGTACTTTTTATTTTCGTAAATAATTAGGGTTCCGTGTAAAAAAATTAAAACCCATAAAAATTGGAATAAAATCCTATTCAATGCCTCGCGAAATGTACTTCGCCCACATCAAATATAATCTTGCCCCGCCACTGCCTGAGTCAAAGCTATTGATAACTTTGGTCGTCCACTAATTTACGCTCTCCGGTCTGCCTGTCTGTTAGCATTTTTAGTAATTTTGATGAAACACAAATACAACTCTTGATACGCGTATCGTTAGAAATATCTATTGGGCTCGTTCAGATATTAGATTAGCATTAATAAAAATGTTCGAGAGGGAGATGCGATTGCTTGCTTATTTTGGATAACATGAACTGTCTGAACGGTGCTTATGTAAGCAATAATTACTTTAGCAGGTTTAGCTATGGTTTCCTCACGTTGTTTTCTTTCACCGAAAGCTCAGGCTGATTTTAGAGTTGGATAGGTGGGATCGAGCCCGTGCCCATTGACTCGAAATCAAGTCGCACTAGCAACTGCGGCATCATGACTTCGATCGTTATTTTGTAGAAATAAAAGTAGTCTAAGTTAAGCCGTGTAACTTCAGCTATTTTCCAGTGAATGTCATATGAAAATCGGTTCAGCCGTTCCGGAGATGAGCCAGAACAAAAAGACAGACAAAAATCAAATTTTTAGTACTGGAATCCTATATAATTTATATGCATTTAGTTATAATAATAAGTTATTATTTTTATGTTACAAAAAGACACACACATTTTATTTATTTTTACAGACACAACGGACTCGATTAAGTTAGAAAACTTTGAAGACGAACAAAACGATCAACTGGATGATGAGATTAGTAAGTGTTATTTCTTTACTAGCTGTGTGCCCGCGGCTCCGACTGCGTTTCATATACTCTTTACTGCGTAATATAGTTTTCAAATAATCATCGGGAACTAACGTTTTGATAACGCTGCCCATTGAATCGTATATGGTTCACAATATTATAAGTTTTAATTTTTTTTACACGGTACCTTTTACCACGGTAATTGTATTCGTGGAAAAAAAAAGGAAAAATATTTCTCATAAATTCAAACACTACTTGCTAGTAAAACTGACCTTGGAATAATTTTATTTCACAGTTCTTTTTATTTTATTTTATTTCAAAAGGCATTGGATACAGAAATGAGATACAGAAGCACCTTAATTAAATTAACATTTCAAATCCCTTATAAAAACTTTATAAGTGCATAACTTATTTGAGTTTCATATCAGTTTTACAGAAATTATTATTATTTTAAGCATTTTAAATGTAAATGAAGAAATAAAAACAACTTATGCGAAACCCTAATGGTGTTAACACACGTACGGACCGGACCGTAGACATAGTACGGCGGGCGGCCGATGTTATCATTATCCTAAGTAGGGATGGGGGATCCTTTCCGATAAAGATCGATGTTTGAATCGATTCGAATCTAAGTTTGATGAATCGATACACAAAACATCGAGCCCCAAAAGATCGATCTTTCAAACGAATAAACTATCGATTATTAGACTGTCCTTTTTGTTTTCCATATAGGCAAAAATAAAACAGTTCGGTGTGATTTTTTCTTAGTAGGTTAGGCGTTCTTACTTTTTTTGTTTAGTTGCTATTGATGAGATTTAGTGCTGTTAATATAAAAAAAATTGGAAACAGTTTTTGCGATAAATGATGACTGGAAGAATACTATTAACGAATAAAAAGTAAAATAAAACAAATATAAAAAAAAGATTGATCTCTTGGACTCTGACTTTTTGTGAATCGATTTAAAACATCAATCTTTATGAGATTCTTATTCCTCATCCCTACTTAGGGGACTGTTGACCTCGGCCGCTCGACATACCATGTTCGCGGTCCGGTTCGTATGTGTATTAAGAGCATAATCATTTTTCTGAAATTATTTTTGGTAGGTACTAAAAAAAACATTGATACTTCTCACAAATCCAAACACCTGCCAATGAAATTGTGCGGGGATTTGAATTCGATTCGATGCGAAATTTCACGAGTTTTAATTTTTTTTGCAAGGAACTACCTGTATACCAAATAGAGTCCCGGAAGTTAGATGGAACAAATAGACAGACAGTAGACAAACAATTTAAAAATTGTATTTTTGGCATAGGTACATAGTATTTAGTAAAATATAGTTATTTTAACATTACAAACAGAGTTAAAGGTGATTTGTTTTATGTTTTAAACAATTGATGTCTGTAAAATCATAATAAAAGGCTAACGAGATGAAATCTGTACATTTCGATAGTTTTTTTTTGTCTGTCTGTTTGTTTAATAATTTGTTCGCTAATCACGCAAAAACTACTTAACCGATTTCGATGACATTTGGTTCATACCAAATACTATCATTAGTAGCAATACATTCTAGTGCTGAATAAAGCAGAAAAAATTTCGTCTTCAATTATTGTTCTATAAAAGATAGCTAAATGCATTATTCGTTTAAGTTAAAAGAGATTGAGAAGATACTTTGAGAAGATGTAATTTTTTTTTTGTATTTACAGTAGAAGATACTGTGGATTTCATAGAACAAAAAACTTTAAGGAATACGGACCGAATATCGGATAATGGTAAGTTTTTTTTAAGAATACATATCAGAATGCATGTATTTATTTATATGTAGTTAGTTTGGAAGGCCTAAAGATTAATATTTTCTAAACTAGCAACAGATTCTCGAATGGCTACCACGCACCGGAAGACGCGGCGTGGGTGTACGACCCCCACAAGGTGGACTGACGACCTGGTAAAGGTCGTGGGTAACGTAAGACCGGTAGTTGGGGGAAATCTATGTCCAGCAGTGGACACGTTCGGTTGAATGGATGTTTAGATGGATTTAGTATATTGTCCAAAATAAAGTGCAGGTTTTCCCCTCATATATACTTATTTAGTCGATATGTTATCTCGATTTCAGATAATTTTGAAGTGTCTGCAATAAGTCAGTGTAAAACTAAGATGAAGAAGATTGCAAAGAAAGGTAAGATGTTAGGATTGAAGGAGGTTAAGTATCAAAAATGATTAATTGTCATGTTTATCCTAACCTTGAAAGTATTTGTTTTATAGAGAAAAACCGGCTTAATAGCAATAAAAAGTACTCTCTAATAAAAATCATTCTTTTAGTGCATAAATTGTTTTACGAATTGGATCAAAAAAAATAGTCTCATTATTTCAGTCATGTGTTTTCTTGTTCGATATCGTTTTATTTCTTTGTCATAGAGAACCCGTGTTACCATTTTAGCGACTTTGTCCCTCTAAATAACGACTTTTGTTTATGTATTAACAACAAAACAATAGATTGAACGATAAAAATGCTTTAGCAACTTATCTGATGACTTTTAGATTAGAAATCAAAACAGTTTTAGAACTGGATACGTTTTTGTTAACTGGACACAGAATTATATATAGCTAAGAGATATGAGGTATATATAATTTATATATGTGCCTAAAATCTTGCAAATGTACTCCAGCGCTGCTGATAAAATTCAACGCTCTTAAAAAAAACAGTTTAAATAATTACATACCAATTGTTTCAGACTTGAAAATATTAAAGTCAGGCACGAAGAGGGACAGAAGGACCGGCCCGAGAACCGACCACATCCGACCGAGGGAGAATATCGGCCTTCTGCTCCAACACACAACTATCTTACCCTTCAAGTCCAATAAGGGCTACTTCAACTGCTTCTATTGCAATAAACAGTACGTCGTCATCGAAGAGCTGAGGAGTCACGTCGAAGAAACCCATCGGAATATCACAATGCTGTCGATTATCAAGAACATCCTTCGGCCACACGACAAGATCAAAGCGGACATAAGCAACATCACTTGCAGAGTTTGCCAGAAGCCTTGCATAGGGATGGAAGACGCAGTCAAACACCTCGAAGGTCATGACATGAAGTTCAATTACGATGAGAAGCTATTGAAACCGACCGATTGTCTATTGGCGTATAATTTAAGTGATGGTCGATTCAAGTGTGTGATCTGTGATTCGGAGTTCCACTTTTTCAAGACTTTAACGAAGCATATGAACGAACATAGTACGGATTATGTGTGTGATGTCTGTGGCAAGTGCTTTTTGTTGGCGGAACGTTTGAAAGCTCACACCCAAGTGCATGTGTTAAACGCTGCTGTGAATTGTGATGTGTGTGGTAAATTGTGCGCGAACGCCGGTAGGCTCAGGAGTCATAAACGCCACCATCATAAGAGACGATCGCACGTCTGTACGATATGTAACGAATCGTTTGCGACGTTCAGGCAGAGGATGCAGCACCTGCAGGACGTGCATCACAGGTCGCCGTTGGATTTACGCTGTAAGATATGCGTTAAAACGTTCAAGACGACCAGCCACCTCGGCTGTCACATGCGGACTGAGCATTACAATATACCGTACGTGAGGAAACGGAAGAAAGTTGAGAAGAATATACAAAAATTGACTTCGTGAAATTATGCGTTTTTTTTTTTTTAACCTTTATAGGGCAGTTTTTGTTTATCCATTTATTTAATTAATATTGAGATAATTATTCAAGTAAATTCTGAGAGGCAAACATTTAAAGTGGGGATTGAGACGAAAAGCTAGGCTAAAATTAACAAGCTTAGTCAACTTTATTTATGATCTGTTTTTTGAAGTGAAAACTTCTTTAGCATCGTTGTGTTTTGAAAGTCGATGAAACGAAAAAGCGATGTACGTTTCTGAAGGAGGTCGGATTTGTTTATAAAATTAATATCAAATTTCAGAGAGCGTGTTTAGCCCGGTGGAGTAGTCCGCGTGTCTCAAAAGCGGTACAACTGAAAGGTCCGAGGTTCGAACCCAGGGTGGGTGATACATTTCTTTTTAAGTCTGCCACGTTGAATTGCATACATTTTTTTAAATGAGACAATAAGTAATAATCAGTTAACATTCCTGTTAAACAATTTTTGGTATGTTCTAATCGAAAATTGGTGATGACCAACGCTGGACCCACGTCTGCGTCGGCCATGGCCGTTTATATAGGATACTGTTTAGAAGCGATGGTTCAGTGGTAATTTTGTGGTATACCACATCGATCTTTGATTCGAATCTTATGCTATCTTATTATCTTATATCTTATCTTATAAGTGTGAGATTTCGGTGAAGGAAACACCGTGAGGAAACAATAGCATGGTCGTACGGAATTTTTAAAATGTAAATTACCGCTCTCATCTTTGAAAGTCTGTTGATACCTAATAAGTACTTTTAGGCTTAGTGTTTACCATTTTAGGCCATATTGGCAGTTAATATCAGGTGGGATTGTTGTCAAAGTGGGATGCGTAAACAATAAAAAAGTGCTAGTCTGTACGTGATGGAAAGTGGAAAATAATACACAAAGAATAATCGCATAATGTTCTGTGTATTTCACCTTTAAAGCAAATTAAACAATACGATACTGGCAGTTATGATTGAAGGATGGTGGTGACCGTCGCTTGTTCCAGTCTTCGATTATCAAAATAGTTTACATAGTCTGTACTGTTCCTATAATTAAGATACCGCCGGTGGTACGACGGGGTCGTATCACTGAGGGTGTATTGACGTAAGTATGTCATCGTAAATGTATGTGCCATGATATGGGGGTTGATATTAAGAGGATATGCGAGCGGCGTTTATTCCATACAAACGTAGTCCCCTGTTTCCTCCCTGGATAATAGGAATATGGTAAATATTTAATAGTCCATGTCCACCACCGCTATGCCCGTACGTTTTGGTTTTTTTTTCTATAAATTAGTTATTGTAGAAAAATGCTCGATTTTTAAAGTCATTTTCAGACGTACGTCAAATAATTTTGATAAAGAAAAACAAAAAAAAGAAATTGCGTAGATACATAGCCAGTCGTTCTTATTCTATAACTGAAAGAAAAAATTGGTTCAGTTTTGGAGGAGGAAACAGATTGCTACGAAGTGATGTTTTCGTCTATTTTGTCGTATATTATTTATATTTTTTTCTTTGGAGCGCGACGCGATAGCAATTGATCTCTGAAACATTTACAAATTTGTAACAGACTGCATATATTTTCAAGCCACACAAGATTTTTATTACCGCTTTCTTATTATCCCACCTATATTTTTTCAACCGAAGGATTTTAATACTATTGGCTTGACTGTGCATTTTGACTTGCTCGTTCGTTTTCATTTAACGAGAGAACTCTGCTCCCAACAACTATTAGGGTTGTTTAAGTTTTACATAAACATAATTTTGGACATTTCTGACAACCCTTCCCTATGTCATAAAAAAATTAAGCCTAGATCTCCTACCTCCCCCCTCCATTAATATTTATGTATTAATCTTAGACTATATTAAAATGTGACTTTTTAGTTATCCGTTTCTCCAGCAAGTGATAATTCTTCGTGTGGACAGTCAAAGCTCTTTGATTATCGAATGTTCTCTGACAGGCGTAGCATTTCAACACGACCGGCTTCGTTCCGTGCATCTTGACTTCGTGCTCGTTCTTCTTCGTATAATCGGTGAACTTCTCGCCGCAGTAGCCGCATTTGCTTCGCCTGTTGAGGCACACGTGCGTCGCTCGCTCGTGGTCCTTCCGTTTCACTTTTGTGTCGAAGATCTTCTGGCAGAAAGTGCAAGCGAACTCACCGGTCTTATGTCTGTACATATGCGTCTGTAATATTCTCCTATTGATAAAGCCTTTCCCGCAAACTTCGCAAACGTGATTCCTGTAGTGAACGTTCATATGCTCCAACATAATTTTGAAGTTGTTGAACACATTATTACACACTGCGCAATTTAAGGGCCTCTCGTCGAATTTGAAAGGGACGATATGGTTTTTTATATTTGAATGGAAGAATTTATCATGGGTCTCTTTTAAATGCTCGACGAATTCGTCTAGGTCGTTGAAGTCAAGTTTACAGAGGCGGCAGTTTAACGAGGTTATGTCTAATTTGACTAAGTAGGTGAGCATCGATTGCTTCTTCATAAAATTCGTTATGTTTGTGTCATCGTGCGTTGTTAGCGTGTGGGATTTAAGGTCGGTTGGTTCTGGGAACTCTTTGTCGCAGAATGAACACATGTACCCAATGCCGCCGTACCTTCTGATAGGCGTTGCGTTCGAACAACGCATTATCGTTCTGACGTTCTCCAAGTGTTTGTGTATCTCGCTCAGCTTCTTCAGTCGAAGTTTGCCCAATTTCTTTGTCTCCTCCTCTTGGCGCGGTTTGATTACGATTATTTGTTTCTCCAAGATTCTCCGGGTTTTCCGTTGCAGTACGATGGTTCTTCCTAGAAATTGAGATACGTTTATATAAAAAAAAATACGTTTTGTGTAGTTATCAGTGGCGGAGCGCTCATATAACCCGATTCCATATAGCCTTACTAAAAAAACTCCAAACATCCTAATAACCTCACACTCATAAACGCAAAACACGCATACTACAAACTACTAAGAACCTGCTATACAAGCCGGTAGAAAACGTCGGAATTGTATTCAAAACATCCAACGATATTTCATTATAATTAACACGCACGCAATGAAAGCGTTAGCGTATCTATTCCGCACTTAGCGTGCCAAGTAGCAACAATTTTCATCTAGAAATGAAATGCAAACGCCTGTTTACAGGCGGATTTATTCAAGTGTCAAATTTAAGTATGGTGTGAAGGTGGTTAACGCTAACTGCAATTGAACAGCTTCACTCAGCAGCATGAACATCCATCACTCATTCCTGTACTAATTTTTAAGACGAAGAAGTATGACCACCAGGATTTTTTTCTGCTGCGGCTTTACCAACGATGTTTTTTCACGCTAACCTGCTGGTAGTTGTAAAAGTCATGGAATTGTGAACGAAATCCAAATTAATTGGTCATTTTTCTGGCAAGTGTTGAATTTCTGAGAAATGTCTTCGCTTTCTGTTACTAAAAAAACTAATATAGGACCTGTACAAAAATAGACTAGTTCTTTATCCAATTATTGCAATGTCAAAATTATATTTTTTTACTAAATAGATACGATACGTATAACGAAAATGCAATTTTTAAAATATTTGTATGTCTGTTTGTATCGGGTAATCTCCGAGACGGCTGAACTGTTTTTGACTAGAACTTTTTTTGGTAGATAGCTGAAGTTGCTCCGGGTAACTTAGGGTACTTTTAATTTTCTTAAATAATAATTCTGTGTGAAAAATTAAAACTCATAAAAAATTGATTAAAATCCGATCCAATGCATAGTTTTACGGGCAAGTGCTGGAATTTATGTAAAATAATTTTTACTTTACCTTAATACTAAACAAAAATTAGGAATCCGTATAAAAAAATTAAAATGCAGTGAGAAATATAAGAAATGCGGACGCAGCTGCGGGCAGACAACTAGTTTTTTAAATAAAATTCGATCCAGCGCAGTTTTACGGGCAAGTGCTGTAATTTATGAGAAATATTTTTAATTTATCTTAGTCTTAATTTTTTTTTAGGAAAATAGGTTCTCGTATAAAAAAATTAAAACGCAGTGGAGAATATATAAAACGCGGGCGCAGCTGCGGGCACACATCTAGTCTATACTAATGTTATGAAGAGGAAAGATTTGTATATTTGTATGTAAAGAATAAACTTAAAATTTACTGGACCGATTTGGATGAAATTTGGTATGGAGATAGTTGTAGAGTTTAGCTAGGTTTAAATTCCTCGGGAATTTATTGATAGGTAGCAGCCAAGCCGAGGTTCGTACCCTTGCTAGTTACCTTTATGCGGCTGAGTGCCTTCAGCACTCGCCCCCAAAGTTCGGTGAATCTGTAAAGGCCACTTTGGGTAACAGTATTAGCTAGTTTAGAAAAAAAAAATTGTCTACTAAAATTGCTACATCGCGGGTCGCACAAATACCGGCCGAAGGCCGCAGTTTGACGACCACTGCTATAGACGAATAGTGTAGTCAGTTGGAAAAAGAAAAACAGTTGCTTATTTCAAACATATAATGCAGTGAATAATATTTGTAAAAAATAGACATTATTAATTAGCGGATAATGCAACGTAAATATAATTCTAACTCAATAAAATAATTGATCCAATGAGTAGCAATCCTTTAGAATCTTCACACGAGATGCACCGCCTTCTTATGCTCAATCATTTTGCACCGTATCATGAAACTTGAACTGCAGAATTCGCACGTATAATTCTTGAAGTGCTCCTTGACGTGGTCTTGAAGGTCAGAGAATGGCTCCATATCTTCGTCGCAAATCGTGCACAGCAATCGACCTTCATACTTGAAAGGGACTATTTGATTCTTAATCTGTTTGTGTATCAACTCCTCATGCTCTGTTTTCAAATGATCCATCAACTCCTGAAGGCCCGGTATATCCTCCTTGCATATTTTACAATTCAGCCCGGTTATATCGAGGTAAACGATGTGCTTGGACAGTGATCGCAAGCTGAAGAAATCAGGTTTGTTCTTCGAATGCATTGCTATAGTATGAGCTTTGAGATCAGCCGGATCACGGAACTGGCTGAGGCAGTAGCTGCAGGCGAACTGTGTCCCGACTCGTCCACGCATCGGCGTCGCGTTCGAGCAGTTCAATATAGTCCTTATATTGTCGAAATGCCAATCAAGCTCTGTGAGTCTCTTCTGGTACGATATACGCTGCTGGCGGCGTTCTTTTACGGTCTTCGTGGACTGCTTTCCGACCGGACGGATGGATATGAACGAGCAGAAATTGGTTTTCTTGTTCAGGGTTAGTTTCGGCGGATCGTCCTCGATTGATGAGGACTTGTAGCGCTCTTTGCTTCTCGTGGCAACACCTCGATCTGAAAAGGAGTTTTTTTATTTTGTGTATTTTAATTCCATATGGTATATTTTACAGCCAAGTGACATTAGCTGTGTTCATGACAATAATTACAATGCAAAAATAGCGGCCATGATAATCGTTAAATGAAGAAATTTCTATAAATACTGTTTTGATGAAACGAGTTGATGTAAAAGTTTTTATTACCTTCCTTCAAGTTGCAAGTTACTGCGCCTATTTCTTCTACAATGTTATAGTTTTCGAAGTGGTGTTTCAGTTTGCAAGCCGTTCCGGCTTTGTCCGCAGAATTAGTATTGAGTACTCATGTGTCTGTTATCTGAGATATCGTATTTCCTTCTTATTATGATTTTAAGAGCAGACGAGAATCACAATCTCCGTATCTCTAGCTCTAGTGTAAATTATAACGTGTAGGTAGGTGGTATAAGAGTAGGTTTAGGAAATTCGGTGAGTAAATACGATTATTTTTTTTAATAGGCTATGTGCTTTGACCACAATCTCACCTGATATTAAGTGATGATGTGTTTCAGGATGGTAAACACATTAAGCCTAGGTACTGGTTCTCAAGTGATGCTGCCGGAACACTCTTATTGGTATTTGGCGACTGGTTTTCAAACTATAGGGTGGTAGCTACCCAGGCAGGCATCATTAGAAAATGCCCTACCACCATGTAATTTATAAAAAAGCTTAACAATAATTACGAAAATGTAAACCCAAAAGTACAATTTGTATTCAGTTGGTAGAATGGTTGCTGAGATCCATTTAGATATTTTGAATAAGGCTGGCCCTGGGTGGTGGTGGTCGATAATTAGATAGAATTGACAGTTACAAATTTATTAGGTACCGTTAAATGGTAGGGCACAGAGCTTACGCCCATACATCAACCCCCGTTTTTATATATACTGATAAATAAAATTGAAGTATCTGTTTGTAATGTCAATTTTTTTACTAAATAGATATGAACGTACACACGTTACCTATAGAAAAAAAACATTTTTATTCTTTAATTTTTTCTGTCAGATAGATTGTCCGTTTGCTCCGGGTCATCTCCGGAACGGTTGGTCCGATTTTGACGGGACTTTTTCTCGCAGATAGCTGAAGTTACACCGTGTGATATAGGGTTCCTTTATTATTCGAAAATAATTAGGGTTCCAGGTAAAAAAAAGAAATCTATACTAATAAACAAAATTGAAGCGTAGACTGTTTCGAAACATATATGTATAATGCAAGACAAAAGAACCCTAGTGCGATGTAGAATCGATAAAAAAAAATCAATTTTTGTTGTCGTTAATATATAAACTTGGAAGTGTCTATTTTTTTTTACTAAATACATATGTACAGAAAGGCAATTTTTAAAGTTGTTGTCTATCTGTGTTTGTAACGGCTAATCTCCAGAACGGCTGAACCGATTTGGACGGGACTTTTTTTGTAAGATAGCTGAAGTTACTTCGCGTAGCATAGGCTACTTTATTTTTCGAAAATAATTAGGGTTCCGCGTAAAAAATTAAAACCTTTAAAAATTGGAATAAAATCATAAATGCACAGTTCTACTGGCAGGTGTTTGAATTTGTGACAAATATCTTTGCTTAATGACAGTAGCAAAAAAATATTTGAAAAATAATTAAGGTCCCGTATAAAAAAAAATAAAATTAAAAGCTATATTACGGAGTGAAAAATATATGAAACTCGGCCGCAGCTGCGGGCATTCAGCTAGTATTTAGTAAAATCCGATTACATACAGTTTTACTGACAGGTGTATGAATTTGTGAGATGTGTCATTGCTTTCTGTTAGTACTAAAAAAAAAAGAAGTTAAGTAGGGTTCCGTGTAAAAAAAAATCTAAGAAATTGTAGAAAACATTCAATGTTCAATTTTATTGGTAAGTAGTTGAATTTATAAGAAATATCTTTGTTTTCTCTTGTGAACAAAACACGATTCAAGGTGGACAGCACGATCAAAACATTCTTTCCAATAATTATTTAAAGTTTTAAATAATGAAACGCGGGCGGAGCGGAATAAATAATTATCATGCACTTTACAGTTTCATAAGCGGTTTTATCGATAAGTGAGGCACCGCACATTTCTCGTCCCTAGTACATTGATGACGTATGGCACCGCGGGTAGCACATTTTTCACACGAAGAATAGTTTTATATCATAAGAATTTTATGTATGTATCTATACATCTTCACCATGTTTCGAACGCATGTGACTCCTCCAACTGCATTTCTGTACAAAAGATTGATCGCAGAGGGCACACACGAATCGCCTATCGTTGGCGTGTATCCTCATATGCTCTCGTAATGTATGTCTTCTACCATATTCCTTAAAGCAAACTTCGCATTTGAACTGCCTAAGGCCGGTATGCTTAGTCATGTGTTCCTTCAGCCTCCCTATACCAAAAAAGCTCATATCGCACTCTGTACACTTATGCTTCCGTTCCAATAGATGGTCTTTCTTCGTGTGGTAGGCCAACGCTCTCTGGTTATTGAAAGTCCGTTCGCAAGCTTGGCATTTCAGCACGACCGGCGGCATACCATGTTCCTTCACCATATGCGACATTTTCTTCCAATAATCCATGAATTTCTCATCGCAAAAGTGACATTTATTCCGTTTACCCAAGCCTAAATGCGTCCTCATTTTGTGCATTCGCTTCTTCTGGGGTGTTGAGAAGGTTTTGTCGCATTCGTCGCACTTGTGCTCGCCGTCTCCATGTCTTTTCTCGTGGCCCGATCGAAGACGTTCGGTCACGAACGCGGCGCTGCATATTTTGCACAAATAATTCGGAAAATGCGAACTCATGTGCTCCTGTAAGAGTTTGAATGTAGAGAACTGTACAGTGCAAACTGAACACCGCAATTCCTCGGTCTCGAATCTAAACGGTAAGATTTGGCTTTTCACGTCCGGGTACACCGTTTTATTGTGTTTCTCTTTGAGGTGTTTTTATCAGCTCGTCTACTGTACGAAGGTCTGTCGTGCAAATTGTGCATTTAAGTGCAGTTATGTCGAGTTTAACAATGTGTTCTAACATTCTGCCAGACATGACCTTGATTAGTTTATCATCGTTGTGCTCATGTAGCGAATGATTCTTAAGGTCTGCAGGTGATATAAACTGTTCCGTGCAGAAGGCACAGCCGTAACCACGTGACAGTTTTTTTGATTTAACGACCGAAGCGTTCGAGTTCAGTAATATATTTCTCAAATTTGCTTTATTTTTGACTGACTCAGGAATGGCTGTGGAATGGAACCTGATATCATTTATCTTCTTCGATGATACGAGTTTTAATTCCAGTTTTGACGGTTTACCAATTCTGATAACACCAGATCCTCTTCCAAAACCTATAAATAAAAATACTATTATTCAAAGGTTTTCGCATGGAGTTCCAATTTATTATTTGGACGATTTTCGATTTATGATAAAGTGATTCCTAAAGTTGGTATTTCAAATAATTGTCAAAATTAAGGACATATTTTCCTCATAACTTTAAAAGACGAAGATCAACATCGAATATAATTTATTCAGTAAAAATATGAAGTGGAGTACGACTTCTAATAACACTTTTGTGCCCGGTGGTACGAGAGGAATGTGGACTTACACAGAGACATCAACCTACCATCCATCCATTCCGTAACCAAGTCCCAGTGTCGCGTCTTTTTCGACCGCGCAGAGACGCCCGAAACCGGTCATAACGAAAACCGTCGCGTACTCCACCGACACGTTGGCTCCGAAATCGTTTCGGAGACCGCGAAACGTTCTCACCAATCTCTATGATGAAATCACGTGCGAAAATAGGATCTTTTCTTTTCAACCGATTTAGTATGCGTGCCAGCGCTTACGGCCGCGAAACCGCCGTTCCCGCCGTCGGGGACAGGCGGTAATTTTGCTCCCACACACTTCGGATCCCCCGCCGGTGGCGGTCCAAGACGAGCTCCGTTCCCCAACTGGGGAGGCTATTGACGTCGCCGTCAGCGCGATACAGTGACACTGCTCATGCATAAGGCATTAATCGCACAACACTGCATACACACTTCTACACATAACACGCATGTACATAGGTACTGTAAGGAACCTATTTTTCAAGTAAAAAAAAATGTAGGGTTTAACTAGGATCAAAATTCCGCGAGAATTTTCACACTCAGGTAACGGCCAAGCCGAGGTTCGTACCATCTTGGTAACCCTTGTGATGGTTACCTTTTGTGGCTGAGTGCCTTCAGCACTTGCCCCCAAAGTCACGGTGAAGCTGTAAAGGCCCTTCCGGTCAACAGCGCTAGCTAGGTTAAAAAAAAAACTAAAGACACTTTCAATTGAAGCACATGTAAGGAATCCTTATGTTTGTCTCATGAATTTTCATATATTTATCAATTTTGATTACTTCTGTACGCCTCCGATGAACATGCTTATTAAAATAACCATAAAATTTCCGAAAGTAACGACGACTACTGTCACGCCCCATCTACGAAGGCTTTTGACATCATTCAAATATTGTACCGTCTGCCAGGAAGCTCATCCTTATATCTTGAAGCTTGAAATTACAATACGACTCTAAAGGAGTTCCCTGTCACCAGCGATCCCAATATAGAATCAACGTACATTATACACGCAACACGTAATGTAGCTACATATATAATGTAGTAAGAAGGACATAAACGGGTTATAATTTCAAACCTGAATCGCTACGGGCAGCGGCCAACAGATTAGCTTATTCGTGATTGCTCTGAAAATTCATAAGCCCGTGCGGTATTCATAAGAAGCGGCACCTTGCATATCAGTAACGTGGTCTCAAAGTTTTTGTAGTCCGTTCACAGTTATTTTCCCTCTAGTAGTTAGGTTGTCGTTCTGAATATTGTGTTACCAAGTGCGATATGTATTATTCACGATTATTTGATTGAATATGTATTGTTGACTTCAATTACATTTATTGTGATTAATTGTTGAAAATATATATATTTACCAAAATAAAAAGGAACCTATGTATAAATATATTTCAATTAGATGTTATTTAATTTCTTAAATTTAGATTTATTTCTGATCATTTCATTATTCATTTATAATGCTATTAAGCAAACGCATATTTATTATGGCGTTTTTATATGAATATAGATAAACAATATTTACGCATGTATCAAAATGTATCCTTAATGTTACTACAGAGTGTATCATATCAAACTTCATCCAATTCGCTCCAATACTTTTGCTTGATTGGCGAACAAATTAAAAAAAGGACAGGCAGACCGCCAACGAAATTTTAAAAAACCAATGAAATGTGTTCTGTTGTCGATTCTGGTATATTTTCTGAAATATCTTCAATGTACAGATTACGTCCCTCTAGCCTTTCAGTAGGAGCCCAATGATTCGAGAGAACTGTGGATTTACACAGGGATCTCAACCTGCCCTCCGTTAGATCCGTTTTTAAAACCCAGTGTCGCGTTTTCTTCGAACGCGCCGAGACACACCCGAATCCCCTCATCGTGCGAGCCGTCTCGTACTTGCCAGGACGTAAGCGGCGTCGTATACGTCGTCCGCGTAGGATCTTATCGTGTCGCGACGATACCATAACTCGTAGTAATAGGATCTTTCCTCCCTTACCTCGTACAAATGCGTGCCAGCGCCCACGCCCGCGAAACCGCCGGGGACAGGCGGCTAATTTTGCTCCCGCACACACTCCGGGTTCCCCTCAGGCGGCGACCCAAGACGTGTCTCGTTCCCCAACTGGGGAGGCTCTTGACGTCGCCGCCAGCGCGATACAGTGACACTGCCCATGCATTGAGCATTACACGCACAACATTGCATACACACTCCTGCACATAACACGCAGGTACATAGGTCCTGTAAGGAACCTTTTTTTTTATTATTAATAATGAAAAATGTAGGGTCAGCTATGAAATAACTCGCGAGAGAGTTTTGAAAACTCAGGTGACGGCCAAGCCGAGGTTCGTACCACTTTGGTAGCCCTTGAGCTAGTCACCTTTTGCGGCTGAGTGCCTTCAGCACTCGCCCCCAAAGTTCGGTGAAGCTGTTAAGGCCCTTCCAGTCAACAGCATTAGATAGGTAAAAAATAAACGTCCCTCTAGCCTATTATTATAAGTATAGATAAATATAGATTGAAAGTATGTAAGAGTTATCCGTAAGCAATGAAAAATTTAATTATTCATATTTATTTATTTTATATACATAGAAAACTTATTTTATTTTTTAGATATTTACAAACAATATGCCGATTATTATTAGACTTAAGTTAGAATCAGATTTTACAAACTTTTATGAACAAAGGTTTTTGTACATACAGTCTGATAAGGGTTATTGCAGAAAAAAAAAAGGTGGTAGAAAATATCACGAGAATATTGTAATGTTCCCAGTCAAATCTGTGGAGTAATTATAAATTTCTCTCATAAAAAGGCCTATTTTACTCAATCATGCGGGACCACTAATATCAGTAAAACCTTGGGCAGTCTAGACCTGCAGTTAAGTTCTATACTAGAATGGACAATTAAAGCTACATTAACAGGATCTTACTAAATTTGGCTCGGTAGTAGAAAATGTGACGAGTCTTGATGTATGCTGGATCAGAGTTCCTTAAACCTACACCCGTGTAGTTCCGAGACCTGCTCGGAGTTTATTCTCTGACACCCTATGGACTTGGCAAGTGCACGTTGAATCCATAGAATGCTAAGTAGTTCGTCTCTCTCTAGTGCTGCTCTTGACTGTGGCCTCTTTCCATACAAACCCAAGGTTCAGCAAAGACAGAAACATATTGACTCTGATCATTAGCTTCTACTTTAATATTAGGATTCTGATATTGGATCAACGAAGAAGCATCAACAGCTAATTGTTTTTTTTTTTCTTCATTCGAGCTCTGTACGCACGCATACGCTCCGCTGGTGTTTTGGGAAGTTTTCTATTCGCATTTCCGTTTAACGATTCAGGTAATTTAAGATCTTTTTCAATGTTACCATATATCTTCAACTTTAGTATTAGTGTTCTGAAAACTCTTATGTAAGTCATTATTTCTTGACTGTGTTTCATTTCTTTTCCGCGCTCTGTATTCTTGCATACGTTCGACTGCTGTTTTTGCTGGTTTTCGGTTATTACTTTCAACAGAAGTATTGGTCTGACGACAATCACAGACATCAACTTTTGTATCTACTTCATTGAGGTATTCCATTGAATTTTCATAAATTCCCATTACATAATCTGAAAATTAATTGTTTCCTTTAGTAAATAATGTATGTATAACTATTAGATGTATAAAATATAATAATTTATCTATGATAATGTATTATTTTTATATACAATTCTAATGGTTCTATTCTGTTCTGTTCTCTTTTTAATGATTATATGAAGAGGACACAGGCTGTTTAAAGATATCGAATAAAAATTATCATGACACTAACAAACCCTGTTGAGATAAGATGTCCGAGAAATGTACTTGGAGTGAAGCTGATTGACAAAGTCAAGAATAGTTTGATAAGAGAACGCTGTGGTATGGTAGAGGATGTAGTGACCAAGATAGATAAAGGTATGGTCTGTTGGTTCGAGCACATAGAGAGGATAGATGACAGAAGATTGACGAAGCGTATTTATAAGGCGAGAGTGCGTGGGCACATCGGTAAGAGTCGACCTAGGTGAACGTATTTCGACCAAATCGACCACGTCTTAAATAAAGGCCAGGTTTAAAGTACCCATAACCGTCGAGCATGTATGAAAGAGCTCATGAAAGTAGATGAAGCGAAAGAGATGTGCCAAGATCGTAGCTAGTGGAAGAACGTAATCTCTGCCTAGCCGCATGGGAGAAAGGCGTGATACTGTGTACGTTTGTACTAACAAAATTATTTAGTACGAAATCTTTGGATTACTAATTTTCTACATTCTTAACAATTGACAAGTGGTTTTGGATCACGATTCACGTATTCTACGTTCCATCTACATATATAGTTTTCCCTGTAATCCTTATGCTTACTGTGAAATAACCGCATTGTCTTAAAGATGATTTGCGGCAGTCCCAAATAAAGTTAAGCACCAGAGTCGAAAGAAAATCTACTAAAATATACATTTTTGTCTGCTTCAATAAATAACAGGAATCATTATCGAAGCAATATCCGCTATGTGGGCTCTTTGGAGATATCAACTTATTCTTTAGCTCAGTACACTTGTGTTCTCGTTAAAACAGGTGGTCCTTTGTTTTGTGGTAAGTCAACGGACTCTCGTCATTGAAAGTTTGCCCGTAAATTTGATATCTGATTGGCGTTAAACTGTGCTCTTTATCCACTTTATTGTAACACTATGTCTGTGTTTGCACAATCATATTCGCGTTTGGTTCGTGAACTCGATACTCCTGGAAAAACCTACGCAGAACTCACGACTTCTTGCATCTTCTGTTCTCATGTTTTTCAAATCAAAATTTTCTGATATCTAGTACATCATCAGAGGCGGCTCTAGCCCTTGTAGCGCCCTCTAGTAGGCGCGCGATCAAAATGGAATACTTACAGTGATATTTTAAAACGACAATTCACATGCAATTTTTGATGTCGGGAAGCAATTTTAACCAATACAGTGCTCGGTGTCGGCCATGACACGGGCGCAGGGTCTTTGAGAGCGTTGGCGCTCCGAGTGACGCAACTATGTAGGTGTCGCAAGCGTCGCGCGGTGCCTCCTAAAACCCTGCACCTGTACTATAGGTAAAGACACCTTTGTACATAATCTTACTTATAACAACGGGCTAGACGGACATAATCTGTACATTGGAGGTATTTCAGAAAAATTACCACGGAGGGTTTCAGAATCGACAACAGAACACATATCAATTGTTTTTTTAAAAAAACTGCCTGTCTGTTTATTAATTTGTTCGCCAATCACGCAAAAATTACTGGACCGAATTGAATGAAATTTAGTATGATTATGGTTTATACTCTGTAGTAACATCTAGAATACATTATTATACATTTATATAATTCGTAAATAGCGTTTATTATCCATTTATATAATTAATATTATCCAATCATTATAAATTTTTATTCGATTAATAATATTATTATAAATGAATAGTGAAATGAGCAGAAATAATACTAAATTAAATCAAAACAATTTATTTCTGAATGATAAAAACAATTATACATGTATTTCAAACAATTATTCATAGATGGCGCTAATTTGGACTGTTTTGAAAGAAGGATATAGATAAACTAAATAATACTATAATATAAAAGGGGTAAAAAATGTTGTCTGTTTGTTTATTAATTTGTTCAAAAACTACTCAACCGATTTCGATGAAATTCGGTATGGTAGTAGTTTATACTCTATAGTAACAATATGTATGTATTTATATAATGTATGAATAGCGTTTATCTAGATTCATTAAAAATCCATAATAACATCTATACTATTATAATAATAAAGAAGTAAAGTTTATGAGTATGAATGTACGGGTTAATCTCCGGAACTACTGATCCGATTTGGATTTTTTTACTGTTTGAAAGATATATTATATGTAGGCTACTTTTTATTTAGGTTAGATTATATATTTACTATAATTAATCACAATAAATGTATTTGGCGGAATATGGCGTGCGCTGCCTGAACGGTTTGATTTACGCTCCTTCCGGGTGTTTGGTGTTTGCCCAGTCTGCCTTGCGCGGGTAGAACGGAATAATCAATGTTTTAGGTGTGGGGAGCAAGGCTGTAAGGCCGTAGATTGTAAGGTTGGTAAGTAAGGAGGGTAAGGTTGTAAGGTAAGGGATGGTTAGTAATTAGTTAGTTTGGGCACGTGGAGAGGATGGGGGTGAAAGAAAATTGACGGCACGTTAGCTTGACTGGGCGGGGGCACTGCTGTGTATACCCCAGATAAGGGAAGAGCGACTGGCCCAGTCGGTACGGGCGAATATATTTCGAGCAGATCGAAGATGTTTTAAGGAAAGACCAGGTCAAAATAATCTCCGCAGGGGGCGACGCGGTGGCATGCTAACGCAATCCCGTATCGCCCCCATTCGAAATGCGGCGGGCGGCCCCGGGGGGTATTAGTGGGTATTTCCGGACGCTTCGCGTCCGGGCGAGTGCCGCACTGGCACGGAGTCGTCCCTCCGTGCCCCCTTACCTATTGCATTGGGGGACTCCGGTCTCACTAATGCAATAGTTAAGGGTAGTGCGTAAATGCATTTCCCCCCGTCAAAAAAAAAAGGTCAAAATAATCTGCAACCGAAGTAGATCTTGTGAGACAATCTTGTGTCAGGATCGTAGCTAGTCAAAGGATATACACGTATGTGTCTAAAAATGTCTCTCATTTTAAGCATCTTCTCCGTGTTTACTTCGCATGTGACTTTTCCAACTACACTTCTGCACAAACGCTTGCCCACAATGTTCGCATTTGAATCTGCGATCGTTGTTATGTATCCGCATATGCTCGATCAGAGTCGCCTTCCTTCCATATGACTTCAGGCAAACTTCACACTGGAATTTTTTCTCCCCTGAGTGCGAAATCATGTGTTCCCTCAATAGCCTCGCGGTAAAGAACGATTTACTGCACAGTTTGCAGTCGTGCGGTTTCTCCATCAAGTGATCCCGTTTCAAATGCCTGCGATACGGGGTTGTATCCGTGAATGTTTTACCGCAAGCCTTGCACGGATATATAGGTAGCGGTATCCCATGAACCTTCGCCATATGATAGTTTCTATTCCTATTATTGCTAAAGCCTTCGACGCAGTAAGGGCATTTATGATTATTAGAATCGAAATGGGATTTTTCATGCTTCTTCCGTTTCTGGTTACTGCTGAACGTTTTGCTGCAAATTTCGCATTTAAAATTGCCAGTCTCGTGCGTCTGCTTATGGCTGTGTAAATTATGCGCGCTAACGAAGCCGACACCGCAAATCGCACACTCGTAGTTTCTATAATGAACGTGCATGTGCATTAGGAGCGGTTTGTAATTACTAAATTCCGTCGAACATACACAGCATTTGTATGCATCGGTGTCAAATTTAAATGGAACTATATGATTCTCGATATCAGTCGCCATGTTTTTTGCGTGCGTCTCTTTTAGATGTACGATTGCGTCCTCGATTGTGTTAATTCTCTCGTTGCACAGTTCACATGTTAGTGTTGTTATATCGAGATTGACCTGAAAATCCCGTAACGATTTCTTCATAAACCCTGCTCGGGTTACGTGCCGATGCTTAGCCGAAGTGTGTCTCTTCAACTCGTCCGGTTCCTTGAACTTTTCACTGCAGTAACAACAGGAGAATCCGATCAAATGATACCTTCCAATCGGAGTCGCATTAGTACATTTTAATATCTCCTCAATATTAACCAGATGTTTAGCGTTCCTTCCCAATGGCCTAGCTTTTTCAGTGTCTTCTTCTGCATTAATTTTAGGTTTCTGCTCCACGATTATTACCTCCGCTAAATCCTTGATACGTCTTAGTGGTTGCATACCTACAAAGAAAACAATTATTGTAGAAAGTGTCGTTTATTTTTCACTCTATTTTAGTATATGATACTAAGAAGTCTGTGGCGATATTTTCTTTCTACGACGCCATTATCGTTCATTAGTCACTTTCGTTCAAAAATCGTTTGGCGTATCCTGTATAAATAAGTGAAATAATTTGCACATCAATATTATTTGCATAAGTTCCCCAAGACTCCATTTGCATATAAAAAATTCTATATATTTTATTTTTCAATGGTGTAGTTCGCCAGTTGGGGAACGAGGCAAGTCTTGGGTCGCCCGCGGAGGGGGATCCGAAGTGTGTTCGGGAGAATAAAATTATGCACTTATTTAACTTTGCTATACAATCTCTGGCTATAGGTTTTCGATAATTCGACGCTTGGTAGCGCTGTCTCTATAACGGACTCAATTTTTTATTCGCTTCATCCTTGTAATTTCGGTATGTGTGAACTTTGATAATTATTAGAAGAAAAGCATGTATTTTAACTTTAAAACCTATATCTTAGATAATACGGACACGGCCAACCTTTTTTTTCTTTGACTAATGCTGTTGACCTGGAAGATCATTGACAGCTTCGCCGAACTTGGAAACGAGGCCTTAAGGTGCTCAGACAAGTGGTAGCACAAGATTAACAAAATGATACAAATCTTAGCTTGGCCGTTGCCGGAGTGAACAATTTCTCAAAATGTAACCTAGCTAACCTACGGTTTGTAAAAAAGGTCTCATACAGAACTCTTGTGCTTGTGTGATGTAATGCTAGAGTGCGTGCAATATCAATGTATTTCGCTAGAGGCGGCTGCAAGAGTCTCTCCAGTTCGGAGTTGAAACACGTCTTGGGCTGCTGCTAAATGGGGACCAGGAGAAACCATACCTGAGGCCAAATAGTGAAAAAAAAAAAGAAGAAATTCCATCCCACCAAGACTTATTACATACAGACCACGATGGTACCAAGTAAGTGCTGGCCAACCAGGAAATACTATTCTGTTGACCTGAACAATGTATTAGAACGTAGGAACTAAGCTATCGCTATCGAAAGCTATATTCTCAAGATCTTTTCCTTCAGCAATACCAATAAACAATTAGCAAACATAAAACCAGGTTATTAACAAATAGGTATAACAGTAAATGAAACACATAAATGTCTTACAATACCATATAATAATAGCAAAAACGAAATGCAACTAGAATTAATGATTAGAAATAGAACGAATTAAAATTATGAACTATCTAAACTAAGATTCAATAATGGATTTAAACCTAACAAAAGAAGTCTCTGCAACCGTTTTATGGCCATGACAAATTTTAATCTGAAAATAACGACTATAGATTTTGTTTATCATAAGATCATAAGAAGCGATTTTATTGACAAAAGACAGCCGTTTCATTAATTACAATTGTCAATAATTACTTATTGGCTCGTGTAACGAGATGCTGTTTGTAGCTCGCATGCCAGTTCAAAGCATACGAGTAGATTGTAAGTACCGAGTACTGGACATTGAGAGTTGCGTTCCTCCCTTCTGCCTCTCACATAACCAGAGCACCACCAACGATCTCCGCGCTACCATATGAGTAAATTATTACAAGGAATATACTGGTACTTGTATTTTTTTTATTTAGCCCTATTAACCTTATAACTTGTTCGATATATTAACTGATATAACAAAATATATACATAAAAAAACCAAGCCAGAAGGTATGTCAACGATTTCAAAAGAAACAAAGTCAAATAATTTAAGTTTTAATACGGATAGAGGTTGAAACGTCATAATATGACGATATGTAATCAAATATGTAAGGAAGGAAATATTGTCGAACGTATATTTTGTAGAAGCAGATAGTAAGTTTTTTTTTGACGTTATATTCTTTGTAAAATATGTTGTTGGTTAATTATGATCTAATCAATCAATTCTACTGCGAGTTATATTATTAATCTAGTTTATGTGACAATCTCTGCGTGTTTGGATTTCATGTGACTCTTCCAGCTACACTTTTGCACAAACGTCTGGCCGCAGTGTACGCAGGCAAACCTCCTATCGTTTGCGTGGATTCTCAAATGCTCCCTTAACGTCTGTCTCTGACCGTACGCCTTAAAGCATACGTCACATTGGTACCGGCGTAAACCGGTGTGCTTCGTCATATGCCTCTGCAGGCAACTCTTATCATAAAACTTCATGTCACACTCAGTACATTTATGCTTCCTTTCGCAAAGATGGTCTTTCTTTGTATGCTTGTTCATCATTCGTTGGTTGTTGAAGGTCCGGTCGCAAGCTTGGCATTTGAAGACGACAGGCGCCATACCGTGCTCTTTGACCATATGGTCGACCTTCTTCCAATAGTCACTGAATCTCTCATCGCAAAACTGGCACACGTTCCGCTTGGTCACTCCTAAATGCGTTCGACGAAAGTGAATCGATTTTTTCTCTAAGCTCGTGAAGATTTTTTCGCACTTATCACATTTGTATTCCCCGTCGTCGTGACTCCTCATATGTCTCCTTCGCGTTGTCTCAGTTACGTAGCCGGCGCCGCAGGTCTCGCACACATAATTCGAATAATGTACATTCATATGCTCTTGTAGTAATTTGAAACTGGAGTACGTGTTGTCGCACATGGAACAGCGCAGCTCGCTGCTGTCAAATTTAAATGGCAAAAGACAACTTTTAACGTCGGTATACATTTTTTTATTATGTTCACTTTTTAGATGGGCAATCAGATCGCTTAGATTATCGAGGTTTTTATCGCATAATACACAGTTCAGCAGAGTTATGTCTAATTTCATAACCTGTTCATATAGCCTGTTGGCCATACGTATGATGAGCTCTTCTTCGATGTGCTCGCCCAAGGAATGGCGTTTTAGATTTTTTGCTTCCGGAAACTGTTTCGGACAATACATGCATCCGTAGCCCTGGCTATCTTTAAATTTGATCGGAGTCGCATTCGAGTATAGAAGGATGTTCCTCAGATTCCTCCTGTTCTTCATTCTTTCGGCTAGCGCATCTGTAGATTCGATTTTGACCTCGTCACGTGCATTCCCATTAACAAACTTCAAATCGATCGACGGTTTTACCGGTTTCCGTATTTGTATTATTCTATAACCCCGTGACGCACCTATAAAGAAAAATCTTCGTTATTAAGAAAGACAATAATGGATATTTGCCTCTGTTCAACTTTTGTTTATAATAGTTTGTAGATAGATAACAATGCTTATTTAGTAAGCAGATAATTTGTAGTTTATTCAGAGAATTTCATAAGTTTAGTTGGTAGTTTTAAACTCTCATTATTTTTGCGACTCTCGTCAGAACAATGGTTACCAAACTTTCTAGACGAGGGACAACTTTGATTTCTTCGTTGATAGCAGGGAGCACGATGAACAAGTAAAATATACACACATAACATCACGCCCCTCTCCCATAAGGGTAGGCAGAGACCACATCCTTCCACTTGTTACCATCCTGACACACGCTTCTTCTGCTTTAATAAGCACCTTCATACCATGCTCTTCGGTTACGGGTACTTTTGACCTGGCCTCTGTCCAAAAATGTCCTCGATCTTGTCGAGATACGTTCGTCTAGGCCGACCCTTAGCACCTTGCACAGTCACGCTCGCCTTGTAAATTTGTTTCGTCAATCTTCTTTCATCCATGCTCTCGACATGTCCATACCAATTAAGAATCTTTTTCTCTATTTTTGTCACTAAATCCTCTACCACACCACAATGTTCCCTTATCACACTATTCCTAACTTTATCTATCATTCTCATGCCATCTAGACTTCTTGGCATTCTCATCTCTACAAACGAATTGAATAAATACCAAAAATAAAATGTTATTAGTAATATTCATTAAAAATAGATTTTTTACATCTTCTTAAGTACGATAATTCTAGGCATAATTTGGTCAAAAGACACACACTCTATAATGTTGAACACTCTATAGAACCCGCAGCAGTCCGCTAAAATTTGAAGTCGGTTGCGGACCATATTTTGGGTCCTACGAAACCACTGGTTGCGTGCAATTGCTTCACATAGATTTGATTGCATCACAATTGTATGTCACTAGGTGTAAAACTCTACATATATAGTAATACGCTTATATGTATCGATTTCCGAATCAACCACTGTATCTGGAGATGGAGACAGCCTTTGCGTACTGACCGAAATGACAGCAACAAACAACACTGGCGTTTAACGATTTTCGGTAGGGGAAAATTTATAGATTCAGGTTACCAATACTATGACTTCAGGCGTCAACATGGTGCTGTATGTCAAATATAAGCTGACGTCTAAGTGTTGGTGCTAAGAGATAAATAATAAGATAAGATGTTTACTTGCGCATTCTATCGACATCGAATGTTTTGATTATGAATAAACTATATGACAATCAACAATTATTGCTCAGGGCGCCAATAGATGTAAAAACCAGTCAAATCAAATCAAAATTTATTTATTCAATTTAGGCCCTAAGAAGGCCTTATGAACGTCTAAAACACTACCACCGGTTCGGAAAACAACCCAGCCGAGAAGAGCGCAGGCAAGAAACTCGATCTGGTTCTTTTTTTTTATAAATATAATATATATCATTTTTTGTCATATAAAAAAACCATACAAATCATAGTCTTAATAATCTTAGCGGGTGCGCACAGAGATGTGGGTTAATTCCAGACATCACTATCGTTCACGTAATGATCCACCCTGTAATAACCTTTCGAGATTAAAACTTGCTTGACATAATACTTGAACTTATTGTCAGGTAAATCGGTAATGTTACTTGGGATCTTATTGTAAAACCGAATACTATTTTACCTATAAAGCTTTTATTACACTTACTTAACCTAAAGCGTGGGACGGACAACTTGTCTTTACTTCTAATATTAAAATTATGACGATCATTCACTAGATCTAGTGTAATATTAGGTTAGGCTAATATAGTCTATTAACAAAATTTAATATGTCCATTACCCATGAAATTGAGTCAATAGGAAAACAAGGGAAAGCTGGCGTAAACGCCAGGTCAGTGCTCAAGGGGTTAAATATAGGAAATCAGTTTTTCCAAAGTTTCAAGTTTTCGCTTCTGTCGGCAGTCGCCATTTTCGCTATTTTTGCTAAACTCGTATATTTAATGTCAAAAATATGTATATTATTAAAACACTCGCTATATCATTAAAAGCTATCACTATGTATCCCACGTCACCACTTTATTATATTGCAATATCTAGAAATAATAGAAATTCTATGACATGTATAGTTTAGCAGTTACTCATATCAAATCTGGCATTAAAAGAAACTTTATCTGTCTGTGTCTGTGTATGTCTGGATTTAACTTAAAAACGGATTCACCAATTTTAATTAAACTTTGTACACGAGAAGTAGTACATATCAAGGAACTGTCGATAGGCTATAAATATATATATATATATATTTAGATATTATTAACACATTTGCATGAATTTTTTGGTGTACGGGAAGCAGGTGTCGATCGATAACAGATAAGACTAGGAAAAAAGAGTGATTATTTAATCAATATATAACATTTAGATGAAGTCGCGGGAGGCCTCTAGTTTAAGAATAAGAATAAATTAGTAAATCTTCGTTAAGAACATTTCAAATATCCATGCTTATTCCGCATATGCGATTTCCAGCTACACTTCTGCACGAAGGCCTGACCGCATTCCTCGCATTTAAATCTACGATCGTTGTTATGTATCCGCATATGCTCCCTCAGGGTCCTCTTCATTCCGTAGGACTTAAGGCACACTTCGCACTGAAACTTCCTCTCCCCCGAATGCGAAATCATGTGGTCCCTCAATAAACGCGGCGAGAAAAACGCTTTAGTGCACAACACGCATTTATGACGTTTCTCCATCAAGTGATCACGCTTTAAGTGCGTATTGTAATGCGAACTATTCGTAAACGTTTTATCGCAAGCCTTGCAGCTGTAAGTCGCTAGCGGTACGCCGTGCGCCTTCGCCATATGCACGTCTTTATATTTGTTACTGCTAAACCGTTCGATGCAGTATGGACACTTGTGGCAATTCCCGTCTGTGTGGATTTTCTCGTGTGCCTTTCGCTTCTGATTACTGTTGAATACTTTGTGGCAGATTTGACAATTGAACTCACCCGATTCGTGGATCTGTTTATGACTGTTTAGCATGTGCGCATTAATGAAACCAGCTCCGCATATCGAACACTCATAGTTCCTATAATGCATGTTCATATGAAGTAGAAGCGGCTTATATTTACCGAACTCTGTCGCACATATGCAGCACTTGTATATACCACTATCAAATTTAAATGGAATTATATGGTTCTCGATGTCCGTTGTCATATTTTTTGCGTGAGCTTCCTTTAAATGTTCGATCGCTTGCTCGATTGTATCGATGCTGATGTCGCAAAGTTTGCATTTTAACATGGTTATGTCAAGTTTAGCGTTGAACTCACGTAGGGATTTATTCATAAAACTGGCACCAGTAACATCCTTATGTATTGCTAATGTATGCCTCTTCAATTCTTCCGGTTGTCTAAACTTTTCCTTGCAGTAACAACAGGAGAATCCTATGACGTGGTATCGTCCGATCGGAGTCGCGTTGGTGCAGTTTAATATCTCTTTAACATTAATAAGATGTTTATCGCTTCTTTTATAAGTCACTAGCTTAGGTTTATCTTCTGCATCAGTATTATTGTCCTTTCGATCTATAATAATTACTTTTGTTTTTGCTTTGCCTTTTTCGACATGGAATTGTTTACCTACAAAGAAAATGTATACTTGTAAATGTTATATTTAATTTTCTTAGTTTTTTTTTAATATCTTTTATCGGCGTTCAGTTATGAATATTCGACAGGATATGACATCGTAACACGTTTAACTCTATGCACTTTTTTGGTAAAGGAGAATTCTACAGTGGTAATTTATAAAACTACATTATAAAACTACATTATAATTTATAAAACTATATTATCGAAAAATAATAGTTGCCTAAGTTACGGGGAGTAACTTCAACTATCTACCAAAAAAGCCCCGTCAAAATCGGTCCAGCCGTTCCGGAGATTACCCATTACAAATAGACAGACGAACAGATAAAAATTTTAAAAATCGTATCTTTGGTACAGGTATCGTATATACATTCATATCAATTTAGTAAAAAAAAAATTTGACATTACAAACTGACACTAATTTTAAAATTTGAAAATTTTATTTATTAGTATGGATATAAATAACGAGATATAAAAGCATTAGATTATATCAGATAATATATATAGCATCAGACAACGCTACAAAATAATAAACGAAACACTTTCATTTCTTTTAAGAATTATATTATTATAATAATAACAATTATATAAATATAACATAATATTCTTAATAAAAACTAATCAAATGTATTTCTATTAGAAAACGAAAAAAAATATAACATTATCAAAGGCATTCGATTTTCATGTGTTATTAAAATAAAGAAATCTCTCTTCGAAAATCTTTTATTTTTAAAATACGTAATGGTCTGTACCTACTGTACGGAACAGTTGAATTGAAGTAAGCAATTTTACGTCTATTATAATACTGTTTTTGTGGTGTCGGCTAAGAATAGTAATACCCGATATCTTCTCGTGGCTGTCGTAAAAGGCGACTAAGGGATAAATCAGAGGATGGGCAAGAGCATCCTCTGAGTTCCACAAACATTTGACTGCGACCACCTACCCGCCTACCAAGCATGGCGATAACAACAATTTCCCATTTTTTGGAGGAGACCAACATAGAGGAGCTTTTTGGATGAGAGATATCCAGCATTGGACGTCTTACGGTTGTCTTAATCAAATAATACTCAAACAACACTCTACCTGACAGACCTCAAAAGGAAGCACTCAATAAAATAGGTTCGCAAATGCAGAATATACGCCGAATAGGTAACAAAAAAAAAAAACGGTTGTAACAACCTAAATTACTCAAAACTCTCATGCTTCCTAATATGATGCCTCAAGCTACCCTTAGCACCGAATTTTTTCATACAAACACCACATTCAAACTCCCTGAGCCCGGTATGCCGCACCATATGGTCCTTCAGCTGCTCAGATCTGAAGAAGCTCTTTTCGCAAACAGTACACTTGTGGTATCTTTCCATCAAGTGATCCCTTTTTATATGTACCCGAAACACTTTCCTTATCGTAAAAGTCTTGTCACAAGCCTGGCATTTATACGTGGTAGGCGGTACCCCATGAACTCTATTTAAATGCATTTCCTTTTTCCTATAAGTCCGGAACGCTTCGTGACAATACCCGCATTTGTATTGTTTATTATCGACGTGCCTATGCGTTTTCTCATGATTGGTTTTCTGCCTTACGTTACTTAGCACCTTTGGGCAGTAGGAGCAAGCGAAGTCACCCGTCTCGTGGCTCAACGAGTGACCTTTCAGAGCGCTGTGGTTAACGAAACCGGCATCACACACTTCGCAGATGAAGTTCCTGAAATGTGTGCTGGTGTGTTCCATTAATTTTTTGAATGTGTTGAATATATGCTCGCAAATTGCACACCGCATCGTATCGCTGTCGAATCTAAACGGTAAGATTCTGTTTTTGATATTTCTGAATATCTTACGCTCGTGGACGCTCTTGAGGTGTTCCATTAAATCGTCTAAATGCGAGATGTCGACGTTGCAAAGTTTGCATCGGAGCGCTGTTATATCTAATTTTACTATGTAATGATGTAGATTATCGTTTTTCATAAACTTAGCCAGTGATATATCAGTATGAGTTTCTATTGTGTGTTGCTTAAGTTCTTTCGGTTCTGGGTATTGATTGTCGCAGAATGCACAAGTGTACCCTATACCTCCGTATCTTCGGATCGGTGTAGCATTCGATGATAGTAAAATCTCTCGTATATTATTTCTATGTAGTGCTAGCTCAAGTTTTGGCTGCAACTTGTTTTCAATGGGTTTTGATTTGTTCGTATCCCGTTCAGCTTCTTTTATTTTGACGATATTATTACGTTGGGCACCTACAAAGAAAATCACGTGTATCAGTGAAAGAACAAACTTTTTTTTACAATTAATTTAACTGTTTTGATGATAACTTAATTCTTTTCATTTTTAAATTATCAGATTTTTTTTTCAAATATAACAAACCAATGAACTTTACACCGTTATAGAGCGATCTCTCTGTATTTACAAAATATTTTCTACTTTTTAGTTAGGGTAGCTATTAAACGCCGCAGGGGGCGATGCGGTGCTTGCGAAAGCCACCCCGTGTCGCCCCCATCCCAAATGCGGCGGACGGCCCCGGGGGGTTTTATTGGGTATTTCCGGGCGCTTCACGCCCGGGTGAGTCCCACACTGGCACGGAGTTCGTCCCTCAGTGCCCCCTTACCTATTGCATTGGGGGACTTCAGTTTCACTAATGCAATAGGTAAGGGTAGTGCGTAAATGCATTTCCCCTCGACAAAAAAAAGGGATAGCTATTAAAGCGCATTTTTTATCGTTTTTGTAATTAATTTTCTTCTTTCTTAGTCAAAAAAAACAGCATCATAAGCATCACTCATTTAAAAAAAACAGATTCCTTTTTAATCGTTAATGTGACAAATGATCTAAATTAATTTATGCACCTACTCATAAATTTGTCATTTCATCCAATGCATCTTCATTGCATTGAACTCTTCTTATTAACTTTAAGCAATAGATTTCTTCTCTATAAATGCCATTTAGTAACCTTCTACAACTTAGGACTACATTAAACATAAACTTGTCGGTCGGTCGGACATACATTTGTCGGTCGGAATACACTTGATTAGATTCTAAAGTACATTCAAGGGTAATTTTTGTTTAATAAAAATTATCAGGATCATAAGACAGGCTTATTAAATTACTGCATTGTCATCGATGTTCGATAAGCGTGTTTTAATAAGTTATAAATTTATCCGAAGTCTTCAAGTCAATGGAAATTGAGTTGGCAGATTTCGTTACATACATACAGTTAGTCAATATATGCGACGACCACTGTGTCGTCACACTTTTTTGGTAAAGAGCCACATAGGTCATTGTGACGTACCACTACGGGCCGCACTTTTGTGGATTTCTTTCATGAATTCCTCAAAGATTTTTTATGGGAAAAGAAACTATGAACTGCTTACTAATTTTACTTATATTTATGTTTCCATGATGCGTAAATAAATTTAGTTAAATTTATCTACCAAAAATTTTTTTAACATCGCGTGCCGCACAAACACTGAAAACTTAACACAAAATCTTAGACCATGTCATAAAAATTAATATAGCATAGATTTTTACAAACTTGCGGTATTTGACTAGCTTGTTTTGTATAACACTAGCTGTGTGCCCGTGGCAGCGCCCGCGTTTCATATGTTCTTCACAGCGTTTTAATTTTTGTATACGGTTTAATAATTATTTTACTTAATTCCTTTCGATACTATGACGAAGTAAAACTACTTCTAACAAACTTGCCAACGCAGTTTACGTTGAATCGAATTTCATGTGTTTTATTATTTTTACGCGCCACCCTGATTTTTTTCGAAAAACAAAAGCATACCTAAGTTACGCGGCTTAACTTCAGCTATTTAACCCCGTTAAAATAGGTCTAACCGTTTCAGAGATTACCCGAAACATGCATACAGACATACAAAAATTGTGTTTTTGGTGTAGATATCGTATACATTTTCGTGGTATTTTTTTTGACGAGGGGAATTCATTTACGCACTACTGTATAAAATTAATACTACAATTAATTTTAAACATAATTTATTTGTTAAATAAAAAATATTATTACAAATTATTTCCAAATAGTTCACGATTTTCGTCTATATTTTAAAAGTACCTACTATGTACGTTTTTATACGCCTTAGTGTGCATATGCTTTAATTATATATAATTCTACTTTGTGATATTAAAAAGAGATACAGCTTTATCATAGAAGTATACCACTAGTGTCTGGTACGTAAAAAAATAGGAGGGTGGGGGTTAGATTAAGGGCATTTCTCAAGTAATAAAAAAATATCAAAAGACCAAACATATTTGTGGTTATTACAAAATGTCAACATGAAATCAAAAATAGCACTTTTTTTACACGGAATAGGCTCAGTGCTTTGAATAAAACCTCTCCTGATGTTAAGTGATGATGTGGTCCAGGATGGTAAGCACACTAAGCCTAGAGGTGCTGGATCTCAGGTGATGCTGCCGGAACACAGCGATTGGTATTTGGCGACAGGTTTTCAAACTTGACGGTGGTAGCTACTCAAGCGGGCATTATTAGAGAATGCCCTACCACCATGCTATGGTTTCCTCACGATGTTTTCCTTTAGCTCAGGTCGATTTTAGAGTTGGATAGGAGGGGATCGAACTCGCGTCAACTGACACGTAATCAGCCCGCACTACCCGCTGTGCCATCATCGCTTCACACCCTTATAATTTACTAGTAGGAGGCCGTTTAAGAATTACAAGTATTCTAAGCGATGATGGCTCAGCCATCCACGTATCCAACTATACAATAAACTTGAGCTTTTGAGAAAACACTATGAGGAAACGATAGCATAATGGTTGTTGGAGATTTTTCTAATAATGTCTGCTTGGGTCGTTACCACGGTCCAGTTTAAAAATCTGTCGCCAAAAACCTATAGGTGTGTTCTGGCACCATCACTTGAGAATTTCCCTAGACTTAGTGCGTTTACCATCATCGTCACTTAACACCAGGCGAGATTATGGTCAAAGCACTTAGGTCTATTACAGTATTGATAAAAAATTCTCCTTTACTTTTTACGTAATTTCATTGGTAGCCTGTTCGGAAGAGCATAAGAATTCAGTGAATGAAAATTTCATAATAAAGCCATAATATTTAGTATAAACGATTGCAAGTAGCCTAGATGCTAAAGTTGAGATGATCTGTGGTGTCACAAGAATTGATAAAATCAGAAACGAATATATATCAGAGAGCGTTTGAATGTTGCGCCAGTGGTAGAAATTTATTTATTTATTATTTATTTTTATTTTAAACTTTTAAGAAAACTTACATCTAATATAAATCATAAAATTGTACACAATAAAAACAGAAGGCCATTTACAAGTTTCCACATATATATATATAACAGAAAAATAGAAAGAAACTAACAGCAATCAAAAGCACAAAGGGTTTAAGTAAAGAAAGAGGAACTTAAAATATTTTTCAGTTTCTTAGGACTACTATTGAAGAAATCTAAGTCTACTTCATTGAGCACTTTATTTGTGCTATCGGTCACTCTAAGGAAATATGAGTTCTGCCTGTATGTAGCTCTAACTAAATAATTGTAAAACATATTATATTTTCTACACTGCACTGCCGGTACACTTAAGTTAACTTTACTCAGTATCTCCGAACAATCAATATAACCGTTGAGTATGCAAAATAAATAAAGTATATCAGCTATTTTTCTCCGTTCATACAATGGAAGCATATGATGTTTCTTACAACGCAATGTATAGTCAGACACAAACATACTTGATCTAAACTGGAGATAACGAAGAAATCGTTTTTGTATCTTTTCAATGCGAGTAATATATATATTATAATTTGGATTCCAAATTTGAGAGGCATATTCAAGTTGGCTTCTAACAAATGAACAATAAAGGACTTTGAAGGTTTTTATGGACTTAAACTCGTTGGACAATCTGAAAACGAAACCCAATGCTTTCGAGGCTTTGTTAGTAATGTAATCGACATGTTTATCGAAAATTAGTTTAGAATCAAAGATAACGCCAAGATCATTAGTTGTATTAACTCGTGTTAGTATAGTATTTTTAAGTGTATAATTATAAATTAGTGGGTTGGGTTTGCGAGTGTATGTTATTACATTACACTTACCGACGTTTAAGTCTAATTTGTTCAAAATGCAGTAGTTTTCAAACCTTTCTAGATCATTTTGAACAGAAATTGCATCTGATATAGTTTTTACAGGATGTAGAATTTTGAGATCGTCAGCATATAGAAGGATTTTGCAGCTAGTAAAACAGATAGATATGTCGTTAATGAAAATATTAAAAAGAAGAGGTTCTAATAAAGATCCCTGCGGAACTCCTGAAGGAATCTGGATAGGTGAGGATGTATAACCATTCAGCACTACTGTTTGGCATCTGTTCTCCACATAAGATGAGAACCATCTGTATAGATTACCATGTATTCCTATGTCTTTTAGCTTGCGAAGTAATATCTTGTGGTCTATTCTATCGAATGCCTTGCTGAAGTCGGTATAAATTACATCAACTTGGCCTGGCTCAGACATGTGATGAGATGTGTAATCACTTGATAGAATAAGATTAGAGGTAGTTGATCTCCCTTTAATGAATCCATGCTGATGGTCACTCAGTGAGTGTTTTAGAGTAGCAAAGAGTTGCTTAAAAATAACTCTTTCTAGAACTTTGGCAAAAATGCAGAGTTTGGATATTGGTCTATAATTAATCACTAAGTCTTTGACACCTGTTTTATGTATAGGAGTAATTAAAGCAGATTTCCAAATAGTTGGCATTACTCCAATGCTAAGAGATCTTTGGTACAATAGACATAGAGGAACAGACATGCTTAATTATGAAAACAGGAGGTATATTGTCTGGTCCTGCCGATTTATTAATGTCAAGAGACTTTAGTAATTTATCCACTTCGTGAGAGAGAATTTCGATGGAGTCTATATTGGAGGAGAACCTACGAATAGATGTCGAATGATCAGCAATAGGCGATGAAGTAATATCATTACTATGTAAAAAAGTAGAGTAAAAATATCGGGCAAACATGTTACTGATAGTCTCACCACAATCAGAAGAAACTTGTTCATATTTCAATACAGATGGATAGTTATTACATTTTTTCTTATTCTTAACATAGGACCAAAACGTTTTGGGTGATTTTACAATATTATTCTCAACTTGAGATATATATTCATGATACATATCCTTTTCCATATGCTTAGCACGCTGCCGCAATATAACAAACGAATTGTAATCAGAAACATTCTTATATTTTTTAAATTTAGTATAAAATTTGTGCTTCTCCTTTAAGACTTTGATTAATGCAGATTTATACCAACAAGGATATTTATTGGTGGGCATCGTAGTTTTACTAGGAATAAACTTATCCCGTAGGGTATATAGAGTTTGGTAGAAAAAGGAAACCGCATCTTCGATGGATTTTGAGGTAAATTCATGATGCCAATTTATTCGACTGATCTCTGTTGATATCGAGTCGAAATCACCTAAGTGGTATAAAAATTTAACATGTGGACGTTTTGGTAAGGTGGGAAATTCAGTGTAATCTACAGATATAATTAAAGCTTTATGATGTGGATCCTCTGGTACCAAGGGTTCCATACAGTCTGTAACTGAGATGCTAGTGTTAGAAAAAGTTAAATTTAAAATCCGATTATTTATATTAGTAAATGAATTGTATTGCAGCAAGTGACATGTGGTAAGATTATCTAATAAATTTGTTTGGACCTCGCCCTGAATATTGGTAGGAAAGTAAGATACACCATCATCAGCTAGAGACCATTTTAAATTAGGCATATTAAAATCTCCTAAGATAATATATTCATCGTTGGGGAAATGATGCACAATTTTAGTAAAACTATCAGAGAAATTAGTTAGCTGCTTTGATATTGAATTACCTAGGTTTTGGTTACAAATATACACTACACATAGATGTATATTGTAATAAAACTTCGGTTTCCTATTTTGCGCTTTTATGGTCACCCAAATATCCTCTGCTGACGAGAACCACTCGGAGCGTAGGTCAGCAGCTAGATCACGCTTAATAGCTATCAGTACACCGCCACCCAACAACTGATTTGTATTTAAGTAGTCTCGATCTCGCCGCCATACAATATATCGGTTGTCGAATAATTCACTATTATCAAAGGAATCGGTTAACCAAGTTTCAGTTAAACATATGACGTCGTATGATTCCATACAAATGTTTCTGAGGAAAATAGCTGTTTTTGAACGAAGTCCACGTACATTTTGATAAAAAATCGAAATCATTTTTGTAGGTATTTTAGTAAAAATTGAATAGAAATACTGAGCAAAAACAATATTAAATTGGTTGTAATAAAGTGTAAAATTAAAAGCATATAATAAATTGTACGATAAAAATATTTAAAATTAATTATAAAGTGCGGTAGCAAGAAAGTTAGTATAGATAAATTGAGTGAGCCGAGACATGTAAACAAACATGAAGGTGACCTGACATTAGCGAGCACAATAGAGTAATTAACTCGAACAGCGATGTTCAAACTTTTTAAGCAAGCAACAATACAAAATAATTTTAATTTAAAATTCTCTTTAAATCGTTTTCTGACGATATTCTTAAAACTGGTGAACTGGAATTTTTCCTTAAAAAAATCTTGCATCCCTTTACCCACACAAACGCAAAACCCCTTTCTTTTGCCAATAATTTGGTTTTATTGAGTAGGATTTTATTATGGTAGGTTAGGTGATCGTTTATATAAACTCTGTGTTCCCCTGAAAGTCCAAGATCTTTTTGGGTGTAAGAGACTTACATTTTCTTGCTGCAGCTACAAAGTCGTCCTTTAGATATCGGTTATGCACTGAAACTATAATGGATTTCTTATTACTGTCACTGCGCATAGGCACTCTTGAGAGGTAGTTAATCTGTTCTTTCGTAATTTTCATTCCAATGCGATCGCCGACTTTAGAGATTATTGAGTATAAGTTTTCGGAGTTAGTTATTGGAACGCCTTTAATCTCAATATTATTCATTCTTGAGCTTTGATCGCCTTCTCGGAGAGCACCTTCTATTGCTTCGACACGTTGCTGTAAATGTGTTATGTTGTCTTTATTATTCTTAAGGTCAAGAATTTGCTGCTCAATGTCGCACACTTTGGTTGAAAGTGTTTCAACTGCACAGTGCATAAAATCCATCGACGATTTTACTTCAGTTAGTTCCGTTTTCAATGATATTAGACCCGCAAGCTCCTGTTGAATTAACTTAACATCTTGAACCAAAGTTGGCAGAGATGACATCTGAGATGACAAACCCTTAAGTTCCAAAAGAATTTGATCAATATCTGCAGTACCAGCGGCGATGATGGGTGCCTTAGTTGTTCCTGCACTTTTACAGGAATTGCATTTCCATGTGGCTTTTCTATCTCCAAGTCTTCGGTAGCCCACCTCTGTTAATCCGGAACAGGGCAAGTCAAACTGACTCGAACATAACGAACACTGAATGCCATCTGCTGAAACATCGTCGCAAGTTTTGCACCGAAACATAATTAAATTTAAATTAAGAACAAAAACGTTTGGGAATCTCAGACTTTAAGATATTGAACAGTTGAGCTATGAGTTGACGCGGGTGATTACGTGCGATCGGCTTGCCGTCTACTTCCCAAATGTTTGTCATGGTCGCTATGAGTGGAGAGGAAAAGCGTATGTCGATACACTAGTAATGCATATGAATGAGGAATAATGGAAAAGTAGACATGACGGGTGATAAGGATTTATGGAAGAAGGAAAAATACTGTTCTGACCTTAAGTGAGTTGGGAACAGGACATAAGAATGATGACCATGGCTAGCCAAAAATCTCCAAGTTAAAATGTCTAGCAGTAAAAATTTTACGTTTCCATTATCGTGTTCATTTTCAGCCTAATCGAATTAAACAGGTGTAACCAAACGCAAAACTTTAAAAAAATGCTATCGCCCTAGTTTAACTAAGCAATAATCGTAGTTAAAGGGAATTTTATAATTTAAAGTTAAAAGTCTACATTTTTACTACAGCGTTTGTTCAGGTTTATTATCATCTAATTGTACTTCATCGTCACATTCGGCTGGCTCTTCCGGATGCATCGCCAATTTATGCTCTTTCAGAGCCATCCGCGTTCCATACGCCTCCTTGCATACATTACAAATGCACGTCTTCGCTCTCGTGTGTCTCAAAAATACGTGTTTATTCAGCTCATGCTTCTTGAAGTAACTCCGTTCACACTCCGTGCAAGCGAATCGCCTTTCCCCGTAATGATCTCTTCGCAAATGAATTATCATCGCTTTGCGTGTCGTATAAGTCTTATCACACATTTCGCACTTATGCGTCGGCTGGGAAATTCCATGTGCTTTCGTCAGATGCACCTCTTTCATCCTATAATCACGGAATGTCTCCTCGCAATACGCGCATTTGTTCAAGACGCTTCCATGAGTGTGGACGCATCGCTCGTGGGTCTTCTTCTTCATGTACGTATTGAAGACACTCGTGCAGAAGTCACAAGTGAATTCTCCAGTCTTATGGCAGGACGAGTGAGTAAAGAGAGAGCTCTGCGTTATGAACCCAGCGTCACAAACACTGCAGATATAATTCCTATAATGCAAGTGCATATGACTAACCAGGTAACGAAACTTTGTCAGCACATTCTCGCAGACGTCGCACTGCATCATTCCGTTCTCAAACCTCATAGGCACTATACGATTATTCTGAAACGTATTCAGTTTCCTATCGTGCACAGTATTCAAATGGACAATGAATTCACGAAGATTGTTCATTTTTGTATCGCAGAGCTTGCACGTCAGCAGACTTACGTCCAACTTGACCATGAATTCGTAAAAGTTCATCGTTTTCATGAAATTCGCTTGGGATATGTCCTTGTGGATGTCGAGAGTGTGCGCCTTCAGCAATGCCGGTTCGGCGAACTGCTTCTCGCAGTAACAACACGTGTATCCTATACCACAAAACCTTCGTATCGGCGTAGCGTTAGAGGACAGCATGATCTCGTTAATATTCATACGAAACATCAATAATCGTGTCCTAGTAGGTATCATAGTGTCTGAGTTTGTCCGTTCGCGGCTCGTTGACCCGGTAGATTTTTTTTGCTGACCTACAAAGAAAACGAACAAATCAAGACAAATAAATATAAAACCGAAGACTAAAATTCTCTATGATTTCTTAACGTGTCACAGATTAAATATTGTTCTAATTACACTACAGTATATTTATTTATTCGATTAAAAGCTAAGTAGCCGATGTTAGCTTAACTCTGTTGTATGTGTTAAAAAATACCTAAGATAGTTTATCTATAAGACCGGTTATACCTAGCTTTTACAGTAACAGTGAATTCGTTCTAGAGCAGGTAAATGAGAAATATACATGTTTATATTTCTAGCGGCGGTTAGTCTGCCAATTCTTACAGTACACGGTAATAATACAAGAGAAAAACAGCAGCAAGAATTCATATGTAATTTGTTTATGAGAACTGTCTTGCTCATATAAGAAGAATGACGTTCAACGCAAGAAACCTATAGTTAGCATTGGGTGGAATTATCCAATGCGTAATGGAACATTTATTTTCACTACGAGTATCTACAGGATATGAAATTATAGATGAGTTATTATTTATCAAAATGTATTATCTAAAAATAACATAAACATTATAACATTTATTATTGCAAAATTATTTTCGAAAACTGGGAGTTATTTAGCGAAGTTGTTCTACAGGTATTAAACGTCCTGCCTATGTTTAGTCCGCATGTGTCCCTTCCAACTGCACTTCTGCACAAACGCCTGCCCGCAATATTCGCATTTAAACCTACGATCGTTATTATGTATCCGCATGTGTTCTCTCAGTGCCTTCTTCAGGGAAAACGCCTTAAAGCAGATTTCACACTTGAACCGTCGCACTTTTGTATGTTTCACAGAGTGATTCGCAAGATCTGACGCCGAGAAAAACCTCATTTCGCATTCCCCACATTCATGCCGCCTCTCCAGCAAGTGATACTTCCTTACGTGCCTACTCATAGCCACGTGTGTCGTGAATCGTCTATCGCACGCCTGACAGATAAACGAAGGCAAAGTCACACCGTGCGATTCATGTAGATGCTTCTGCTTTCGAAGGACGCTCTCAAATTTATCATTACAGAATCCACATCTGTATAGTTTAATCTTATCGTGTACCGTTCTCTCGTGTACAACTCTTTTCGTATTCGTATCGAAGATTTTAGCGCAAAAAGCGCAGCCGAAAGCTCCAGTTTTATGACCACGCGTATGTCGCGACAGACCGGCTTGGTTTACGAACCCAACGTCGCATATTTCGCACACAAAATTCCTGTAATGCATGTTCATATGCTCCTGGAGCTGCTTAAACCTGGTGAAGGTCACCGTGCAGAGGGAACATCGCAGCACATCGCCTTCAAACTTGAACGGTATTATATAATTTTTGATGGTGATATCTACATTTCTCCCATGCTCACGCTTCAAATGATTCATGAACGCGTCGAGGAAGTCTAATTTAGCTTCGCACAGTTTGCAATTCAACGAGGTAATGTCCAATTTGACGCAATATCCGTGCATGCTTTGCTTCTTTAGGAAGCTAGCGTTCGTTTGGCCATAGTGTGATTGTAAAGTGTGAGATTTTAAGTCAGCCGGATCTGGATACTGGTGATCGCAGAAGCAACAAGCGTAACCAGCTCCTCCGTGATCGTGCCGGATCGGTGTTGCGTTCGAATTCTGCAATATTTCTAAGATATTATCTCGATGCTTCTTGAATTCTCGTATTACTGATCCTTTAAGTTTTTCAGCAGTTTCAACAAATTTCTCCACAAATTCTATTGCATTTGTTTTTGTTATTTCATGTTTACGTTGTACCGAATCAGGTGTTATATCTTTTGGTGCATTTTCGATGGAATCTCCACGTCTAGCACCTATAAAGGAAAGTTCTAGTTACTGATTGCGTATTCTCCATTTCTTAGTTATATAGTTTTGTTTAAAAGTTGCGATTGCTCCTGTAATTATTTATAAAAAATTCTTGTGATATGTGAGCAAAAGGAAATGCTTAAAAAATTGACTTCAGAAATTTTTATTGATAAGTAACACAAACATTATTATTTATGCTTTGCATCTAACGAATGCATGACATTCACGTCTAGTAGAAATACATATTCCTTCAAATACTAATATAATTTGTATGTTTTCTATGGATTTTAAATTCTATTAATTGTATATAGTACTAGCGCAACTTTGCCTACGTACAATTTAAACAATATACAGCGTATGTTCTTCTACTGAATGCAATCCATCTCTCGTCGTCAAATGTTATATGATGAATTTTTCTAACCTAAATTTATTTCATTTCGCATACAAACTTTCATCCCCTACTTACTTATATTTGTGAAATAAAAAGTAGCCAATTTCTTTTCTCAGTGTCACGTTTATCTCTTAATTTAGCGATTTAGACGTAAAACCGGGACGGGAAATCTATGCCTGTCCAGGCACAGTCACAGCCAAATATTTTTGGGAGGTCATATTTGGAATTTTCGAGTTCCATGCACTTTTCCAAATCATTTTAAATGCTTATACCTATTTTGTATTTAATTGTTTTGAATTTTATATGAAAGTTAGTTCATTTTAAGTTTTCGTAATTTGTCAATTTTGACGAGCTTTGTCAATTGGACGTGTAAGATTTATGGTCCTTACGATACCCTGCGCGGACCGCCACTGCCTAAGTAATATTTACATAATAATGTTCGTTTATTCCAAACAATGTATATGCCCGCGGCTGCGCCCGCGTATCATATATTCTCCACTGCATTTTTAATTTTATTTTTTATACGGAACCCTAATAGTTTTCCTAAAAAAAAAATTGTACTAAGATAATATAAAAGTAATTCTCATAAATTCAAACACTTGCCCGTAAAACTGTGCATTGAATCGGATTTTATTAAATTTTTACGTGGAATCCTTATTATTTTCGATCATCAGAAGTTACGTGGGGTAAATCCAGCTATCTACAAAAAGTCCCGTCAAAATCTGTCCCGCCGTTCCGGAATTAACCGAAACAAACAGACAAAAAATTTAAAAATTGTATTTTTGGTATAGATATCATGTATACATACATCATTCATTCATCTATTTAGCAAAAAAATTATTTTGTCAGACATTTCAATTTTATTGTCTAAAACTTTGTTCACGTAATATTTGGTCGACTTCTAAAGTTTCACTTTACATTTATCTTAATGTAGATACCACTTTATCACCCAACAGCGGAGCGACATTTAATTAATTTTAAGGGGCACACCTAGTGTGAAATTTTCAGAATTTTTTTTTATTCATATTTCGATAGGTTATACCTTTAAAAATAAAATTTTAAATCGATATCTTGAATAGTTTTTGAGTTACAGCCATTTAAAAGAGTAGCCGCTCGGCAGTTAGGTAGTTGCATTGGCTACGGGACATATCTGAGCTATTGTTCGGAGTCTACCGTCTTTTCCAACCTTTGCAAATAGAATTCCGATCATCTCGAAGAAAAGCTTCTTCAGCTCAACACGCCCTTTTTGAGGAAGAGGAAGGTGAATTATATGGGCCTGGAATAGCAGATTAGCTGTAAGTATGACTTTAATCCATTTATAACAGTGAAAACGATCATTTTATCTTTAAACGCGTTTTTCTCGAAACAGCATTTTTCGAATTTGCTGGAGGGATTACTCGGAGACAAATAATCCGATCGCTATCAAATTTTTTTTACATCTTCTCTATATAGTTCTCCATACGATGACCCTCCAGTTTTTTGATCTGATCAAAAATCGGATTATGGTAGGCCAAAAACGACCAAAATTTTGGTTAAAATTTAACTTTTTTTTTCAAGATACCACCATTTTGTCTATTTTTTTTTTATTTTTTGGTTCGCCCGAGGGTCATCGTACAGACAATATGTTTTTTGTTTAACGAGAATCTTTTTTTTTAGGTTTTATCAACGGAGAAGGCTGCAATCACTCCAGCAGCGGAGGACCTTTTTTTTTTGCGCCCCCGGAGATCGCGTGTTATTTCAAAAATATTTAATATATTATTCCAAAAATTTTACTGTGTATTCTCAAAACATGTATAAATATACCCTCAAAATTTTAAAACGATTGATTCACTAGTTTTTTTTTTTTTTTAATTCCTAAAAATCGCCTTTTTTTGGCTGTCATACTAGATGTGTCCCTTAATTCCATAATTATGTTACTATTACACCATGCCATCATTGAAACGATGATGGCGCAGTGGACAGTGCGGTCGGATTCCGTGTCAATGAACGCGGGTTCGAACCCACCTGTCTAACTTTATAATCAGCCGGAGCTCTCGGTGAAAACCATAGCATCATGCTAGGTTTAGGCATGCTATGTAGGAGGGCATTTTCTAATAATGCCCGCCTGGGTACCTACAACCCTTAAGTTTGAAAGCCTGTCGCCGAAAACAAATAGGCGTGTTCCGGCAGCATCACTTGAGAACCAGAACCTAGGCTTAGTGTGTTTGCCATCCTGGATCACATTGTCACTTAACATCAGTTGAGATTGTGGTCCAAGGACAGAACCCATACCGTAAAAAAAGCCCCCAAATATTATATTTTAAGCGTAGTTTATGCGTGATGAACGTATTAATAGATAAAAGTTTTAAAAATCATAGAACTATCCTTTATTTATTGCATCTTATCAATTCTAAAGCGCATAGAGATATTTTTCCCTTAAACATATTTCATGTCCAAATTTTATATCTCTTTCTTGTTATCACTAGTATAGATTATTACACACCTAGTTATTCATGGACTAAAATAATAATCTGTATTGAAAATTTGAAACAAAAAATATTTTTTAATGTTTTTTTTATTAATAACACCTATTCATGAAACGAGATAGCTAACTCGTGAAATTTCATTAAATTTTAATTAAAATGAAAGGTGTATCATTATTATAACTTATAACACATCAAGACTGACGTTTAGATCCCAGCTAATTAGCAGTATCGAGACGCCAACTTTTTGGTTGTCGTGTACGTTACTGTCGATTCAAAACACAACGGTTTGAACTATCAACTGCGTCACACGTCCATCAAATATCGTTCCGAACATAATCATAACCAATTAATCATCATCATCATCTTGTGTGTGTGTGTGGATTCATCACATCACCATCGTGCATGTATTCGCTCATTCATCGCATCAAAATCATCATATTGGGAGTTCAGCGGCCAGTCTGATCAAGGTAACGTGCATTATATCTTTGCTGCGATTAGCTGTATCTAAACTGATCAAAGACTCGTAAGGCCCGTTCAGGGTCTAGCCAGAGTAGCAGAAAGCCACCACTGCTATTTCGGCGGTGCGTATGCTACAAAAGGAGTGAGACAGCTTGAAATGGAATAGAGTGACTTGCGCACACAGAACCGCACGTCTCGACGGCCGGCGTAAAATTAATCATGACTCCAATGCAGCGAAATATCATGCGTATTTTTGTTAGATAACTTGACCTGTGTTTTGTCTTTGCCTATTTATAAATCAAGATACAAAATCAGTTATTACCTTACCATTTATTTTTCGATTAGCAACTTCACCTAAATAGACTTATTTGGGATAATTGAATTTAAATACTTAGACAACTAACGTGAATAATTTAGCTCCTTTAATGTGGATTCTATTGACAAAACAGATGGAAGGAAAAGCTTTTTTAGTTTTTATTTGCTTTTTTATTTGTAAAAAAAAATGCGTGTTAAATTTACATATAAATTCATTCACCAATCTACGTCCCGTGCACGATTCTGAAATGCGCTTTCAGACCGGTCTTCTTGGAGAAACTTTTAGAGCAGTTATCGCATTTAAATCTAGTCTCGTTCGCGTGTGATCGCATGTGGTTCTTCAACGACCTGGCGCTTGCGTACGTTTTCAGACAAACCGGGCACGGATGTCTCACATCCGAGTGCTTTGACGAATGCTTCCTCAGCTCCGAGGTCGTGAAAAAGCTCATATCACATTCCCCACAACGGTGCCTCTTGTCCATAAGATGCTTCCTTCTTATATGTTCCCTCAACTTTGCCCGCATTTCGAACGTTTTTCTCGCAAGCGTTACACGGGTACACGATCGGCTTGACACCGTGCGTTTTTGACAAGTGATGCTCTTTAGCTTCGTAATGTTTAAAGGTTTTAAAGCAATAACCGCACCTGTACATCATACGCGCACGCTGCACGTGTACAGTTCTCTCGTGCGACTTCTTCTTTAGGACAGTATTGAACACTTTCGGACAGTAAATACACTTGTACGATCCGTAATCGTGCGTCTCCACGTGCCTGGACAAACTGCCCGCGTTAACGTAACCCGCGTCGCAAATCTCGCAAACGAAATTCCTATAATGCACGTGCATATGCTCCTGGAGGACTTTGAACTTTTCAAACTCCCGCCCGCATATAAAGCAGCGCAGCTGTTCACCGTCAAATTTGAACGGCAATATTTGCGTCTTGATATCATCGTAAAAATGCCTATCGTGTTCTTTGATCAAATGTTCGATCAATTCCTCGTGAGTGTCGATCTCTTCGCAGCAGAGCGTGCATCGTAACGAAGTGATGTCCAGTTTTACGTAGTATTCCGTTCGTTTACTCCTGTTATGACAAGTGAGGGGGTTGAAATTATCACGGTGCACTTGTAGCGTGTGCTTTTTGAGTTCGTTCGGATCACAGAAATGTACAGCGCAAAAACTGCACAAGTATCCGATACCGATGTGCCTCATAATCGGCGTTGCGTTCGAGCATTTCAATATCTCGCTCAGATTCGATTTGTGCTTCTTCATCTCTTCTCTTATTTAGCTAGCTTTGTCAGAGGTCTGAACTACTTTCTCGTGTTCGTTTTCAATGTCATCACCGTTTCCTACGACTATGATAATAGTGTCATCATTGTCACTTTGCTGATCACCTACAAAGAAGAAAACGAAGTTCATTTTATTTTCAGTAATTGATACAGTCGATTTTGGCACACGTCCACCGACTGCTATTGGATAAATAACAACCGCATAGACGACTTAAAACGCTTCATCTTTAGAAGTTAGCGTGTTGAAAACGAGAACTAAGTTACAACGATTTGAGTAACATTTCAAAAGGTTAATAATATAAGTAAAACAAGGTGTAACAAACATCAATTCTTTGTACTAATAACTCGCATGAGTTTTTTGGCGGGATCTCAGTCTGACATGTAGCAATTGTTTTCTTTAATTCATTAAACTTGTGTACTTGACTCTATATCATGTAATCTTGGTGGCGTTTTGTGTGAAATAGTTTAGTTATTGTGTTCAAGTTAAGTTTATTATAGAAGACAACAACGCGTAGCATACATTCTGAGGTGCCGACAAAGCTCCATGGAAAGTTTGAGCAGGATAGGCCACCGTTCTGTTGGAGCTTGGTAACGCTGATACAAGATTGAAAATCTTACCTACATGACATTGGCACAAATTGTGTGTACACACAGATTGCCATTAACTAAGAAGAAGAAGAATAACTCGCATATATTCAATGCATCCTACCATATCTTATCTAGCAACATTTTCGAGAGATAATCTTAAGAATTCTTTAATTTATCTTTTCTTATGCTCTCTCGAACAGCGTGTATGGTGGGGTATCTGGATGCTAGTAAACGTTGCATTTATTACTGAGCAGCACACCTTTACAGGTATTTATTTTTATTTTTCACGGTATAGGCCCAGTGCTTTGAACAGAATCACACCTGATTTTAAGTGACGACGTGGTCCAGGATGGTACACACACTAAGCTTAGAGGTAATGGTTCTCAAGTGATGCTGCCAAAACACACCTATTGGTATTAGGCGACATGTTTTCCTAACTTGAGGGTAGTAGCTACCCAGGCGGGATTTATTTTAAAATGCCCTACCATCTACTACTGACAATAATGTGCAAGATGCTAATTTTTATAAAGAAATAAAATTACTCGCAACCATTTTATTATTTCTGTAATTTTAATACAATTTAATTTATATATAAATATGTACACAATTAATTTGTATGTTTGCTATTGAGCCAGGATGGAAGTGGCGCCAGTACCAGAGATGTCAAGGAGGAAGAGGATGTTGTGAGAAAGGTACTGAATATGACTGTGAACATTTATATGATAAGGGGGAAACCAAAGAAAAGATGCATGCATTGCGAAATGTGATATGTTTAGAAAGGGAGTGAATGCGGAGATGACTGTATAGATCAGTGATCGTCAAACTGCGGCCCTTGAAAACTATTCTTGCGGCCCGCGATGTCGTAAAAGATTTCGTTAGACAGTGACTCAAAGGCTAGTGAACTAGGTTATCAAAAACGACTTCATATGCCACTCAAAACAAATTTACGTTTGACAGCTTATAAAAATATGATAACTAATGGATGGTATCCCTTAAAATGTGGTCGGCAGTAGTACCTCACATTGAACTATGTGGCCCTCGTTCAGAAAAGTGTGACGATCTCTACTATAAATAAATGACTCAATTGCCGGACCGATTTATTGTTGTGGAGTACCACTCTATTATATTAGTTGTTAGAGGGAGTGAGACAGAGATCAGCAAATTAGATAGGCGGAAGAGTGACAGGAATACATTACACTATTTAAGGTTATCAATTCAAAATAAATATTTTTTATTTTCAGTCTTTTCGTGCTCCTTATTAACACAAAATCAACTAATATTTTTAACCGACTTCAAAAATGAGGAGGTTATCAATTCGTCTGTATGTTTTTTTGTATGTTTGTTATGCGATTTCTCCGTCAAATGTGAACAGCTTTGTAAAAATTTTTCATTGACGTAGTACACTCCCGAGGTGTTCCCATTGCCACTAAATCGGGATTTGATCAGTGGTACTCAGGGAAATCGAGAAAAACCCTCGAATATTACCGACATTTACACGTGTTTCATATATATTGTTTAGTAAGTTATTAAGTAGGCTTCGCTACGCCTAAAAGTACATACTTAAACTAAAAAGTAGAAGAAAAAAAACCTTTTAATTAAAAACAAAACAAAAGAATAAACTATAAAAATTCACTAAAAAGTAATTGAATAATTACTTCATTAATATGCTTCTGTTTACTTTAATATATCCTTTGTTTTAATATCATTAATAATTATGGAGTCGGTGCCAGCTAGAGTTAACCAATGCACTCATATATAAATGGACATAACTGCCTAAATTTTATCACAATTACATATAAACTAAATAAAGGACTAAGGCGATTTTAAAGAACAAATAATAAATATTGAATATAATTAGCGACATATATTTATACCACTTTGTTATCCGTAAGCTGGCATAGATTTCAAAATTATTAATGACTAGCTGTGCCCGCGACTTCGTTCGCGTGGAATTCAGACAAATATATTCTAGTAGGCAGACTATATTCTCCGTCTAGATGCGATCTATCTCATTACCAATATATTCCCTATATATGTCCCGTCCCGTTCCATCCCGTCACACGCGGTGGAGGTCAAGCCGGCTAGACTAGGCCACCTCCCAGACAAATCCCCCAGTGCAATGGAAGGTCAGGGCCTCGGCCCCTTCTCCCTTGGTTTGGCAATGCGGCAAAGTCCAGACGCCACCGGTTTGGTGCCCGGACAAACCCGCCGTCTGCGCTTAAACCTCACGGGACACCTGAGTTGAAACTATGCCCAGCCATTCTTGCCGTAATAGACCTGAATGCAATGCTAGGCCTGAATGAAACATGCTATAGATTTCTTTCCTTTATTTCAGATCATTCAAGCAGCGTAAACTATATTATATAATTATAATCTACTTCATTTATTGTGATTAATTATTTAAAATATACATTTACCTAAAATAAAAAGTAGCCTATATATCTTTCTAACAACGAAAGAATTTTCAAACTCGGATCAATTTTTTGCCTGATTGGCGAACAAATTAATAAACGGACAGACAGAAAGAATATTTTAAAACTATCGAAATATCGTCCTGTAGTAGAATCTAAAACTACATAGTTTGTTGCTCAAATATCTCCAAGGTACAAGACTTCGTTCATTGTCTAGTATCTATGTTCTTGTAATGTTTCAAAACAGTCCAATTTATTTAAAATAAGTAAAGCGCCATCTATGAATAATCGTCAGAATTACACACATATACAAATTTAAATAATTTATGTTGGTTTGATTTAGTTTTATTTCTGCTCATTTCACTATTCATTTATAATCCTATATTAAGCAAACATTCTCATAAATATTTTCAAATCCATATACTCGACGCATGCAATGAACCGTGAGCTGGCAACGTGGCTATTATAATTTAGCTCAATAGGCAAATTGGGGAATCCATCTAATTATTTGTGCATTATTAAGATTTTGACGTCATTATAGGTAAACTTCTATTCAATTTGAAACATTCCGTGATACCTTTCATTTTAATAGGTAGTCATTTATCGTATCAAGATTCTGTTTATGATAATCTCGTATAATTTTACACCTGTTTAATTATGTCGACACGGTATTTTTTTTCCAATATATTTGGCCTTTAACCCTTTGGGTTACGCCGGCCTAATTGTATATTCAAATTTTATGTAAAATATTTGGCAACTAAGTTGTATACCAACAGGGCGTCAGCTCTGTTGGGCTCTGAAATAATTGCGTGAAATGCACCCTGATCCCACATATTGAGACCAAGGTGTGCTACAAGTCTTTCCCTCTCTGCTTTGTTACGGTATTTATTATTGAAGTGAACTTTATTTAGAATCATTGGTGGTTTGAATCTCAATGAAACGGAAATGCGTCATGACAAAGAGTCAAACGCAAACATCAATAGTATTTAGCCTACTTATTAGATTTTATGTTTCTAATTTAACTGGTTAATAATTTCGTAAAGAAATGCTAAGTTGATTTAGCTAAATTGTAACGTTTAGAGGTACTACACGGCCTAACGACGTCGGTTCAAAACTTAGCGATGGAGTTTTTTTTATTCATTTTTTTTTCAAGAAGAATAGAGATATGAAATATAACTTAAATTTTAGCTAACTCGTTTCCAATAGCCATAAATAAAATTTCATCAAAATTCGTCAAGAATTTCATTTACTACATTTTGAAGAATTTGTTCCCACTTCCCAAAGTGGGTCGTTATATAAAATGGAAGTTGAAATAAAAATATTACAAAATTTACAGTAAGTTTTTTTTTTAATAACACAATATCAATAAAGGGAAAACAAATCTGTAAAGCCGTTTTTAACACTAAATTTTTGAAACAATTATATCTTTTTAAAGGATTTTTAATTGTTATTCTGGACAAAGATCAATAAAAGAAATCACAATAATCAACCCAACCGTGGCTTTAAGTAATAAATAGTGAGTGTAGCTAACTCGAATTTGTTTTATATACAACTAGCTGTGTCCGCGACTTCGTCCGAGTGGAATAGTGTTTAGAGTAGCATTTGTCCTCAAATGACTGCTCGTTCGGGGTAAACACACGTAGGCATATTTCCCTACCTACCTCGCCACACCGCGCTCCGCAGCTCCACACCGCGCTTCCCCGCCCTCCGAAAATATTTCATCAGAATAGCTCTAACATTTTGTATCTTGTCGCAAACTTATAAAACAGTCACATAAACCTTACATATTTCCAAACAAACCTTCATCCCCTATTCCCTACTGTCATTTTACACCCTTGAGAGTAAAACTTTTAGCAACTTTGAATGTCATATTTATTTATATCGAATCAACAGTCTAAAAAATAAGTTTCAAGCTTCTAGCTTTAAAAATTACGATACTTCCATACAACTTTTTATCCCCTTAAAACCCTTTTTCGCATTAAAAAGCCTATGTTCTTTCTCAGACTCTAGACTATCTGTGTACCAAATTTCTTTTAAATCGGTTCAGTAGTTTTGGCGTGAAAGCGCGACAGACAGACAGAATTACTTTCGCATTTATTAATATCAGTAAAGATTATGGGAAGTGTAATTTACAGTATGAACAATAGAAAAGACACTTTGACTGAACGTAATTTTCATTTGAAAATTTTACTTCAATCGGAAAATGTTATAATCGGATTTACTCGTTTTATCAGTGTCTTTGAAACATAAGCCGCTTTACTTTAAAAACAAAATCTTTTATTTGGGTGAGTAGGATATCACATTTCGTGTGGTGGTGGTAGATGCCAACCCGGGGTTCCTCCCAGAAAGTTAAAACATTAAGTTGCTCGCGTTCACAATCAACTTTTAAATTATTTTTTTTGTTATATTTTCTACCAAAATTATTTTATTAAATACATCTCTGGGTTAATTTATATTTCCATATAAATTTTAACTACCTACGTTTAGATAGAAATAAATTTGTGAAGAGGTTTTTATGAAAATTAACCATAATGAATTCGTTTTATTTTCTATACATTTAATTTATTCGCAATAAAGTACAAAGTACTTATTTATTGTAAAAAAAAAACATTTCCGGAAGTGATAACTAAGCTTAATTATAATTTCTAAAATACATTTACCTATTTCTAATCACATATACACTCTAATCATTAATTTAATGACTCGTTCAATTTGTTTTTCCAAACGTGAAAATCTCTACGAAAATTGCATAAAAATTATCAATGCTTTTCTGAAAATATAAATATAATATGAATCGTAATAGAAACATACGAAGATTTAATCACAAACATATCGAAAATAAATATAAATTTAAGGCGGAAAAATATAATATCTTAGTATTTTGGAAAAATTTGTTCTCTTTACCAAATGTTTTATTGAGTAAATACACCAAATGTTTATATTATTTATATTATTGCTAAGAGTGCCAATAGATATGAAAGCCTAATTGTTAAGCCTAATTACTCCTTACAAATTATCAAATTCTAACAACCTGATACTATAAATAATTAAAGAATAACGAACAAACAGAGTATTGCAAGATACGAGTTTTCACTACTACTGGTCACCGTCGTTATGACAGTCAATTTTTTTCGCATCGTTCCCTTCAGTCTTTCTATTCGTCAACATTACTTTCCCATGTTTAGATTTCATATGTATCTTCAAGCTGCAATTCTGAACGAACGCCTGTCCGCATTCTTCACAGTTGTACCGTTTATCATCATAATGGATACGCAAGTGATCGCGTAACGTACACTTCCGCGCAAATCCCTTCTTGCAGATATCGCATATGTGTCCCTTCTGGCCTATATGCTTCACCATATGATTCTTCAAGTCCCTCAGCCCATAAAACTTCATATCGCACTTCTCGCATTCGTGACTTCTCTCCATCAAATGATACTTCCTAGTATGCTGTGTCAACTGCTTCCTACCTTTAAACACCGTATCGCATGCCTTGCATTCAAAAATCACTGGCTTCACGCCATGCTCCTTCACCATATGATCCATTCTCGTCTGATAGCACATAAACTTCTCCAAGCAATGCGGGCATTTATATCTATTTTGGTTTAGAATGTGAACGAATTTCTCGTGATTGGTCCTCTTGAGGCTAGTAATAAAGATTTTCGAGCAGAATTTGCAATGGTACTCGCCGAGTCTGTGTTGGATATAGTGCGTTTTAAGAGCGTAACGACTCACGAAGGGCGTATTACAAACATCGCAGATATGATTACTATAATGCGTGCTCATATGCTCCTGCAATAGTTTGAAGCTGAGGTATCGTTTAGCGCACACGACGCAAGACAACTCGTCCCCTTCAAAATTGAAGGGCAATATATGATTATTCAGATCCCTGTACAGGAATATGCCATGCTCCTCTGTCAAGTGATCAGCAAACGTTTCCAATTCGGGTACAGACGAATTGCAAATGCTGCAACTCATACCCGTGATATCTAGTTTGACAATAAAAGACCTAATGGTGACACCTTTCATAAATTTTGCCTTAGCATTATCATCGTGGTTTTCTAGCGTGTGCTTTTTCAAATCGGCTGGATTATCATACTTGTTGAAGCAAAAAGCGCATTTATAACCGCCGCTGTCATAGCATCTAATAGGAGTAGCGTTCGAATTGATCAATATAGTTCTTATGTTATGTAAATGCTTATCTATCTCTTTTATTTTCTTTTTCTCTAATGAATTAATATCCTTTCTACTAATTATATTACTCCTCTTCTTAACAATATTAACGGGTTCATTTTTTATGTTCACTTTGACAACATTTCCATTAAAAGGAATTGCTTCTGATTTAATATTACTGTTAGCCTGTTCGTAGATGTTACCTACAAAGAAAAATGTTGCATTAAATCTCTCATAGTCGTATATTGGTTATTTAGGGCATGTTCAAATGTATATTTTTGTTATAACAAGAATTTATCGAAGTATTACATTTTAATAAAGTACGTACCTAACCTGTAGTAACTTGAGAACCGTTGTGCCAATAAATGTTGACACGAGTAACATTTTTGGGTTTATGCATAACAGACAAAAAGTCAATTTTACCTGTTTATATAATAGTATAAATAAACAATTTTCTAACTTTAGTCAAGATTTTTATTTTATCTTTAGGAGCACTCGTAAGTTCTACGTTATCAGGGTTGCATAAGCAAAATTATAGACATTCCCCATCCCTTTGTTAAGAATACTAAGAATAACTCTTAGCCCTCCAACGATTACGTAAGTGCTGGCATAATTTTGAAAAAATAAACGAAAATTAATAAATACATATTGCTTACGCAATCACCCCTTAGTCGTTCCCTATTTCATCAAAATAAATAAAACACAAATTGATTCTTGAATTTGAATGGCTCAACGACGCACAACGATTGTGAAAACACGGTTTTCTGAAATCACAAGGAATTAATCTCGAAATAAATCTGGAGCATAGTTGTCTGATGGTAATGGTAAATTACAGGATCCCTTTACGTTATATTAAAGAAATAAAACATTCTCATCACCTTCAATATAAATATAATAAATAACAAATACACCACACTACACGACACTCGTAATCTTAATCTTAAATTATACTAATTTTGTGATCGATCAAACGGTCAAGATTAACGAAGTAAAATATTGCTTTCTGCATGAGGTAAGATCGTCCACTGATTTAGTGTTTTAATCCTATAACCACTTAGGCCCTTCCTACATTACGATACGTGTCGGCGACGATACTAGTCTAGTTAGATATCTGTAGCATACGTGTTTTCTACTGATGTTACTACATTAGGCTACGCAAAATGAACAAAATGTAATCATTTGTAATAACATGCTGATGCGATGGGATAGTAAAAGAGTGGAAATTTACTGATGTCGAGTGATATCAGTGACGAAGAAGTATTAGCAGTTTTAAACATACATAAATAACGTCTCCATAAAGGTAGTCGGAGACTACATCCTTCTACTTGCTACGATTCTGACACAAGTTTTTCGCTTTTTCTACGTTCTTACATGCCCTTCGGTTACGGATACTCTTGACCGCGACTATTCTCCTGAATTTTCTCAATCTGGTCAAGATACGTTTGCCTAGGACGACCCTCACCGGCTTGCCTAGTCACCCTTGCCTTGTAAATGTTTTCTCAATATTCTTTCATACATCCTATCCATATGTCCAAACCAATTACACATTCCTTTCTCCATCTTTGTCACTAGATCCTTTACCACACCAGAATGTTCCATTATCACATTATTCCATACTTTATCTATCATTCTCAAGCCAGCTATACTTCTTAGACTTCTCATCTAAACTGCGTTAACCTCACTTTCATGCTTTTTCTACCAGATCCAGCATGCACTACCATACATCGATGTAGGTAATGGCAGTTTTTTTGCTTTATAGGAATAAGACACGTAGGAAGACAAGAAGATTATGGGTTCGTCCATAAATACATAAAAAAACATTTATGTACAGCTTTTGCTGCTGCATAAAAACTACACAAGGCGATACGAAATTTGCTTTTCAACTCCTTGACAAATTTAATATCATTCAAGTGAAAACTACTTTAGCGGAGTTGAGCGATTCTCGATATGGGAGAAACTTATATATTCGCGTCAACGATACTGTGACGTCAGCAGTCAACATGCTATAGTATGTCAAGTTTAAGTTTAGTTTATGTTCTGGCGCTCAGAGATAATATGTATTTGTTTTGATTATGAATAAATTATATGAAAATGTAACATATAATTATTCCTCGAAGTGCAAATAAATGTAAAAACCAGACAAATGTTTTCACTTCTGTCGGCAGTCTCCGTGACTCCTTAGTTTTTATTTTCTTGCTTAGATGCCATTTTGGGATTATATGTAGGAAACGCGACAAGGCGTTGACTAGCACGGTTGGTATTGCGATATATTATGTTACGAACACGTAGAATACATATAGCTTAGTGTACGAGTCTCCATACAAATGTACAAGCAATAAGTTGCCAGCGACTCGTGTGGGATAATTGTCGTTTGTTAGTCTCGTAATATAAGGATAATTAACTGTTTTCTTCTCCCTAAAAATGACACTATTTTACACATTATTATTACATTTATTATAAATTTAAATATATACATACAGAATATATTGAGATCATAAATATTGCTTCTTCAAATATTTTTCTTTATATGCACATGGCCATTTTCTCTTTTAAAAGTTCTTACAGTATTTAGTTAAATTTGATCTAAAATTTCATAAACCGGTCACTTCATATTGCTTCGATTTTAAACATGCAAGGGTAGTTGCAAAAACGCACATACTACCGCACTTGCGCAATGTTTATTCGGTTGGCAGTATTGTAATCTACCCACACGGTACGAGTTATTTAAGTCACGGTGGTTTCCTATGCTACTTGAAATTTACTACCATAATCTACATATAGACATGAATTTACAAACACCTTTACAATAACCTAATGATGAACAAGAAATGAGGTAGCATTTCTTTCATAGTTCGACACAATCGTAGAATCCATCGACATTTAACATTTCTCTAGAATGTTTTTTAATCGGTACTTCGTTGGTTTAATTTAAAGGGCAATTAATGTAGAGAACTCGAGCGCGTCGAGTCGAAAATTCGACGGGTGATTGCGTAAAGTAGCTCAATTAAATATAAGTAAATAGACCCGTCGAAATCCCGACCTGACACACACTCCGTGTAAATTGCGGATAAAAAGCGTGCGTGGGTCGGGTGACATAGGTCATGTAAGAGACGGGTCGAGTGAGGTGAAAAATTCGTAAATCTTTAACTTGTAGTGTTTTTCTATGAATCTCAGGAACACAACTTTTCCGTTCCCTTGCTCTTCTTCTCTATCACTGACAAGTTAGACACGCATCCATCCCTCTTTGTTTGTTGCGCTAAAATCACCCGCTATAACCTACAAAGCAGTACTATTCACTTCACAATCGGCATCATCCCCGAAGCCTTCGATATCCCATGATTCTTCTTCATATGCTTCCTTTTGCTATTCTGCGTCGCATACGCCTTCCCGCACACTTCGCACTTGAATTTCCTTTCGTTTGTATGCGTCGCCATATAATGGCCTAGCATGTGCCGCTTGATAAAGAAACCCATGCTACAAACCGAGCATTCGTAGGGTCGCTCCTTCAAATGCACGCTGCGCATGTGCAGGACTAAATTCGATTTTAAATTAAACCTCTTTTCGCACATATCGCATTTAATGCCTTCAGCGTTATGCACTTGAATCATATGCCTGGTTTTCTGGTAGTAATTCTTGAACCGCGACTTACATATCTGGCATACGCTGTCGCCGGCAATACCCTTATGCTCGGTGTTCACATGAGCTTTCTTCTTTGATTCCGCAGCGAAGACTTGACCGCAATGACGGCAAGGGTAACTAGTCTTCTTCTTTCCATGTGTCGTCTCGTGTCGATTCAACCGGAAACTGTTTACAAACCCTGCACCGCATATCGTGCAAATAAAATTCCGATAATGGATATTCATATGCTGCATAAGAAGTTTCATATTGTGAAAGACTTCGTTGCAGAGACAACAATTAATCTGCTGCTCGTTCGTCAGTTTAAACGGCTGGAAGTAATCCGTAGCGCCTAGGTAATACTTTTTATCGTGGTCTGCGACGAGATGCTCCGTTAGGATTTTCAAATCGGCCATAGATTGACCGCATATCGTGCATCTGAGATCGACAACATCTAAAAAGGCTACGAAGCTAGCCATCCCCGAGCCGGCCTTGTAAGTAGGTTTTTCTTTAACGTGATCGTTGTGCGTATGGCTCCGCAGCGTGGCCGGATCCGGGTACGTTTTGAAACAGTAAGCGCAAATATAACCGGCATCGTTTCTATCCTTAAACGGAGTCGCGTTCGAATACTTGAGTAGCGTGGTCAAATTGTGCCACTGTTTTCTTTTTCTTCGCTTCGGGCATATGTTTTTCGCGGTAAATTAATTTACTAAGGGTTTCGTTGTCTTCCGATTCCTCCTTTAGGGCGAGTTTTCGTTTTTTTGCCGCTCCCCTCTTGCCTATAAAAGAGAAAATATCTTTTTTCACTCGCGGCTTCAAACACAGATGTAACTGAATCGCGGCTGCCTCCGATACTGAATACGGTAATCCCACGAATGTAAACAAAATCAAGGACATACAATAAAATATCCAATTTCAAATATAATAAGGTATTTATTTCTTTACATCTCTAGTCTCGTTTTTATTATTTTTACATTAGTAAAACATGGTTATTAAATGTAAAAAAGTGCGTCCAAAGCTCCTTTACTAAACAGCCTCCATTCGACGACTTGAATGCATTCAATAGTTTAGGTACAAAATCGTATAATTTTCCGATGGGTTTTACTTAAGACGAAACCCAAGTGTTATGGGTATCAAACATATAGTATAATAATTAACAGTTTTAATACAACTTTAGTAAAAGCAAGATAGATGTAACATTTCTATGTACATTTGTTTTAGATAAATATTAATTTTGTGAACGAATATACAAAATAATCACGTCGCCTAAATCAAACACTAAATTGAAATTACATAGTTTCGTTTTGCGATATTGCTACAGTTTCTATTCTGTTATCATTACATTAGGGCTCAGTCATATACTACGTAATCAAAATTTTTGCTCGTATCCCTTTTAACAAACTGACCCTACCATGATTACGCAAACATTAGTATAAAATTTGGAAAAAAAAATTGAGTGCGAGTTCACAGGCGGTAGAAGTAGAACGTTCGTTTTAGTGGCATCTAGTTTGTTTATTTTGTACTAAAACAAACATGTTGCAGCTATTAGGTAGAGATAAATAATAAACTATTAGGCATACTATTAAGTATTGGTTCGTGATGGAACTGAAATTCCTTACACATTTTCGTTTCATAAAATCCAATTTACATAGTCCCATAAGAAGTTTTGCTTCAAAAAAAAACGTTACAGGGTGTCAACTACCCCTAAACTGTTGTAATAATTGACAACTCATTTAGTGCTTTCGGGTTACAAGCAAACAAACTGGAAAACAGACAGTCCTTGCCTTTTATAAATTTATGTACTTTTCAGACGAAGTAATAAATTCCGATAATTATCTTAGACACTTAATATTTTTGAGTTAATTGTTGGAAACTGATTAGTGTTGGCTGTTATGTTAAAAAAAGTTATTCCAACTCAGCCATATATCATAACATAAATACGATTTTTAATTATATTATTCAAAAAAAAAATATAAATTACTAATATTAAATTTATATATATAAAAAAAATACTATTTAAATATATTAAATAATCCAAAAATCTGTGCCAATATTTGTTTTTTTTTGCCTTTGCAAGCATAGTCATTTGACATTAGGTCAGGTGGTACTAAGAATGCACTATAAAATAAATAAATAATTAAAATACAATGGGAGCTGCTGATTAATTCTGAGAAACTATTTATTATTTATTGATTTAGCCTTCTAACATTAAGTTCAGTAATGTTATTTATACATACATACATATGCTCACGCCTGTTTTCCCCGAAGGGTTAGACAGAGGTGAAGTAGCGAACTACACCACCCACATTTCGCCGAGCTTAGTTCCGTCCCAGATGTGACAGGGGGCGATCCTGTCGCCATATCGGGCACAAATTCCAAACTCCGGGATGATACTGAGTAGAAAAAACCCAATATCACTTGACCCGACCCGGGGATCGAACCCGAGACCTCAGAACGGCAGTCGTATGTAATACAACTGCGCTACCGAGGCAGTTATTTGTAATTGTACTATATTTACTTAAGTTGTGCTCCTGCCTCTAAATTTATACATGTTTGTCTGAATAATAAAGAATTTCCAATATGGTTGTACTAAAAAAAAAATCTACATAAAAGTTGTCAATGATCAAAATACAAAAAAATAGAGTTAGTTATACCCGTCAATTGAGTAGTGAGTTTTGATCGTAACCTTTTAAAATAAAAAAAATTTCCGAAAAATAAACACCGTTAAAATTATTATTTTTGTTTCTTCCAACTAGCTAACGCTGTTGACCGGAAGGGCCTTTACAGCTTTACCGTGACTTTGGGGGCGAGTGCTGAAGGCACTCAGTCGCAAAAAGGTAACTAGCACAAGGGTTACCAAAGTGGTACGAACCTCGGCTTACCCGTTACTGGAGTGTAAAAAATTCTGCGGAATTTTGAACCTAGCTAAGAGCCCTACATTTTTTATTTAATCCCTTGAGCACTAACCTGGCGTTTACGCCAGCTTTCCATTGTTTTCCCATTATCTCATTTTTATAGGTAATCGACTTATTAATAATGAGAAAAAAAGGTTCCTTACAGGACCTATGTACCTGCGTGTTATGTGCAGGAGTGTGAGTGCAGTGTTGTGCGTGTAATGCTTAATGCAAATTCATTGCCACTGAAAATTGTTGGACCCGTTCTCAAACGAACCAACAAACATCATTTAATTTAGTTTTATAAATATATATTTAATGCATCTAATTAAATATTGCCGACAATAAATCCATAATTATAAAATCAAATAAAACGCAACATGAAATTACGTATGTAAAACTGAGTAATTTACATAATAGATAAAAAAAAACAAAATAAATTCATTTTTAAATTGGTGTAAAAAGACAAATATAATTTTGCAATAAAATCTCTGGTCTTGACTCTCTGTCCGACGTCCGTTTGTGAAAATTTTGACTTTACATGATCAATATAAAAATTGCCTCCAAAATGGTAGTACTCGTTTTGTTTTAAGGATATTTAAAAACAGGAGGAAAATAAACTATATATGGGTTATTCTATTCTGTGATATAGTATGTCTCGTTCAGAGGAGTAGCTTTTCCACTTTTAATATATATACACAATACGCTTTTAAGATCTATATATAAATACTAGATGTGTCCCCGTGGCTGCGCTCACATTTCAAATATTCTTCTATGTGTTTTAATTTATTTATAAGGAACTCAATTATTTTCCAATTTTTTTTTTGCTACCTACATTTAGCAAAGATATTTCTCACAAATTCAAATACCTGCCAGTAAAACTGTGCTTTGAATCGGATTTTATTCACAATTTGGGGAGTTTTTAATTTTTTTTAGACGGAATCGTAATTATTTTCGAAAAATAAAAATGGTCAAGTTACGCGGAGTAACTTTAGCTATCTACCAAAAAAAGTCCGCCAAAATCGGTCCAGCCGTTCCGGTTATTACCGGAAACAAACAAACAGACAGACAACAATTTTTATAATTGTATTTTTTTTTGGTGTAGGTATCGTATATACATTTATTTGTATTTAAAAAAAAAAAAATTATATTACAAACAGACACTTGTTTTTTATTTATTAGTATAGATATGCAACAAAACTATCAGCCTGGCAACTCAGCTGAAAGCAATTCGAACTTGCAGAAAATTCCCCTAAATTATTTGTATTATGTTTATGTAAGAACCAACAAACTAATACCAACAAATTCGAAAATCTGTAATAATAAATCGTCCTATAAAAGTGCATCACTTGAAAGTCATCATGTCTAAGCTTTGGGTATTTACCATCCTGGAACGAATCGTCAGTTAATAAGATTATAGTCAAAATGATAAGCCTAAATAGTATTTTTTTAAACCAAACGAGCTTTTGAACTCGGATGACGATCGTGACTGCTTTTAAGGTTAATATAAAACTATATATGTAAATTACGACAAGACTCTGGTGTCGTTTGGGACTCCAGGATGCCCCTTAAATGAAACGGCTTACATAAGCCCATCATAAGACCTGATATATTGTATGAATCAGAATACTGGACTAGTAAGAAGATGGATGAGAAAAAATTGCATGTAGATGACAATGCTAATGTTGAAATGGATGTGTGCCATGACAAGAATTAACATATTAGATATACTTTCAAAGTGGCGCCAGTGGTAGAAAAGTTACAAGGGAATCGTTTGTCGTGGTATCTTATGAGAAGAGAGAAAGAATGATCTTTATAGATCTAAGAATGTGTGAATAATATGAAAGAGAAACGAATAAATGAAGAGATCGACGGCTGATAGGGACGTATGGAAGAAGAAAACATAATGCGAATCTCATTCATGCAAACTCCAAGAGAATTGGGAAAAGGGCATGAGAATGATGATAAAGCTATATGTATATTGGTCTTTTAACATGAGACACAAAAAGACAGTCTGCATAACCGTTTGTTACTTATCTTTTAAAAAAAAAAAATATAAACACTCTAATCTCACTCTAAATAAAAATATAAATTTGTTCCATTTCATCATATATGAAAATCTCGCATTTTGTATGGCCAATGAAATTATTTATTAAGTTTACAAAGACTACTAGTTGTAAGTATGAAATGGATACCACCAAAATTGATTTATCTAAGATTGAATGATTACAACTCCCAATTAGCGATTTCTCGTCATTATAATATTTAACATTTATAAAGTACAGTCTATTAAATTAAGGAACTGGAGAATACTTCCACAGAGGCAATTGATGGATGATTTTACTTAAATAAGCTAATCTCCATTCGAACTTAAATTTCCTCGACAAGTTATCTTTAACGTCCATGTTCTATCTACAGAACATTTCTAATTTAGTGTCGCTAATTTATTAACAGTACAAAGTGGTACCAAATCACCCTTCACTAAAGGTACAATAGCTCCTTCTGTTTCTCTTCTTGTTCCTTCAGCTTATTCTCCGCTGCAATTTCCTTCAACGTCATCTCTCTATTGTCTATTAGATGCTTAACATCATCGAATTCTTTAAATATATCCAAGTCGTCCTGATGCAGACGTACGTGACTCTTCAGGCTGCACTTCTGCATGAAGGTCTTCTTGCAGATCTCGCACTGGTATCTCTTGTCGTCTTCGTGCATACGTAAATGCTCCTTCAGGGTCCGTAGACGGGAGAACGCTTTCCCGCAAACATCGCACGAACACATTTCTACACCGTCGTGCCTCGACAGGTGATCGACAAGGCCTCGCTTCGAAAAGAACTTTGCATTACACTTGTCACAGAAGAAACTCTTCTGCTGCAAATGGTGGTGTTTTATATGACGATTCAACTCAAACTTCTTCTTATAAGTCTTATTGCAAGCGTTACAAGGGTACACTATCGGTGTTTCGTTGTGAACTTTGACCAAATGTTCGCTCCGATCGTAATAGCTGACGAACACTTTGGGACAGTGCGGACATTTGTTCCTCAGCCAGCCACCCTCGTGCACTCCCTTCTCGTGATTCCGTTTCTTTGTTAAGGACGTATAAGTTTTACCACAATATTCGCAAGGGAAAATCCCTTGAGCGTGGGTCTTCCCGTGCTTCCTCAACGCTGCTATCGTTATATATCCAGCACCGCACTTTTTACAGCAATAATTCCTATAATGACTACTCATATGATGGTATAAATTCTTAAACGATATATGGACAACCGAACACACGACGCACGTGAAATTATTACCGTCATCCAAACGAAATGGCAGTATGATGTCTTTGATATGTTTATAAATTGTTTTTTATTGTGAACCGTTATTAAATGGTCTTTGAGTTCATTAAGATCCTTCATCGCGAGATTGCAAACGGTGCAATGTAAATTCGTTATGTCGACTTTAATAGGGTTGTAGCTGAGTTTGTAATCGATTATCGTGTTGATTTTATCCTTTTCTTTTTGCTGAGCCGTGTGATGGCGTAGTTCGTGGATGGTGGGGAAGGCCTTGGCGCAGTAGAGGCAGGAGAAGCCTCGAATGGTCTTATCCCTGAAGGGGCTCGCATTCGAGTACTGTAGGATGGCTGTTAAGTTGACCCTGTGCTCTACGCGCTCCGGTGTGGCGCTTTCGTCCGATTTCTTTTTCTTTTTTCTGCGCTTTGGCGTGCCCCCATCCGTTCCTATAACAGAAACGAGAGCAGATCTCAGTTATATCCGGTCCATTCTATTTTCTTCTTTATCATTAACACGACGTATCTTCCACTAAGCCCCCCTTTGACAGTGTTCCTGTTGTTTTTTTTAATTGTTCTTTTCACTAGATAATTTGTGTACCACAATCTCCAATCTTCTATAGAGGTGATTTACAAAATGCCTTGAAAATAAAATTAGCCGTTTCCCACCCAAATAGGTTGGGTTTGATAAATCAAAGTAATTTTTATTTTTAACAAATAGACTATGATAAATTGTTTTGTCCAAATGATTGTTAATTTTGCATACTGTGCGTCTTTGAATACGTTTAGAATCTATATATAAATAGGCAGAGATAAATATAGGTATGGCGGCTCTAGAATGCCACCACTCCCCTTTCCAATCCCGTGGGGTGTCAAGGAGGATTGATCTCAGGCAGGCGGCCGGTCGTAAAATAAATAGTCAAAACTTAAAGCAACATGGATTCCAAGAGGAAGACGTGTTGCGCTGACCCCATATAAAAATGGGATAAGGAGGCAGAGAGATGAAGATAAACAAACAGTTGAAGACATTTTACCACCATGTATTAACCGATTTTCTTTCTTTTTCTTCAAATTTTCATAAATAAGTGCACACTCATTCATACATTATATTGTTTAATTTTCTATTACATATATAATAGCAAATCGTTTTTATGGTAAATGTTTCGGAGACGGGCGATGGTAGCTAGCTGCAACACAGCTTTCAACTGCAGCAGTTTTCTGGCGTTATTAATTTATTTTGTAAATTACTTTTCATGTATGTTTCAAGGAGCAAGGTCGAATTTCGACCACCGGGAGAATATTATTGTTCGATGCGATATTGAAGCGATGACGGCGGTGGATAGTGCGGTCGGATTCCGCTTAAATGGGCACGGATTCAAATCCAACTCTACAATCAGCTCGAGCTTTTGGTGAAGGAAAACATCGCGAGGTAACCATAGCACCACCCTCAAGTTCGAAAACCTGTCGCCAAATACCAATAGGTGTTTTCCGGCAATATCACTTGAGAACCAGTATTGTGGTCAAAGCACTGAGATTTTTTTTTATTACCTTAATAATAAATACAAATTATCAATACTATGATGTGTGTATTAAATGAATGTGAGATATATTTTAAAAGGTTTATATTATGTATGTATATAGATAATATATAGGAAAATTAATACGGATAATAATCAATGGTATCGAGAAGAAATAACCATAGCGCATTTTTTTGTGATACCCCTATATTAAAATATTGTAAGAAATCGCTTTTGTCGCGGAAACGGCTTGTATTAAAACACGCATACATTAATCTTGGTTTTTTTTTAAATCCTGTGGTTTTGTTTTGACATTCATAAGCGCTTTATCAGTGCCTTAATCGAATAAAGATTTTTTAAATGTTAATGTAAAAATATTAGTTTGAAAAATACTAAAATACAGGCTTTTATAGAAAAAATCCAACTAAAAAAAAATAGAAACGAATTAATAAATATAAATTAAGAATTGTGTAAATAAGAGAAAAAAATGAATTTTATTGTAAAAAAAAACGTGGGGTGCATGTTGTCGATATTTTATTGACAAATTTGAGTAAAAGGATTTATCATTTTTTGATAGTATTTTAAAAACTCCCACTCTTTTTTTTACAATAAAATCCATTTTTTTCTCTTACACTATTCTTAAATTTATATTTATCATTTATCTTCTTTTATTTTAGTTGGATTTTCTATAAAAGCGTGTTTTTTAGTACTCGAGTATCATATACTAACTAGATAATCGCTAATCCTAAAATTCCTGGTAAAATAATGGGACTAACGTTTAAAATATTGAATTGTCATCGGTCCTTGCTTATCAAGGACATCAAATTACGAATCAATCCGACGTTTTGAAGGAGGTCAAAAATCATATTCAAAGTTTCCGTTACATAGCTACACATACGTATGAAGCTAATAAGAGTGTTTAAAAAAAATGAGCACATTCGCTGCTCATAATAAAATTATTTTAAACGCAAACCATTAAATACCCTGAAGGTACTGTGTAAATAATAGTCGAAAACATATAGAAACAGTTTTTATTCCAAAAACGTTTCTTCTGAGTTGGGATCGTGTTAAATAAACTGAAAAAAAAAAAACAACAATGACAATAGCATACTTATTTCTCGAAAACATAAACATGACGGAAAATATCTACTTAAAATGAGAAACTTCGTTCCAGTAAATGATAACGAAGATAAAATATTACTTTAGGATTAAAACTGACGCTAAATTACAAGAATCAGTCTATATTTTCTCTAGGTAATGTGCCGAATTTTAAGTAGTAAGGTGCTAAAATAAGTAGCCCTATGAATGCTCAAGGCTAATCCTAATTTTTTTTACCGCAAATAGCTAGCTAGAAATCGATAAATAACAAATATTGCAAAAAAGTTGTTTGGATTACAGTACCTGTATAGGCTTTTTAAAGCTACATGAACGGCTTGAGAAATAAAATATTTTACGGTTTCTACTGATTATGCGTTTAATCTCGTTTCTAATTTACAAGTGCTTTTTAACATCTATATAATTAAAATCGATCGGTTCGTTGAGAATGCGTTCACGTTCCAGCGATCGCGCCGTGTAGATGTTGAGCGTGAACAGTAACAATGTTTAAAATCTTAAGTAAAGACCAAGAGTTTTAAGCCGCGTCTTCATAGAGAAAGCGCAGTGAGTACGTGTAACAAATCTCTACACAAACAAGGGATACGTCCAAGAGATTACGTCTAATTCTTACATCATGTACTTATTAAGCGATTGTTAGCACTAACAACTGTTTTGCGGATAGTAAGGTATCGAGAAGAATAATTTCGCCTATAGTATCGCGGTTTCGCTACCTAGGCTTAGTAACTCCGACCCCGTAGATCGAGACGACGAAAAGTGCTGCCATGGCATCTTACACTCGTATGCACTTAATAGTTGAAGTTGGATGCAGCCGTATACCGGACAATACACTGGCACACTTTTTTTTTTTGTTTTTTGAGTGGTATTATTTAAATAAATAAATTCCCTCTGGCATCTCTAAACCTTAGCGATACTCAACCCGCTGTCCGCTAAAGCACTACGTCCAGTGCTCTCTATTGATCCCAAAAAATAAAAAAATAAAAACTGGAAAAATCCTATTGTCAATTTTAAAACTTACATTTAGGAGTCATACTATTCACTATTCGTCAATAAAATACGAGGAGAATGAACATAAAGAAACGGTGAGTCTCACTACAAAACCAAATGGCTTCGATTTAAAGATTTGACAATGCTAAATACAACAGACCAAATAAAGTTAATATTGCATCTAGAGTTGCCTCTTTGGATAAATGCTAATGGTATTTTTATCCCAAGCGGAGGCCCGTACCACTTTCATACTCTTAGGCGCCTTAAATGTTCAGTGAAGCTCTCAATGCCCTTCCGGTTAACAGCCTTTATAGCCAATACGAAAAAAAAAAAAAAAATAATAGGCTTTACTTACAACTTCTGTAATATTATATTTTCGGACTTTGTTCTGTTATTCTTGCTTACTCTGTGTGAAGGAATTGCTTCTTTCATCTCATTATCGCTGCAGTCTTTGTTTGGTATTTTTACCTTGACTCCGCTGTGATTGAAATATGGTCGAACTATTCCCTTATCATCCGAAGTAAACTTGTTCATTTTCACTGGCGCTAGCCTGTTTAAATAAGGCTAAAACGTCGCCTTTATTCATTTTCGTAAAGCGTCAACGTAAAACTATAAAAAGGAATTTGCAACACTCCAATAAATATTTTACAAAAATACCACTGTCAAATCGACGTGAAATTTGAGACTACGTATTCAATTTCATTTTTTTTTTTATTAAATAATGACTAATGAATGATTAACAAAGCGGATTTTTATTCCAAATTTTATTTCAGTGTGCCATGTAAACTAACTCGACATAGTTAATGCAAGGTCCATTACTGCATTTAATTATAGGAAACACTCCTGTAAAGCGATTGATCCTTTTGAAATAAGTGTTGCATCAGTTAGAAGATTCTTAAGCTTCTCTTTTTTTTAATGTCGAAATGTGTGGACTTTACGTTAAAAAAAAAAAAACAATGTATGTATGTCCGCTTTGCAATCCTAAACTGTTCCTCCGATTATAATGAAGTGTTGAAGAGTTGTTTTGCATACGCCCACGAAGGTATCTGGCACAAAAACTCATCCGTGACATTTCAAAGCTTGCCGAGTAATAACGCAGCCATTGAGATCAGGTGTTATTTACCCGCACACACTTTATACATGTAAACTCATCCATAGCCGCAGAAACACTAAATAAAGTCACTAATAAGCTGAAGTCAACGGTCGCAGCTAATATGAATCGCAAATAGCACGAGTTATTGTATACACATTTAGTATAACGACGGCTTAAATTATTGATAACGTTTCTTTGATTATAGATTACGTGTTTGACCAAATAGTGCTGCACTATTCGGGGAATAATGAATATATAAAACGTGTAAATAGTAGCCGAAAACTCAGTCACTGGTTTCGACAAAATCAATAAACAAAACACAATCGATCGATGCTCCAATAATTTCCTAAAATTCTACGGAACATCCAAAGAGTTTTAAAAATGTTTATGATCGAAAAAACGATCCTCGTTAAAGAGAAAGTTGTATGCAAACGCACACGCAATTTAATCACACCTAAAGAAACAAAAAAAAAAGTTGTTCATAGCAATGTTTAAGAGAAAACTAACTCTAGAAATATCTTAAAACACAACATGCCTTATACAACTATAAACGGTATTGCAAAATTATCAGTCGATATCCAGGATCATCGATTAAAATATATAAAAAAGTGTGTCTCAGTTCTCTGCCCTAACGAAGGAATTCTGCGTCCGGAGCTACGTTGGGCAACCTATATTCGGAAACTCATTCGAGAGCTTTCGATGAAGTAAAACTTTATGTACGAATTGTATAATTTATATCATACTTTAAAGTGCATTTTTTTAAAACCCAATCGAGTTTCTTGCCGGCTCTTCTCGACTGGCTTGTTTTCCGAACCGGTGGTAGTTTTTTGACGGTTCATAAGGCCAAATTGGAAAAAGAATTTCTCGATTTTTATAGGGTTCATTTGGTATAATGTATAGGACGTGTGCAACAAAACAAAAAAAAAATCTAGTTTATGGTTATCATGAAGTAATTATGGTTCATTTGGTAGTACAGTCGGATTCAGTGATGTTGTTTGTAGGTCCTCGGAATCACTTATCCTACTCTATGATGAGCCTCAAGTTTTCTGTGAATGATAACACCGTGAGGAAACCATAGCATGGTGGTAGGCCATATTGTAATAATGCTACCAAGTCAAAAGAAACCTGTTGCTAAGCACCAATAAGAGTGTTCAGGCAAGATCACTTTTGAGTCAGTATCACTAAGTTTAGTATATTTAACATCCTAGATCATTACTCAGTTTTTCCGTAACTTCGAGTTTGAAGAGAACATTCTAGAAAGACTGATGTTTAGTGCTTGTAGGATTTGTCATAAATATATTAAAACAGAGCATAAAAACACTGTGATATAATCATGAACATAGCTAATATCTTCATAGTCAGGCTGCATGCAAAAACTACTCCTAGACTACACATTAGTGTGTTTCAAGTAAACACACTTGGAATCTAAAAAGCCCTTTCTAAATTTATCATCCAAACCTCATCGGTCACATCTTCACTCAAGATCAGGTGTGACTCTAACAAAAACCACAATCTATTCAGAATAAAATTCAACAAAAAATTAACTCTGTTCAAATGAGTTAATTACAAGGTAAGAAATGGGTGCGGTGAATACTATAAACACGGTAATAACCTTGTCACTGACACTTGTCACGTTTTAGGAATCAGTTATTAGTTTTGCAAGCCGAATGGCAGCAGCGGCTAAGGATGGTTACCCATCTTTCTATAATCACCGTTGATCCTAATTTACCAACGGATGACATACACTCACATTTCTGATTAAGAGAACATTATTCTAAAATACTAGAAGACGTAGTTTTGACGTCTGAACTTGAGTACTGTCAACTACAGCCTTCACGGACCTTACAGCGTCTACATCTAAATGTATATCAACCATCATTCAGACGTTAAAAAACTTTTTATGTGTCTTCGGAAACAGTAAATTACAAACTAGTGACTGACACCTCTGTTAGACTTTTAACAGATTCCCATCTTTTCGAGTAACCAGAGTATTTTTTACTGAGATTATTTCAAAAAAACACTATAAAAGTAACTGAATGATGGTATTTAGTTTGTGCTTTTAGAGACATTGTAAGAAAACACCTTAGAAAATATTTTACAAATGCTCGCTCTAATAGCTACTACATACAAATCTATGGGCATGTTCCGGCAAATCCACATATCACATCTAAATAGGTAAAAATTCAGGCAAATATAAGCACTTCGATGCATTTTTTTCTCCTCTATTCATTTACCGATTTTCCTTGTTAACATTAATATAAAAATTGAAAACGGATTTTTTCTCTCTTCAAATTTTCACTAATGATTTAGACGAATTTCCTAGTCATAATAAATGTTAACATAAGCAAATATTTAACTTGTAAATGTAATCTTACCTTGGAATACGGAAATGGACCCTGTATAATTTTGCATTACCGTTCGACTTAGTACTAAACGAGAGACACACTATATAAATCTGTATACACATAGGTTTTAGAAATGCTCGATCTATTTATTATGAATTTAAATTATAGATAAACGAAGGAGGAAATAATTGTTAACAATATTTTCGGCAACATCCGGCGGCGCCTTAAGATATTATCCGCCTACATTCGGTAAGACCGTCTCTCACCTGCCACATGTCACATGACTATATAAGGCTCTGTAGAGCCAACACAGGGACAATTGAGTTCTATCTGCTGAAGTGAATGTATCTGATATAATAAAGTGGTGACGTGGAAATAATACATAGTGAGTGTTTAATAAATATAGCGAGAGTATTTTAACATAAGTAATAGGAAAAATCTTGTATTATATATATATATATATATAGATTAGAAAAACAGAATGGAAATATCTGTATACCACTCGACCACTGGAAGAAAACTATTTACGAATAAAAAGTAAAATAAAACAAATAATATAAAGATTGATCTTTTGGACCTAGGTTTTTTTTGTGAATCGATTTAAAAATAATTTTTTTTTGAAAAATCTTACTCCCCATCTCTACTTAGGTGATTGATGACCTCGGCAGCTCGACATACCATGCCCGCGGTCCGGTCCGTACGTACGCGACAGCATAAGACAACTATATTTGTCAAGTGTTTTTTAGTAGCTTTATGATAAGTTCGTGTTTTTTATCAATAAAAAAAAAAAACAAAAATTGTGTGTACTTATGTAAGCATGTAAGAAGTTATACTTCTTTGACGTAAAATAAAAGAAAAAAACTAAAACGTTGACAGATAACTTCAGGGTGTTGGTTATTCGTGACGGTGTGCGCGCGCATCGTATGTTGGCTAGCTAACTTCAGGGTGTAAGTTTCTCGTGAGAGTGTGCGCGCGCATCGTATGTTGACTAGCTAACTTCAGGGTGTTGGTCTTTCGTGACAGTGTGCGCGCGCATCGTATGTTGACTAGCTAACTTCAAGGTGTTCCTTTTTCGTGACGGTGCGCGCGCGCATCGTATGTTAACTAGCTAACATCAAGGTGTTGATTCTTCGTGACGGTGCGCGCGCGCATTTATGTTAACTAAATAACATCAAGGTGTTGGTTTTTCGTGACGGTTTCACGCGCATGGTAATAATTTTAATTTTTTTTCCCTAACGCGCCAAAAGAAACATAACTTCAAAAGTGATTTTTTTTCCTTCTTCTACAACTTTCAACTATGATTATTCGAACATTAGTCCTATAAAATTATTCTATGAGCAGACAATTTATTAAAAACTATTTGAAAACGATTCAGCCATTCTTGTTAGCTAGACTCTTCCTCCTTGTTCTTTATAAATATAATAAGACGTCATTTCAATATAATATGCTAACCTTAACTAATTATTAAAGATCAGCATTTCTAATACCCTTTTAAAATGATTCATGACCGTGCGTGCACGCAACTATTAGTCTTCACAAGATAACTTATTGATTTTATAGAAACTAAGTTATGGGAAATTAATTATATATGAAAACCCCTTATAGATGACACTGCCTACATATAGTTTTTATTCTTCCAAAGGCGAACACTAAATTCTTTATGTTAATTTTCAGATCAATAGATCTCAAATGGCGCAGCCGGAACACACCTATATCACATAACATCACCTTGAGTTGACAACAAATTTATATCAATTTGTTTTCTTATAGACCAGCAATAGTAAGCAATGCCCAAAAATCTTATATTCATTGCTGTATTTATTATTTAATCAATTTTTTTTTTATATTACACAAAGATGTAGTTGACCAAGACACTTAAAAAAAAAACAAAACTAGAAATATAACCATTTCCCGTAACTTAGAATCATGAGTGTTATTATAATCATAAATAGTTTAAATTTATATTATTCAAAGGTTATCAAAATAATTTAAATATTGTAAAACATAGAACAGCTAAAAAAACAATCCCTAATAGAATTCTTAAATGTATTACATAGATTGTATCTTTGATTTTAGTTAAGCCTTTGATGATAAGGTTGATAGGGAATATAAAATAATGTAATCCAAGTTTGTCACGATCTATCAGAACAATCTTAATCTATAGGAAGATATTTCGAACTTTTAATAAATAATTTGCCCATTAATTTCCAAGACTTGTGGTCTTCATTCATTCTGGCATTCATAATCTTCTTGTCTTATATTCGAACGCAAAAGATTCATATTTCTATGCTTTATTCATTCATATTTTTCCATGTATCTCTTTTTTTTTGTCTAATTCAGCATTCTCATCTTCTATTTCTATCAATGTTAATTCAAAACTCCATAAGTCAATTTCTAAGTAATTTCTCCGGGTGTCCCCTTCAAGGATGCATTCTGGCCCCTTACACAATTACGACAACATAAAATTTGCGCATGCACAGCATAGCTGTAATTGCTATATATCTTTAAAAAGATGACAAACTTTTCCCAGCGTTCCTCAAGGGTTCATTATAGGTCCTTACTTACACACTTTTGAAAACCCACAATTTGTCCATACTAAAAATAATCGTCAATTGCAAATAATAGTTCAAAAAGATAATATAATTTTCCCTGTGTACCTCAAGGGTACATTCTGGGTCCTAACACAAAGTTTTATAAAAAGTTGTCAGATATCGATCCAGATAATGAAAAACAAATCTGACAATGTGTCAGATAACAGGTCCTTTAAAGTTGAGTGCACGCGTACAGTCAAAATCATTACGAGATAAAACAAACTAATTCACTTACGTTTAGTTGTGCTGGTATCGGCAGATTCCTCGTTAGCTTTCGACTTCTTGGTTCGCGAAGTGCTCGCTTTAGTGGGAGCAGCACGCTTTTTCGACTTCCCATCTTCGGCACTTTCAGTTTTAATTGGCACTTCAAACTCTGTAAACGAATGGCCAATGCTTATATGAATACCGACTATATTTTTGATCCTACTTCTGTGTCGTTTTTAATGATTAAGTATAGGATTAATACTTTGACCACAATCTCACAAGATGACATGGAATGATGTGAAGCCAGAACCTTGTGCTCGTGTTATATTGACAAAACACATATGTAGATACTTCTCAAACTGAAAAGGTGGAAACTAATCAGCAGAGTAAAAATTGATATAAATATTTGATTTGATGCTTTTTTTTTTAGCTTTATTGTGTAGTGTTCTATGTAACTTTTACTGTCAATATATTGATTTAATAAATTCATAAAGTTATAACAAAATACAGAAAAAAAAACGAATATTATTGTCAAGACAAAATCATTAGAAAACATATTCTCCTTTATTTGACTAGACAGTGATCTTGACTGACTTGTATCGTTTTTACTTAATCTGATGAAACAAGAACCTGGTCAGGATAATGGGATAAACTTATCAAAATTATTCTATTATCATCAGACCTAGATAAGAGTGCAAGCTATCGATTCCATTTTGAAGTGAATAAAAAATTGAGTTGAAAGATAGGTGAAGGTAATATAAAGTAAGGTAAGAAGGAATTTAAAGAAGGTAAGATAAACAAACAGCAATAAATATGTAGATGTAAAAGGACTGATTTTGTTTTTCACACAATTACAACACAAGTACACAGAACACCCATATATCAAGAGTGTACTTTAAAAACTGATATATGGAATTTTTATCAAAAATCCTGATAAAACTGGCATAGGGACAGGTTAATAAGGTTTGTTTTAAATGTTTTATATTTAATGTGTCAAGTACCCATAAAAATAAGACAATAGGAAAACAATGGAAAACTGGCGTAAGCGCCAGGTAAGTGCTCAAGGGGTTAATCTTGCAACATAATTTACTATTAAGTTTATTGTCTTATAGTCATATTCGTTGACTTAATTTGAACTAAATTGATCCATGAAAATAACCATTTAAAAGCTCTTTAGTCATAAGGTACAAGATGACTAAATTGTGATTTAGTCTGCGAATAGAATAGTCTATTTTTTTTGCTTAGCGATATCCCTTTTTTCTTTTTATTTTACATGGTATAGACTCAGTCCTTTGACCACAATTTCACATGATGTTAAGTGAAAATGTGGTTCAAGATGGTAAACACACTAAGCCTAGAGGTACTGATTTTCAAGTGATGCTGCCGGAACACACCTATTGGTATTTGGCGACAGGTTTTCAAATTTGTGGGTGGTAGCTACCCAGGCGGGCATTATTAGGAAATGCCCTACCACCATGTCCCTATATCCCCTTCTTCACCACACTCATTCCACTCCTTACTGTCTTATGAATTAAACATTTCAACAGATTGGTTGAAATTTAGTAACACAGGAACTGAAATTAAATTACTGCATCTAATCATTTCGAGAAAGTAGGATTTTGTACTTAAAAACAATTTTAACATTAATCGTAAACCGAGATAATACAATATTGATCCTTTTAAAAAAAAAACAATGAAAAATCAAGGTAATTTTACTTTTATACTCCTTATGTATAAAAAATAAAAATATATACATGACAGTTTAACTCACCTGTTCCAGAGAAACCATCGTCATTTGAAATATTGTCATCAGATTGATTGTCTTCCTCTTGTGTTTCCACTTTAACAACTGCAGCTGGATGTGACAAGGTTAAGAATGAAAATCAACCATTTGTAGAATAAACAGTATATGAATCTAGGAATCCGAACTTTGCAAAACTAATAAGAGTTTTCTAGATAATAAGTCTTAGGATTTATACACACATTACCGATTTACAGGACAACAAGTTCAAGCACCATGTCATGCAAGTTTCTTTTTTCTTTGTCATTTACTGAGACCTGTCAATCTGTTCCTATTATATGGTACAATAAGCCATTCTGTTGTTGTTTTATTTGTTATTTTAATTTAATTTGTTATCTTCCAAGGACTCCTATGAGTCTGCCTTCATGGGTTGGATTTTTTTTTTATTATTGCTAAACTCTATGTTTAAGGTACACTTTGTCCTTTAAATTTGCAAAGGTTAATTATAATGTACAGAATTATAGTTATGAGATCATTATGAGAACAATGATGTCAGATGAATGGATTGTTTTTGAACCATGGTAGAAGTATTTTGATTTTTTAAGTGCCTTATCATTGCCTAAATTGAATAAAGTATTTTTGAATTTGAATTCGTAAGTGCCCTAATGTGCCACTGCAATAAACCATAACATCTCATTAAGCTATAACATGTGGTTTAGAAGTAGCAGGTTTTTCTTGTTTCCCTGAGTAAGGACCATCATGCACAGATTGAAAAACAGACAGAATGCTGCACAATTGCATTTATAACACCAATATTTTCTTATAGATGCATAAATATGATTTGAAATAATTTAATAACATAGTTTAAACTATTTAATTTAGAGTAATTTTATGACTCAACATCAGTTTTTTTTATTTAACCCCTTGAGCACTTACCTGGCGTTTACACCAGCTTTCCATTGTTTTCCTATTGTTTTATTTTTATGGGTACTCGACACATTAAGGTTTTTATAAAGTAATTAAACTTACGTTTAAAAAATTTCATTTGTAATTGCTTCTTAAATTGCTCTTCCGTTTGCAGAACTTTTTTTTTGAAGTTAGATGCATTCCGTAATTGAGTTATACAAACTTCACATATGCCACCCTCACTGTTCTCAATTGATTCCAGCTGAAAGATGTTTATTAAAGCAATTAATTAATTTAAGGATATGCAAGGGAAACCAATTGGTAATAAACATGTAATATTAAAAATCATTAAAAGAATATTTTTTATTACAAACTTCTACATATCTTATATTGTTTTGATAATGATGTTTTTAGTATGTACATAAAGTTTATTACACTCTTTTAATTACAAAGGTAAGCGCCCTTTATGCACCTGTAGTTTGGTCATTTTAATTCCAAAAAAAAAACCCTCCAGTTTACAAGCTGAATGGTATCTACAGAATGATATTACATTTAGCCTTTAGGGTTTAGAGGATATTTTATAGCACCAAGGTAAATCTATGCCATCATGTGGCAAAAAAAACATTGACTAGGGCTTCAGTGAGAGCATAAATAGAAATTAATCTTTGTTTGTCTCTTCTGTTACCTATTCCATTTATATGATTGTGCCATAATGTGTATGAGAAAGTTGCCACATGAGAAGTATAGGCAATCTATACTAATAAATAAAAATGAAGTGTCCGTTTGTAACATAAAATATTTTTTTACTGAATAGATATGATTGTATATACAATACCTTTACCAAAAATAAATAATTTTAATATTTTTGTCTGTCTGTTTATTTCGGGTATTCTCTGGAATGGCTGGATAGATTGTGACGGGATTTTTATGGTAGATAGCTGAAGTTACTCAGGGTAATTTGGAACACTTTTAATTTTCGAAAATATTAAGGTTCTGCATTAAAAAAAACTCAAGTTCTTGAATTTATGAGAAATATTTTAACTTTATCTTATTCCAAAAAAAATAGGGTTCTGTGCAAAAAACTTAGTGAAGAATATATGAAGCGAGGCTGCAGCCACGGGTACACAGCTAGTATTATTAAATAAAATGACATTTGTTTTCAACTCAACAATGGAGTATCTTTTAGAAACTACGATGAGTTACACCATCAAGGCAAGGGCACTACGCTGGCAAGAGTTCCTAGCTCAAATAAATATAGTTTCTGTGCCATTACAATGCATGCACAACCAAACTTATCATAATAACCGGAAATGTACATAACTCTGAAGCAAAGTTCGTGTATGTATGTGATTATAAATATATATTGTTTATAAGGTCCTAAGCTATGACCCGGTATCGGAAAATATTTAAACAGGTAAGTAAAAATACACAATATAAAACCTTACTGAATCTCACACCACTAAATAGATACTTACAAAAAGTTAAAACTACTAAATAAATAATACCAATGAACATAAAATTATTTGAATTGGATACAACATAATACTGCAATAATATATAAATAAAATAAATGTGTAAATAGCAAATAACTCACGTCTATATCAAAACATTCTTTTAGCATTTCGCCGTAAACCTCTTCGTCTCCCATCCAGTGATAAGTACGTTTGATGTCTTTAAAAGCACCCTCGGAGGCACAGCAACGGCACATGCCGTTAATCCCTGTCGTTTCCATCACCTTCCTAAACGTATTACAACATTTGTAAACTATTATAATTCATTGAGAAAATCAATAGACGCTAATGGAAAACGCACCGCCATTTGCTTTTCTGAGGTTTTTTTTTCCATTTGCTTCCTTTTTAGGAAAAGGTAAAGGTACTAAACCATGCAGCCATTACTGTACTTAGACACACTTTTTGTACAGCTTTTTAACCAAATGGCAGCCCTTTGTAAAAACCTTCCTTTACATGGAGTTCTTACTAGATCTCAAATTTCATGTTTCCTCTTATTGTTTTAAATACACCACACTTGTCCACATAGGTTAAAGTATGTCACGTAAATTACCACCAACATTACATAATATCAACTCCTATATTGTTATTTTTTATTTCTTTTGCTTCATTAAAAAGCCTTACTCAAAATTCACGATAATAGGGTAGTTGAGAATTTTTCAGAAACAGGTTTACAATTTGCCTTATGGTCTACTTTACCTAAAATATTAATATCTCGGTAAAAACAACACTAACATATTTTATTTAACAATTATAAATACATTTTGACATTTCATAACTAAAACGCGTAAGTCTATCATGGCGTCTCGAATGAAATGACGGGGTGCAAAATAAACATCTGTTTAGTTGAAGTGTAATCAAATGTTTAAGAAATCTCCGGAACGGCTTTAGGGGTTTTGACAGAACTTTTTTTGGTAGATAGCTGAAGTTACTCCGGGTAACTTGGGTACTTTAAATTTTCGAAAATAATTAGGGTTCTGCGTACAAAAATTAAGGCTCATAATAATTTAATGAAATTTGATTCAGTGTGCATTGAATGCATGTATTACGGGCAAGTGTTTGAATTTAATAAAAATATTATTACTTTATCCTTGAACTAAAAAAGTTTTAAGAAATTAGTTAGGGTTCCGTACAAAAAAATGAAAACGTAGTGAAGAATATATGAAACACTGCTAGTAGACAGCTAGTAAATAATGTAAAATGTTTGTTGGCTTATATTATTTAAGTGCCAATACCGCTAACGCTTAACACTTAACGTGTTTACAATCTCATGTCATATTATCATTTAAAATCATATTTTGGTCAAACGTATTTGAAAATATGAGCATGATAGACGAGAGATGAATAATAATAAATGATAGACTATATTTCTTATCAAGAAACACTTAATCATTAACGAACAAATCTGCCTACTGTGATTTCTAAAGGTCCATAACAAAAAGTTAGTAGACAACAAGAAGTTATTGTAATATCGATTACTTTAATTAATTAATTTTCGAAGATTCTATTCAAAGTAAATTATAAACAATTCGTTATTATAATTTATTGTTTTACAGTAATTATGTCTCAGGATTTGTCAACAAAAAATAACAGAATAATGAATAGTTTTAGCTTCTTGAGACTAGATGGGGCTATTGAGTTATAACAAACTTTCATTATTAATTAGTAATAACAAATGTATAGCGCCCACAGATACTACTGTAGTGGATTCACTAAGTCGCGCTACTGGTGGATCTACTATCATCAGTAATAAGGATAGCTTAAACGCTCCTTGAGAGATAAGACTCATTAAACGAACAATGAACTTGTGGTACGCCCCTTTCAACATGGCTGCATGCGACGACCAATCATAGGTCAACTCCGGCGCATCGATGGTCGTCCATGATTGATAAATATTATTAACTACTAATAATTATAAATACTTGGTAACTGCGACTACACAAGATATTGCGCATTTCTCATTGTAAATTTTAGTTGATTATACCGTCAAACAGATATAGTGTTTCCATTCATCTTAGCCTCGAATAAAATATAAATAGCATTCAAATACTAGACCACATAACACGCCCACCACACTACACATAGATTCGTTCAGAACGAATCCATTTTAAGATAGAGACAGAACTAATACCAAAACTCAAGCGCTTCAGTTTATATTCATTTATACTAACATGAAACGAACAAAAATATTACAATCATATGTAGAATACATAATAATTATTTAATATGTGGCGTTCCGCCTTTTTTGTATTAATATTATTACGTTTCATATTTGAACTATTTAACTTTAACGTGTATTAGATACTCTTTGCTGCAGGACGCTATGATAGACGCCGAAAAAACATTAAGCAAAAAACAATACGTCTTGTCATTGACATTGATTTATATTGTAAAATATATATACTCATTCTGTATTTTTGATATTAATTAAAAGCAGTGAGTCAATCTACGGTGTTCTATTTTAACTTCTCCGTCGACAAAGTACACGGTACCTTCGGGTAATAAATCGCCAAAGTGGTGACCCTCGACTTACGACACCTAAGTCAACGCATCGAAAAAGGCATCTATCCCTGCACCGCACCTGGATTCTTCTCTTCCTGCAGCGTGCATTGAGTGCATATCACTCATCTCCGATTGCGGTTTCGGCATCTGGCGGCCGATAAACACCTCGAGGTCAACGTGTTCATTCGACCGGCATTACAACACCACGTTAAAAACAGCGTTATGTTAAGAGTGATATCGTGTCATATGTGCGTGTTTTTTTCTAAGTGCGGTCATAATAATTTCGAACATAATTCTGTTTCATGATTTTCTCATCGAACTTTTAGATTAGGTTTTTTGTTTTTTGTTCAAAAACCAGCGTACGTCATCAATCGACAACTCGCCTAAATGTCGATTAGATACACTATGAGCAGAAACATTTTATTCAATTCGAACTCTTGTATATTAATTTTATATATTAACACAGGAATTTCTGAACACAAGTAAAAACTTTTTTTTGCATTAGAGTTTGGAACATTAAGTTACGAACTAAATATAATTTGTTAAATGTAATCTTTTTAGGTAGCTGAACAAAATCTTATATTTTATTTTATTTTTTGTGCTTCTCAAAACATTCATTGACCATTAGTTAATTTTAAGTGTGCATATAACTTGCAAACTATTTAATAACCACCTTTATTTTATTTTGAGTAACATTAATTATTATTTACATTAATTGTTTGGCTTTGTGCATTTAACAGTTTCAATTGCTATTATTTTTTTCTTTGTCTTCTTTTATTTCTCTGGTGTACGATTGTAAATTGTATTATTTGTGTATTTATATTATTACAATTAAATATTGCTTTATATAATTGTCCACAACTCACGGGAAAGGGTAAGCCTACCAACATATTGTGAGCACATACAAGGTTGTCATAATGAACGAAGACCTGCGTGTAGAACTCGAACACCTGCGGACACAGAATGCCGCACTCGAGGCACGCCTTCAGACACAGCCAGTACAACACCAGGTTAATTCAGTATCCGTCAAGCTTCCTCCCTTCTGGGCAGACAGACCTGCAGTCTGGTTTGCCCAGGCGGAAGCTCAATTTCACCTGGCAGGAATTAAACATGATACCACACAATGTTCAGCCACGTTATCAGCACAATAGACCAAAGGTTAATTGGGGAAATTGAGGATATTGTCTTGGATCCGCCACCTGAAAACAAATATCATATATTAAAACAGGAACTCATTCGCAGACTATCGGCATCAGAACAACAGCGGGTGGAACGCTTGGTTAGTGATGAAGAACTAGGAGACCGGAAGCCTACAGCTTTTTTTCGGCATCTGCAGTCACTTGCCGGCAAATCTAAAGACGACAGTATAATTAGACAGCTTTGGATGCGTCGATTGCCCACTCAGGTCCAAGCAATTCTGGCTGCACAGGAGGATCTCAGCTTACAAAAGCTAGCTGAGCTTGCAGATAAAATTATTGAAGTGACCGTACCTAGTTCTTCAAAGGTATACGCTGTAAACAGTGAGCGTAACGAAGATCCATCAATCAAAGACCTCCTGATTCAATTAAATAAACATTTCACGGATTATACTGCTTTGCAGCCACGTGGCAGACTTAGGAATCGACCTGTCTCACGGAACAACAGCCGAAGTGGCACTCCGGTAACCAAACGGTGTTGGTATCACAAAAAGTATGGTACCAATGCTACCAAGTGCACAAAGTCCTGCGATTGGAAGCCGGAAAACCCGACCAGCAATCAGTAAGGGCGGAAACTGATTGCTGCTTAGTGGACCACGGCCGCCGTCTATTTGTTACAGATAAGGAGACCAAACACCAGTTCCTAGTTGATACCGGGTCTGACTTATGCTGCTACCCTTATCGCTGGGTTCGAGATCAGAGGAAACCTTCTGACTGGGAACTCAGTGCTGCCAACGGTAGCACTATCAAGACCTTTGGAACTGTGAACCTTAAACTTAATCTTGGACTGCGCCGTACCTTTGTTTGGCAGTTTGTGGTTGCTGACGTCAGCACTGCCATTATAGGATCAGATTTCCTAGCATACTACCACCTCTTGCCAGACTGCCGTACCAAGAGATTAGTTGACGGCACTACTGGTTTAGCCATCATTGCTTCTGATGCCACCAGCAAACAGTCCAGCATCAAGACTATTAATATTCAGAGCTCTGTTTTTGCACAAGTGCTGGCCGAGTTCCCTGACGTCACTAAACCACCTGGACTACCACGGGAAATAAAGCATAACACTGTGCATCATATTCGGACCACAGATGGACCTCCAACTTCCTCCCGTCCTCGACGTTTGGTGCCACATAAATTGACTGCTGCCAGAAAGGAATTCGAGGATATGCTGCGGAATGGCACAGCGCGACCTTCGCAAAGTGCTTGGTCCTCTCCGTTGCACATGACCCGTAAAAAAGACCAGTCATGGCGTCCATGAGGCGACTTTCGTGCCCTGAACGCCAGGACCATACCAGACCGTTACCCGGTACGACACATCAATGATTTTACCCATAATCTTTCTGGGGCTAAAATATTTAGTACTGTTGACCTTGTGAAGGCCTATCATCAGATACCTGTTGCTGAGGAGGATATCCCTAAGACCGCCATCATTACCCCGTTTGGCCTTTTCGAATTCCCTTACATGACTTTTGGGTTGCGAAATGCAGGGCAAACTTTTCAACGGTTCATCGATATGAGGTCACTCGGGGTCTTGATTTTGTTTTTCCTTACATCGATGACATCCTCATATATTCAGCAAATGAGGCTCTTCACAAGGAACATTTAAGAATCCTTTTTAAGCGCTTGAATGATTATGGGGTTGTAATTAATCCGTCAAAGTGTGTATTCGGAGTCACAGAGGTTGTGTTCCTGGGCTTTAATATTAGTGGGGAAGGCACGCGTCCTCCTCAAGATCGCATTCAAGCCCTTCTTGATTTTCCCCCTCCGAAGACTGTTCAAGGTGTGCGTCGTTTTCTCGGTATGTTAAATTACTACCGCCGTTTTGTGCCCCGAGCTGCTCAGTTTCAGGCTCCCCTAATCGAAGCTGTTGTTGCTACCAATGGCAAAGGTGCTAAGCCATTTGTATGGTCACCTGAGCTTCTGGTACAGTTTGAAAATTGCAAATCGAGCTTATCTAACGCGACTCTGTTACAGCACCCAGTCAACGGCGTACCCCTTGGCCTGTATACGGATGCATCAAGTGTCCATATTGGATCCTGTCTTCAGCAGCAAGTGAACGGCCAATGGTGCCCGCTGGCCTTCTTCAGCAAAAAGCTGACTCCACAACAGACACAGTGGCCAGCTTATTATCGGGAATTATTGGCGGTGTACGAGAGCGTTCAACATTTCCGACACATACTCGAAGTCCAGCACGTTACGATTTACACGGATCACAAACCGTTGCTGTACGCTTTCGTACAGCGCCGAGAAAAACTTCCGCCTGCGCAGTTGAACCAGTTATCGTTCATAGGCCAGTTTACGACGGACATCCGCTATATCAAAGGCGAGGACAACATTGTCGCTGATGCAATGTCCCGGATAGAGGCCATTTCTTTAGAAGAAGATTACGAGGCCCTCTCAAAATCACAGGAGGAGGATCAAGAACTCGCAAGCCTACGTCAAGGAAATTGTAGCCTTAAATTTGAACAGGTTATCATTCCAGGGACTAAGGTTTCTGTCCTATGTGACTTGTCCACAGGCAAGCCTCGTCCTTACTTGACCCCTTCATTTCGCCGTGCGGTGTTCGACAAGATTCATAACTTGAGCCACCCTGGCATGCGAGCAACCACTCGCCTTCTGGTCGAACGCTACGTTTGGCCCTCGATCAGAAAGGACTCTCGCCAATGGGCTCAGGCTTGTATGGCTTGTCAACGCGCTAAAGTATCCAGACACATTTCTGCTCCTCTCGGTACCATCGATCAACCATCTGGTCGTTTCATGCATATCCATATCGACATCGTGGGACCTCTGCCAGTCTGCAACGACTATCGTTATTGCCTAACCGCGGTTGACAGAGTTTCACGATGGCCTGAGGCGTGGCCCATGAGATCCATTACAGCTGAAGAAGTGGCTGACACTCTCATTCGAGAATGGATATCGCGTTTTGGCGTACCTGCAGTAATTACAACAGACCAAGGCACTCAATTTGAGTCTGATCTGTTTCGTCGACTCATGGCAACGTTCGCCATAAAACGTACTAGGACGACCGCCTATCACCCCTGCGCAAACGGGATGATCGAGCGAGTACATCGCCAAATGAAGGCAGCTCTTATGTGCCACACAGAATCATGGGTTCGGGCTCTTCCGCTCGTACTTCTCGGAATGCGAACGGCATACAAAGAAGACCTTAAGTCTACAGCAGCAGAGATGCTGTAGGGTGAAACGCTGCGTTTGCCAGGAGAAATGTTGGCTCATCCACCTGGCGCAGACCGTCCATACGACCCTGTTGATTTTGTAGGTCAACTACGACGTAAGATGGCAGCTTTACGGCCAATACCTGCCTCACGTCACGCAAATCCAGCTGCTTTTGTATTTCAATCATTATCTTCGGCCTCCCACGTTTTCCTACGAGACGACACAGTACGACACCCACTACAACCTCCTTACACCGGTCCGTTCGCTATATTAGAGCGTTCTACTGATGGAAAGACCCTGTCCTTGGATATCAAGGGCAGACAGATTGTGGTGAGCGTAAACCGCGTCAAACCAGCTTTTTCTGAGTCTGACAACTGGGAACGTCCTACGACTAAAGACACAACTGCAGGTAACTTACCTCCTTCAGACATACCTCAGGATCCTGAACCCTCAACCGCAGATTCCGTCACCCCTAACTCACAACCTAGTGCAACAAGATCCGGTCGTCGTGTAAAATTTCGGAAAGCTGAGGATTATTTCTATTTTTAGGCATTTATCCTTCTCCGTGGGGGGGGGGTGATGTGGCGTTCCGCCTTTTTTGTATTAATATTATTACGTTTCATATTTGAACTATTTAACTTTAACGTGTATTAGATACTCTTTGCTGCAGGACGCTATGATAGACGCCGAAAAAACATTAAGCAAAAAACAATACGTCTTGTCATTGACATTGATTTATATTGTAAAATATATATACTCATTCTGTATTTTTGATATTAATTAAAAGCAGTGAGTCAATCTACGGTGTTCTATTTTAACTTCTCCGTCGACAAAGTACACGGTACCTTCGGGTAATAAATCGCCAAAAATATAATATCGATTACGATATTTGGAAATCAATATGAATATCGAAATTTCAATTTTAAAAATATCATTGATTTTTATGACTATATCAATATTTCGATAAATTGATAGTTAGTGCTGTCCCTATTGTACATAAAGTGTATTGAAATCCCGAGAAGTTAGAAAAACTCTTTGGGAAGTTTTTTACAAACAACAATAATTTTATTAGATAATCGAATGAAAAGTGTTTTTAATGTCAGTCGGCAGTATGGCATACACAGAACAATATTACTCCGTACTATGCGTAAAACTAAATGCTTCTCCATGAAAGGAGAAAATATGCCATCCAATAATGTCAAGCTGACATTGTTGTCAGCAAAGGTATTTTTGTTATAGTTTAGCCGAAGACTTTTTTCATCTATTAGAATTTATAAGGTCGAGTGTGATTATGTCTTTGGGTTCAACTTGTCGGTGTTGCATGGCGCGCCCCCCAGACAAAGATCTTAAATGCGCCTACAAAACACTAGACGCTTCGGAAGTTTACGCTGATATGCTCAAAGATTGCTTCGAAATACATGTAATTAATTACATTTATTATTATTTATTATAATTATTACACCATTATGATGACACTCTACAAGTGTAGGGATAAATTTCATTTTACATATTTGCAATTTTTAAATAAACTCTTCTAAACATTTTACTAGAAGTAATTTAGATGTCAGAATAAACTGATCTTTATTTTTCCTTTTAATTTCTAGAAATTAGAATTAGAGAGTGAACAAACAATTATGAGTCTCAATTACAGTCATTTTTTATATGGAACAATAAAGTAATATATTTAATTGAGGAAGAACAGAACCATGATGAAGCTGTATAACTTGAAATTTCCAATCTTAGTTAATTTGTTTGTAGTTAGTATTTTTTATTTAATTAAAATTTTGCCTACCAGATACTTCAATATTTGAATTATCATTGAAGTATATTTAGCAAAGTTGAATCATTTTATAGTAAAGATATGTATTAGGATCTAAATAAATACAGGTAAAGATAAAAAACAGTTCAAGTAATTTTCTCCTGTCTATCAATAAGTATTCTTTTCTTTTATTTGTAATATCTATTGATGAAGTATATAATGTTATATAAATATTAATTTGAAAAAACTACTTAGGTCAATTTTTTTTTCTTTTATTTTCAATGATGGTTATTGTCAAACATGCATACTATTGGTTTCCTGTACATAAGAGAATGATTGTGATGCATTAATACTAAGTTCTGAGTAAGCATAGGCCATTAATAATAATAATGGTCAAATATTATCTACTAAATGGAAACTAGTCATGATAGATACTCTTCAATCTCCACACTTTATATTTCATAACATGTTATCATATATGATGTTCAAATTCAGACAAACTATGAACTTTCATCAACATACAGGTTGGAATAAAATACTTAGGAAGTGTCTAACCATTGACATTTTGAAATAAGTGTCAACATTGTCAAGCTTGACATTTTTTAATGTTCATTGTTACTCAGATTTTCCAAATAACATATTATTAAGTTGGTTATAAAATTTATTTAGAGTGAAACATGTATCTTCTTTTGCCAATAAACTGTTCCTATTGCTTGGTTTCAGCAGTCCACTTTTTTGCACATTTATTTACTGTATTATATCTTGTCAATATGCAATAATTTGGAAGGAATATTGTTAAGGAAATGTTTTCTTTTGTGGTTGATTAAATTTGCTATTATTCTCATAAATTTTTACATGTTTTACCCACTATTTATACTTACAACAAAACTATAAAGAAACATACTCTTTAGTTTAAATATATTTGAGAAAATCCACCTGGCTGGATTTTTACAGAACATATTTTTATGATTTTTTGAATTTTTGCATCTGGTTGTTTGTGTATGCATCACACAAAAACTACTGGATTAGTTTTTGATGAGAATCAGTATGGAAGTTGTCTATATCCCGGAAAAGAATATAGGTGAAAAATATTATGAAATCACCCATCCAAAGTGTTGCCCACAAAAGGGGTGTATACTTTTATTAGAATTAAGTCAGTATTTAAATCATGAAATTTAGAGTTTACTGATAAAGGAAGTGGTGTCTCAAAATAACATAGAACCGAATTCTGAGCATAGTTAGTTTTAGCGTATGGGATGATTAGTAACGGTGTCTTGCGTGTACAATATGTTGGTACTCGTAGTGAAATTGAACTTAGAAGGTCGGCACAGTCCACATAACCTGATAATATAGTATGCATAACATCATATTTATATTTTTTTTTGGCATTTCGATAATGACACCTATACCTGACTGTCCCCATAAGGCAACTGATAACTTCGGGCAGTTCGGTCGTCCACCGTACCATGTACGCAGTCTGGTCTGTGGGTCTGTTACGGACTATGGGATCATCCTTTAAAAATTGATGTTTCTTTGCAACTTTGGTCTCATTGATGATATGTGATGAAATTTTAGATCATCCCTCCCCCTCCCCTACCAAAGATAACTAGTATTTTTGGGTATAAAGTACAGTAATACCCCGCTTAGCGCGACCCCGTTACACGCGGTTTCACTATAACGCGAACTTCAAATTTCGCGCTCAAATGCCTCGAATTACGCGAAAGAGTGTGTATAAACATAATTTAAAGACAATAGATGAATTTTTCCGTAAAAAATAAGAGTATGTATTGCATAAAGTGTTCTTAGAATTAAAGTGATTGATTATAATTTGTATTTTTTTGTATTAAATTTTGACTATGTTTTATCATAAACCTCGATATACGCGAATTTCAGTTAACGCGATTTTTTTCGGAACGTATCCCTCGTGTAAAGCGGGGTATTACTGTATCATAATTTTTTTTAGATTACTATCTTGAAATGTGATAATGTTATTTTGGATTTTGCAAGGACTAGTCAAAGTGTGTCAAATATGTGATATTTTACTGCATTCCCGCTCTCTTTTGAACCTCATGTAATTAATGGACATAAAAAAGTTCTACAAATACAAATGTAATGCTTTCAGTTGACAGTCGGGTCAGTTGAAGGCGACAATGGCATATGCGAAGTGTGTATCACAAGGCTTCGTGACGCATGCCATTTCAAGCATCAGGTGCAATTATGTCAGAAGCATTTTCAGCTCCAATCTGCTTGCTTGGTCAAAGGTAAAGGATAACTACAAATATTCAATATGTATTTAGTTAGAAAAGAAATTTCGAAAAACTCTGACGTCTTTGCTTATTTTTGACTAGCTGCGTGCCCGCGGCTGCGCCCGCGTTTATATATTTTTCACTGAGTAATATAGTTTTTAATTATATTTTTATACAAGACTCTAATTATTTTCCAAACAATTTTTTTTGCTACTAACATTAAGGAAAGATATATCTCACAAATTCAAATACCTGCCAGCAGTAGAACTGTGTATTGAATCGGATTTTATTCCAATTTTTATGAGTTTTTATTTTTTTACGCGGTTACCCTCAATATTTTTGAAAAAATAAAGTAGCCTAAGTTACGCGTAGTAAATTCAGCTATCTAACAGAAAACTTCCGTCTAATCGGTCCAGCCGTTCAGGAGATTAGCCGGAACAAACGTACACACAGACAAAAAAATTAAAAAATGCATTTTTGATACAGTTATCGTATATATGTACATTCATATCTATTTAGTAAGAAAAAGAATATTTTGACATTATAAACAGACACTTCAATTTTATTCGTACTCGTTATTTTGCAAGCAACATTTTCTTTTTTTTTTTTCAAAATGATTTCGTTGCTAATGAGGGCTGGTAAGACCTTTGCTTAGTATTCCTATATTGGAATAAATAGTCTAAAATTTTGCTTAAGTAATACTTAAGTGGTCCCTAAGTTGTATGGACACACAACAATATAAATTGCTTGGTTTTTCATAAAGGTCTAGGGCATTTGAACATAGACATATATACTACTTCAGTATTGTTCAAGATAGTTGTGTTAAAATTCCAGATGAATCAAAGGCCAAGGTGAAGGAAGAACTGACAGATGATGATGACAGAATCTACTTTTTGGGTGAGAATTTTGCTCTTGTTTTATCAATTTTATCCGGTAACATATAGAATCTGATGGTAAGTTAAAGTTTGCAAGTTAAATTACAAAAATGGAAAGTATAGAGTTTTTAAAGAAATAAGTTTGTACTGACATTGATCATTAACTCCTTTGTCTCTCATTTTGATGCTGTTTTCACCGTCACATAGAATTTGTTTTTTTATTAAAGGTTTTTTTATTATTTATAATTAGCTATTGTGTTAGTAAAAAAGATTACCATAAGCTTAATGTAATGATATAATTTAAAACAATGTACTAGCTGGATTCCGCGTTGATCTTTAATGGGGGGGGGCGAGGGGGTGAGGTTCCAAAAATTAATGAATGGCCCGTTATACTTTATGTCTTTCTCTGTACCTCCGATAATGTGCATGTAATTTGCAGTTAAAGCGTAAAAGCGTACCAACAAATAAACAACAAAACTATTATTTTATATATTCTTTAAGTTACTAAGAGTCAACCACAGGCTATAGATATGCCACCGTGAAATTTCCCTACGATCTTTTTTTTACACGTTATAGGCTCAGTGCTTTAACCGCAATCTCACCTGATGTTAAGTGACGATGTGGTCCAGGATCGTAAACACACTAAGTACAGATGTACTATTTCTCAAGTGATGCTGTCGCAACACACCTATTGGTAATTGGTGATAGGTTTTCTAATTTTTAAGTGGTAGCTCCCCAGACGATTATTATTAGAAAATTCCCTAGAATTCAAGTGATCTACAAATCCAAATTAACACGAACAATAATTCGTTCCAGCAGTCACAAGGCATAGTTCGTTTTTAATATACGAACGCACTGCTATTTGATTCTGAACTAGATATAAACTATTGCTAGATCTTTATACGTATGTAATGTACCACGGCGACTGCTAAGAAACGTTCGCTTGTCGGTGACACGTTTCGCGGGCAATCGCATCACTCTACATGTTTAGTGTCCCGTCGACAAGAGGTCGCGCGCATGCGTTCTCTTTACTTAAAGTTTTAATTAATTGTTTGTCACTGACATTTTGTTAATCGCAGTAGTTTTTAAACGTTATGAATAATAAATGTGGTATAACAAGATATGTTTACACTCTCAGAGAGAACTTAAAATCAGCAAAACATATTACTGGTAAGTTTAAAATGTAGCGGATTTTTAAAACAAGTTAGGTTTTTAGTTATTTAGTAAGCCCCCCCCTGGTCAGCAATAGTAGCCGAGCTCTTACCCCTCAATATAATTACGTAAACACTGGTATAGTTTGGAACAAAAAAAACATAAAAAATAATAAGTAAATATTGTTTACGTAATCACCATTCAGACTAACCTCAACCCAATGTCATCAAAAAATAAACAAAGCTTAACCACCCGCCACAATTTGAATGGCCTCAAAAAGAACATTCCATCCATCCATTCAACCGAAAGTCATCCACTGCTAGACATAGGCCCCCAAAGATCTCCACGGCGACCGGTCTTGCGCTACCCGCATCCAGCGGACTCCCGCGATCTTTGCCAGGTCGTCAATTGGCCTGCATAATTAATAATAACATTGCAGATCTGAAATCAGAAATGTCAGACTGCACCGATATGAATGAGGACGAGGAAGATAATAAAAAGTTAGTTGAGTTTCTCGGTTTCAAAGATGTAACCGTGAGAAGGAAGAAACGCGGCTCGAGGAAGCGCAACGAACTGGATAAGAATAAAACAGGTGATAATTATCTCGTAAGTTCGTGTAATTAACTGTAATTGGATGAGGTTTCTGAGCTTAGAATACGACTTGGTAGGGGCTTTATTTCCGCCTAGATCGTGACCACCACACACGTAGTGAAAAAGGGGGCGTCCAAGTATTACGTAAGTCAAATTTTGAACCTCTCCCTTGTCAGCTAATTTCTTACCCCTCCACCATGTTTTCATAAGCATTGGCATTATTTTGAAGAAGAAAAAACGAAAAGTAAACATTACTTACGTAAACACCACTCAGACGCTCCGTACCATCAAAAATAAGCAAAGAATAGATCCTCGCACCATATTGATACTTACGTAATACTGGTCCCAAGGTGGTAAACACGCTAAGAGTTAGAGGTGCTGAGTCTCGAGGGATACCGACAGATTTACAAATTTGAGGGTGTTAGCTTCTTTTTTTATGGAATAGCGGAAAACAAGCAAGCGGGTCACCTGATGGTAAGTGATCACCACCGTCCATGGACACCCACTACATCAGAGATTTGAAAATGATTGAAAAATGACACTGAGCGTGTATTCTGAAATGTCCCAATCATTCCCGTTGTGGTCGTAACAGAAGGCCACCATTTTGTTACAGCCATTCATTTATTGATATTGTTCCTAACGACTAACTTACATGAAAGAACATGCTATAAAAACAATAAAAGATCACAAATAAAAGGACAGTAATAACAAGGTCTCTGGTCATGCCAGGGGAAAAATTGGCGGGGACTAAGTAAAAAAAAAAAAAAAAAAACTTACCATCTAACTTACTGTCTAACTACTATCTAACTTACCGTCCAACTTACTGACCATGCAGCCAAGTACCTTTGCCTTTTCCTTAAAAAGGGATAAACGAAACCGAAAAAAAAAAAAATGATAGTCTACGGAACCGCCATACTGTCTGGTGTTTTATTGGTAAATTACTCAGGCTCATTATAGAAAATTATTATTATAGCTACACAAATTCAAGAACACATTTCTCTAATACAGTATAAACTCTTCTTCTTCTTAGATAATGGCAATTTGTTTTTAAACAATTAGTGCCAATGTCATGTAGGTAAGATGTATTTTCAATCTTGTATCAGCGTTACTCCAGCTACAGCTCCAGCAAAACTGTGGCTCATCCTGCTAGAACTTTCGATGGAGCTTTTTGCGGCACCTCAGAATGAATGCTACGCGTTATTTTCCATAATAAACTTTACTAGTACAGAATAACCAAACTATATCACACAAAACGCCACCAAAATTACATGATTAGAGTCAAATACACAAATTTAATGAATTAAAGAAAACCGCTACATGACAGACTGAGGTCCCGCCAAAAACTCCAGTATAAACTCAACTCAACTCTTTGTGCACAATCTTACCTGCTGTCAAGTGTCGATATAGTTTAAGACAGAAAGTACGCCACACAAGTGATGCTCCTGCAATGTTGCATGATGTTGACCAGAACTGATGGTAGCTTACTAGGCGAGCATTAGAAAATCCGTCCGTTAATCATCGCACTATGGTTTTGTCAGTATATTTTCTGTTATTGAAAATTAAAATTTAGCGTAAAATAGGGTCTGGAACCACATCAATTGATCATCACTGATTTATTTGACATCATTTAATTTCATTTTTGTTTGTTAAAATTATAGAATTTTAACTTTATTGAATGTGGTTCAGAATATAAAAATTTCTTAATTGGAGCTGTCTGAACACATTGATACATGCTTTGTAGTAAATTTTACAATTTAAGGGCGACAGCCAGTCTAGGAAAACCACCATACTGTGGTTTTTTCACGATATCTCCGTTCACCAGATGCTCAGATTCATTGTTGAAAATATCGCTTCAAAAACGAATTATACAAAAGAATAAGATTGCATTTTTATAATACTGTATAGACGTAGATCTTTTATAATAATTTCACCTAATGTTAATTGAGTTGTTGGCACTCGAGTGATACTGCCGGAATACGTGCTTACCCCCTTTGAGTAAGTGACCTGGCGTTAACGCCAGCTTTCCATTGTTTTCCTATTGTCTTATTTTTACGGGTACTCGACACATTAAAGACAGGTTCTAATTTGAGGGCCGTAGTTAAGCATTTGCCAATTAAAAATGCTTTGCTTATGATTTCTTCAAGATATTTTCCTTTACCTACAGTTTAGGGTCATAATAGGATAGGTGGGTTCAAACCTACGTCCGCCTACGCAGTATACTACAAAAATACCATTGAGCCTTCAACGCTTCTAAAAATACAAGGACTCGTAGCAAAAACGTCCGTGTTTAACTTTTGATAATGTTTGCAGAAGGTAAATCAAAGGGTCGTAGCAGCACACCATTAAAAATCTCCTTCAGGGCTATGTCGGATATGAACAAATTACTTAGCACACCAAAACTCGCGTCCGGGGTCAAATTTGTCAAAGAGAATATGAAATACAAATCTAATATAGATAACATATTAAAATATTCTAACTGCACACCGTTCTCGAACAAGACCCTATCCGGTATAGTATGTGCGTATTGCAGAGAGACGTGTGGAAATATAGACGACTTGCGAACTCATACAAAGAATGTACACACAACAACAGCTCTGATTGACAGGAAGAGAGTCGACAAGAATAATCTATCAGTGAAAATAGATATAACAGATTTGAAATGCAATGTATGCTGTAAAACTTTTGATGGTATATCCGATCTAAAGAAACATTTAAGTAAAGAGCACGATGTGAAATTTTTCTCCGACATCAATGATTACATACTCGAATTTAAATTGACTGACAGTGAGATTCTCAATTGTGCGTTCTGCAATTCCACGTTTGAAACGTTCAAAATGTTGTTGCAGCACATGAACGGCCATTACCGGAATTATATTTGTGATGTATGTGATTTAGGCTTTATTAATAAGCACAGGTTAAGAAATCATCAACGTACACACGAGATCGGTTCGTTTAAATGCTCGTTCTGTGATAAAGTGTTCACGACGCGTGTTAGGAAGATGTGCCATGAGAAATATACACATAATACCAACGCTAGATATACTACGAATTGTCCGCATTGTGAGCAATCCTTTACGAGTTACTACCAACGAAATCGGCATATGTTTAAAGAGCACAACACTGCCGCAGCGACTTACAAATGCAATATATGCGATAAATCCTTCATATTAAAGTCTAAACTGACAGCTCATATAAAGAAAGTGCATCTGATGGAGAGAAATCATATATGTGCTGAGTGCGGGCAAGGTTTCTTTATAAAGCAATCGTTGGACGAGCATATGGTGAAACATAACGGTGAAAGGGTCTTCAAATGTACAGTGTGTCACAAGGCGTACGCCAGGAAAAAAACGTTAAGGGAACACATGAGAATACATAATAATGATAGAAGATTTAAATGCGGTATATGCGCGTTGGCCTTTGTACAGAAATGTAGTTTGAAAAGTCACATGTTGTCTAACCATTGTATAACTTTAGCTGAATATGAAAACACTAGAAGTGGTTTGTGCACTCCGGAAACCGTATAATCTGTGTAATTTTTGCTTTATATTAAACTGATCGTTCTCACCTATACCGTGCACGTTTTGTGACAAGTTTAAATTATGCAAGTATTGTTGGTTGTTCTTAACTCCCACTTCTGATTTTATTGTGTTAATGACTAACTGTTTAAACTCTGTTGAACTTAGGGGTCTTGATAATTTGTGAAGTGCACCTCCAAGGTCGACGTCAGCACCTGGTGTTTCAGGTGCAGTCTGCCGAGCCACAGGGCGGGCGAGGTCACGAATTGTGGCCTCTGTGATAGTGCGCTCAAGTCCGCCTTGTACAAGATGGGCGTCTAGACTTGCACCAGAGTCAAGTTTAACCCACCACCCCGCAAAAAGGAGGCAAAGAAGAAAGGCAAATCTCTTTCGTCCACCTCCAGCGTCGCGGGAGGTTGAAATAAGAGGAGCTTCCAGCTTTCTCCTGTCACCAAACCGAGCAGCGGTCCTTGACTAGTGGGAGACCAACCTCCCGACTGCTGCTAATCGGAGTCTGGGGACGATGGGTTCTGGTGTACCTCTTAACGGTATACGTCACAGGAGGGTTTATTACTTCTTGACCCCCGTCGGACCGTAGCGGCGACGGCTCAACCGAGCTTACGCACACCGAAAGAGCGGTAGTAGTACAGACCGCAATTTTCCGAGCCCTCGGCACAACATGTGCGCTCGAGAAGGGACACCTTGGGGTTTTAGTCGGTAGGAGACGGGTACTGTTCCGTTCACTTGCTCGGAAGAGTGGTTCATCCATATAGGATTCCCCCAAGTAAAAAAGAGGATCTGACAGATTGTCTACTGGATTGGTCTGTCACATTTATTAAATGCTAACTATAAAGTCAAGGGTTATGGAGTCCATCAGATATTCGTTGTTAAAAAGAATTCTAAAAAATACTTCACAGTATAGATAAGAACGATCATTTATAATTGTATTTAGTGTCTTCCAAAAAAATTTCGAGTCAAAATAAGATGAGATTATCCAAAGGGTGCCAAATCGCTTGTCAATTGAATAACTAACTCCCAACATCACTTATCAGGAATATATCGCATGTTAAAAAGGGTTTACAACTTTAGCGGCGTTCACTGATTCTCGATAAGGGAAAATCTTATAGATTCGTGTTAACAATACTGTAACGTCAGCAGTCGACATGCTACAGTATGTCAAGTATAAGATGGCGTTTATTTGCTGGCGCTCAGAGTTAAATAATACAATTTATAGTTACGCAGCCTATCGTATATTTTGATTATGGCTCGTTGCGCCAATAGAGATATAAAAACCAGACAAATATTATATGTTAGATTATATTGATAACAAACTATGAAATTTAAACATTGAAAAAAACGTTTTTCTAACGTTTCGAGTTTTCACTTCTGTCGGGAATCACTATAGCTGCCTAGTTTTTTTTATACTAGCTTAGACCTTTGGCTACAATTTCACCCGATGATAAATAAATAAACTAAGCCTGAAGGAACTCTCAAGTGACGCTGCCAAAACAAACCTATTGGCGACATATTTTTTAACTTTAAGATTTCACTGCATTTTTATGAGTATTAAACGTATTTTGTTTAACCCTTCGAGCACTAACCCGGCGTTTACGCCAGCTTTCCATTGTTTTCCTATTGTCTCATGTTTATGGGTAATCGACATATTAATAATAAACATTACCCTCCACACTTGACCCCCCTTTAAGTTTGTCACTATCGCATAGTGTTTGGTGCCCGTTAGGTACTCTGCTCGACGTTACGTAGGCTCGGATGAAAACAGCTGATTATAAATCGGCTGTTTCTATATACTATTTTATTATGTTACTATGGATTTTTATATTATTATCTCACAAAATATACAAATAGATAGAAATAAATATTATTTATTTTATTGTTGAATATTAAAATGATGCTGTGTTTAAGCTGTGTTTTGATTTCTCTACATCTGTATTAATAAATAAAATAGAAGTGTCAAATAGAAGAAATTGTAATATTAAAATAATATTTTTTTTAGTAAATACAAGTGAAAATATATACGATACCTATACCAAATATACAATTTGTAAAAAAAAAATTGTCTGTTTTGGGTAATTTCCGAAACGGCTGGACCCATTTTGACGGGACTTTTTTTGGTAGATAGCTGAAGTAACTCCGCGTATAATGGCTGTTTTTTTTTTAAATGATTAGGGTTCCGCGTATATAAATGAAAACTCATGAAATTGTCAATAAAGACCGATTCAATGGACAGTTTTACTGACAGGTATTTGAAGTTTTGAGAAATATTTTTGCTTAATGTTAGTACCATTTTTTTTTTAAATTAAGGTTCCGTGTAAATGCAATACGCAGTGCAGAATATGTGAAACGCGGGCACACAGCTAGTGTTTACATAAATGTCACCAATCTATACTTATAATAGAACTGTAAAGGAAAACAAAAGAACTACAATGAATAGCTTTATATGATATTTGGATTTTTTGTCTGTGGATGCATCATGCATAAACTAACGGATGGATTTTGAAGAAATTCCTTATAGAAATATTAGTTTATATCCCATGTAGTAATTTTTATTTAAACTCACCCTAAAAGTATTTCAAAAGGGATGTACATTTTCACAAGAATTAAGTCAGTTTTAGACTCTTGAAACATTGTATTTGATGTCTATATTTCAGAGTAACATATAGGTATAAAAAAATACAATGAGAGTAAAAAAAGTGATATACATTTGTACGAATTGTATTGTTTTATTAGTTTCGTATCAAAATTATAAATAGTATTAAATAAAATCTTTGTTTTACAAATACTGAATTCCACGGAGAAAGAGTCACAGGCATAAGTAATATTAAATAAAACATGGGTATTCTAATACCACAATTTATGTTTAAAAAAAAATGACGGGCTAAGATTCTGCCATAAAACTTTCAGTACGCCATTCATTATAGAAAAAATGTAATAGTAAACAACAATGCTAAATGAAATAAAAAACCGATTTTATATTTCTTTAAATTCTATTTATAAAATTTTAATAAATTATTACTATACATTATTTTATTATATTATGTGCTAATGTAGTTATTCAGTGTTGCCTGTTAAAACAATTTCAGACCATTTCATGGTAAGTAAATTAATGATTTTTCTCAAATTAAAGTTACAATTTAGAAATCTAGCTAAGTTTAAGATTACACTTTCAATGTGACAGTCAAGTAATTATCGGTTACATTAATTAAGAGATCTGACTACGATCACATCTGATGTTGAGTGACGCAAATTAAAAGTTATCGAGGTGTCAGTAGTTCGAGGCCGGTCAACAATTCCTTAAGGACCCATGGGGGGGGGAGGGTGTTTATGTTTCGTTTACTTTTGCCGACATGGAGACGGGGGTTATGAATAGCGCTTGCGTAAGCAATATGTACTAGTTAATCATTTTTTGCTATGAAGAAACTTCTTTAGCCGCGTTGAGTGATTTTCAGTACGGGGATTCACGTCACCTATGTCGTCACCCGTCAGTGGCATCCTACAGTCTGTCAAATACAAGATGGCGTTTAAGTGGACGCTTTTGTGTCGCCGAATATAAAATATTGTCTCATAAATGTTCGAGTAGAAACGACTTCTATTAAATTATTCTGTAGGTTTTTTAAATAAGGTCATGAGTTATGATCAAACTCAGAACTTTAGTCCGAGTAATATTAATGTCACTTTTAAAAATTAGTTTTTTTTTCAAACTTTTTATTTCTATCGGCAGTTCCCATGGCTGCCTAGTTTTTTTTTTTACTATAATACTTTCGGTAAAGGAAAACATGGTGAGGTAGCCATAGCTTGGTGGTAGTTTGATAAACCTTTCGCCGAATACCAATAGGTTTGTTCATAGGAGCATCACTTGAGAATCTCTAGGCTTAGTCTGTTTACCATAATGGACTTCGTTATCACTTAACACAAGGTGAGATTGTGTCTAAAATTTCGTTGAAGTAATACATAAACAGCCTCAAATGGCCACTGAGCCATCATACCTTTAAAGCAAAAATTTCGAAGTTCACAAGAGTTGCTAAAATTCACATCACGTGATAAATATAGACGACCTTTTAACTAAATCTTTGACGAAGTGATATCACAAGCCGCCATACTGATCCCATGGTTGGACAACAGGTGACTCTTCAAACTACACTTTTGCACAAAAGTCGAACTGCACACTTCACACTTAAACCGCCTATCGTTATTATGTATCCGCATATGCTCCCTCAAGGTGTACTTTCTGGCATATGATTTATTACACACTTCGCACGCATATATCCTCTCCCCAGTATGCTTCACCATATGCGCTTTCAATGATTTCTTACTGAAGAAACGGTACCCGCATTCATTACACTGGCAATTCTTCTCCATCAGATGATTCTTCTTTATATGGTACATCAGTAACGATTTCAGGATATACGATTTACTGCACACATTACACTTGTATTGGGCTTCGTTGTTATGCACTTTCACTAAATGTTGGTTCCTTTGATAGTAACTCCGGAATGGTTCATCGCAGTACGGGCAGTTTGATATGTTCCTCGCACCTAAATGCTTCATCTTCTCGTGGTAGCACTTCTTCGATCTGCTAGCGAACACTTTATCGCAGTGATCGCATTTAAAACTACCCCTCCTGGTGTGTTGTTCGATGTGCATTTAAAGATCTCTTCGTAGCGAACGCAGTGCCACATTTACCGCAGACATAGTTACTGTAATGCTTGTTCATGTGCTGTTTTAGCATTTTAAACGTTTCATACGTCGACGTGCACATCGCACAATCGAAGACATCACCCTTTTTCAATTTAAACTGGAGTATATGGTCCTTAATATCACTGTAAATCGTTTTATTATGAATTTTAACTAGATGGTCTTTAAGCGTGTTTAGATTATCCATCTGATTGTCGCATAGAGTGCAGATTAAGTCGACGATATCCAATTTCACATTGTATTCTGTCATATCGAAAGTGGATTTAAAGTCGAGACGTTCTTTCTTATGGTCTGTTACGGTGTGCTGTCTCAAATCTGAAGGGTCAGGGTAAGCCGCTTCACAGTAACCACATATAAAGCCGAGGAGTGATTTATTCTTGAACGGCGTCGCATTGGAATAATTCAAAATCGTCTGCAAATTCTCGCGATGCTTCATCTTGTCCTGGGTTGTTCTTGTCCATACTAGATTTATCTTCGATATTGGTTCTAGGGTTAGTTTACGTTTTTTTATATCCTTTTTCGGTTTCATGTCAGCTAAATCTGATGAATCTGGAAAGAAAGTTGTAAATTTTTTATTAATATATTCACATATTATCTTATAAACAATTAAAGAGCGATGAGGGTTTAGTTTGGTCGGATTCTGCGTCCATAGAACCTATTCTATAACGAGCTTTCGGTGAAAAAACACATTCTGATTAAAGTAGTGTTATGATAATGCCAAGCTACCTACCACCCTCAAGCTTTTTTCATATCGATACTAATAAATAACATACCAGAAACACAATTTTCAAAATATTTGTCTGTCTATTTATTCTGGTTAATCTCCGAAACGGCTGGACCGCTTTTAACGGGACTTTTCAGGATACCTGAAGTTACTACGCGTAACATAGGCAACTTTTATTTTTTGAAAAAACTTTTTTAACCCCTTGAGCACTAACCTTTCGTTTACGCCAACTTTCTATTGTTTTCCTAATGTCTCATTTTTATGAGTAATCGAAATATTAACTAAAAGCAAAACCGCCTTCAAAAGAATAAACTATAACAATGCACTAAAAAGTCAACAAATAATTACTTTATTAATCTGCTAAGTGTCTATAATATTCGAGGGATTTTCTCAATTTGCCTGAGTTCCACTGAACAGATCGTGATCTGGTGGAATAGGTACCACCTGGGAAGTGTACTCCTTCGATTCAAAAAATTTGCAAATCGGTCCACAAATGACGGAGAAATCGAGTAACAAACATACATAAAAAACAACAACAACATACAGACGAATTGATAACTTCCTCCATTTTGAAGTCGGTTAAAAATAATTTGGGTTCCATGGAGAAAAATTCACGAAACTGTGAACAAAATAAGATTCACTGGACAGCAGCATCAAAACATTATTCTCCAATGACTATTTAAAACTTTATTTTGAATTGAAGAATATACGAAACGCAGGCAATGCTGCGGGGACACAGCTAGTTCCAAATTTTCAAAGTTTTTTAAAGTACTATAGTTTACGGATGTCATGCGCCTGATATTGCCGAATTAAATTTTAACAGTTCTTCTCGATGACTTAGGGTTTTTTTTCCAAACCGGCGGATAAGGTTTTGAAGTTCATAAGCGCCCTATAATTGCCAAAATTGAATTGACCACTTTGACCACAATCTCGCCTAATGTAAATTGACGATGTGGTTCAGGACAGTAACCACACTAAACCTACCTCTAGGTTCTCAAATGATGCCGCCAGAACACGCCTATTGATATTTGGCGACAGGCTTTGAAACTTAAGGGTGGTTACTCAAGCATACGTTACTAGAAAATGGTTTCAAGCTATATTTTCCATCACCGTAATGGTTCGTCCATTAATCACGCGATGTTTTAAAATGACTTTGAAATCCTCCCCCTAAATTCTGTTGAGGTTATACAAAATATCATAAAAATTTCAAAATATAATCTTTAAACACATGTATAATCGAATTTAATTCTGGAAAATGTAGCACCATGATAAAAAAAATGTGAAAATAGCAATTAGTTATGATAACAATATTTTAGTATTATTGTTCTGTAGTTTCCGTTTTCTATATAGACTGAAACATTTATGGCTTCTCAAATTGTAAGAACAGATTACAACAAGCCAATAATGGCGACACGCATTCGACGAATAAATAAATATCCGTGATATTTCAACGCACCCGCCGTTCTTTTTGTGATATGTCGTAATTTTGCCAGAACTCGCTCTGGCGTCCTTCAAGCTTCACGTGATTAATGGACGAGCCCTAACAATACAACGTTAATGATTTAACTGTGTATAAATAAAATAAAAAGACTTACTCATAGAAGCCACTCTAGAAACTAGGTCCCTTATCTTCTCATTGCGCCAACTTCTTTCGGATTTGTTCGACTTCTTCAATGAATTGTTTAGTTTACTCTTCTTAGGGTCATGGTTCGCTTTCAATATTCCCTTCTCTTCTGTTTTTATACCATTTACCGGTAATTCTCTCACTGTGGAATGGATTTTGCTGATTTTTGATTATCCTAGCATGTTATAAATTAAACTATAATGGCGCAATTGCTAGAGCTGGGTAGGACCCCACTCAAGTTTGAAAACCTGTCAGCCTGCACCAATAGATGTTCTGGCAGTGTCATTTGAGAACCAGTGTCAATAGCTTAGTGTGTCTATCGGATGTACATCATCTCAGAATCAGGTGAGATTGTGTTCAAAGCGCTGATCATAAATAGTACCATCTTTCTGTTAGCATGTTCCCTCCTTCATATATTGGGTCCTTTAAAAGAGGCATGAAGAGGTACCTAAGCAGGCCAGCATGACAGCGGTGACTGGCAGTGAAGTCTATTCCTTGTCAGTCACCGCTGATATGGGTTGTACTGTACTTAACATCAGGTATAGTGCAGTCACTTTGCTGCGCAACATAAAAAAGAAAAAAAAAAAAAAAACAAAATTAAGACTAAAAATCATTTACTTCAACGAGAAAGTAATTTAATTTTATAATATCAGATGTATTACGTCCGTAAATGACTGTGCCCACGAGGTGACTGAAAAATTCGATAATCCACCTTCGATTTATGTTGTACGCTTCGTACCGAACGGCTGTTAAGACTATTACGAATGCAATAAATAATTTAATGATGAACTCAACATGAGTTCAATGCTAAAACCTTACATTTCCGTTAAGAACAACATTTCGATTAAAACATTGTGAAAGTGCCTGGCTATCTTCTACCTTCCTTCAAGTTTAATAATCTGCCACTAGGCTCCTATAAATGTGTTCCTGTAGCATCTCTTGAGAGTAACTTGGGCCACATCACTACTGGAGATTGCGTAAGCGCTAAGCATATATAAAAAAAAAAACTAAAACAGTCTAAAAACCAAATGAAGTTTATCTTCACAATATCCAGTTTACCTGCATCAGCTAGGAAATAATCATCTGAGTCTTCACCGCTATCCTGTTTAGGTTCCAATTTCACATTGAACAACTTCTCATCTGGGGACAGTTAAACATTGGATTAACTAAATAACTGCATATATCATAAATGTGAACACTATTATTATTTCATCATTATTAAGCAGTTAACACACGTACGAACCAGAACACGGACATGGTATGGCGGGCGGCCAAGGTCATCAATCGCCTAATTAGGGATGGGGAAAAGAGTAATCAAAAAGATCGATTTTTTGAATCAATTCACAAAACATCGAGGTCCAAGAGATAAATATTTTTTCAACTTGTTTAAATTGACTTATTATTCGTAAATAGTATTCTTCCAGTGGTCGAAATTAGACGATAATAATTAGTTATTACAAAAACTGTTTCCAATTTTTTTAATTATAATTATTCAATAATAGCAACTAAACAAAAAAAAGAAGAACGCCTAAACTACTAAGGAAAAATGACACTGAACTGTTTTATTTTTGGCTATTTACAGATAATCATCACATTATAGAAAACAAAATGGATACTCTAATAATCGATACTTAATTAACTTGAAAGATCCTTTGGACCTTGATGTTTTTGTGCCTCTATTCATCAAGATTAGATTCAAATAGATGAAAAATCGACTGATGACCTCCGCCACACACCGTGCCATGTCCGCGGTCCAGTCCGTAGATGTATTAACAGCTTTAATTTAATAACTTTAATAAATGATTAAAGTTAACTCTTTTATCTCTATTAATACATAAATACTTAAAAGGTCCAGTGGGACCAATTTTGATCAGATTTTGTTTGTTTAGTTAAGAAATTGCAAAGGGCATATCACATATGCTAATTTTGTAAAATTTAATAGTAAATTGAGGCTAACCTCATGGGCTACAATTTTTAGTAACTTAATGTATACTTTTTTGCAATATTTTCTTACTTAGATGTAACCTGGGCAACACCTGATAGGACAGCTAGTTTTTCATATGTATATTTCAAAAAAAATATATATATATTTTTGAACTATAGAGATTTTTATTTATGTTTCTTACAATATTGCAAAGGATAATTGCTTTATTATTACTTTGCATTTTATAATAACAATAGCTGTGCCCGTGACTATGTTCACGTTTCATATATAAAAATGAACGTGGACCAAATTGTGAATGTAAACCATTCTTGAATCCTAAGGAATAGTCGTAAAAACTTCATTAAAATCGGTTCAGCCGTTTAGGAGGAGTTTAGTCACATACAAATGCATAGAAGATTTATATATATAAAGATATATTTTTGAAACACACTATAATTTATCTATACTATTAAATAGAATTAAAGTGTCTGTTTGTAGTGTCAAAATAATATTTTTTTACTAAATAAGTATGAATATATAATGTCTACTCATATATCAAAAATACAATTTTAATATTTTTTGTCTGTCTGTTTCTGGTAATCTCCTTAATGGCTGAACAAATTTTGATGGGCCATTTTTTGTTAGATAGCTGAAGTTACTCCAGGTAACTTAGGCTGCTTTTAATATTCGAAAATAATTAGGGTTCCATGTAAAAAATTAAAACACATAAAAATTGAATAAAATCTGATTCAAGGCACAGTTTTATAGCCAAATGCTAGAATTTATGGGAAATATTTTTACTTTATCTTATTACTAAAAAAATATTAGGGCCTGAAAAAAGATTAAAACACAGAGAAAAACAAATGAAATACGGGCGCAGCTGTGGGCAAACAGCTATAATAGTTGTCACTATAACTTAAAATAATCTGAAATAATATATATTTCAAATTATTCTATTTTACAGTGACCAGACTTATTACGGTCTGTTTTTTAAAAACATCGCTCAAAATCACTAAGTAATCCATCCAAAGAAAATCTTAAGCCAAACTGCATTCTGCAATTTGTAAATAACAAGTTTATTCTGAAATAAAAAATCTAAAAATACCATTAGCAAATTCCTTGACTCTGGTCATAAGTTCTTCTTCAGATCTCAGCACTTGCTTTAAACTTGAGTGAACTTCTTAAAGATTGTATGCATGTGTCACATATACCATTTGAATAGTGCTCTGAAGACAACTGGAATTTTAAATGTATAGTGAAGTGAACAGAGATGAAATAAAATTTAGTATACTTTAGTTATAAATACAGAGAGTAATAAATAATTGTTTAGAATAAAAACTTTCGAAAATAAGTCAGTGATAACATATATTTATTGTTTGTGAGTAATTGTAACTTTTTTGTGCCTGTTGATTCTCAATCATTATTTACAAGTTATTTTTATCATTTTTGACACAATATGCAATTTTGTCTTAAAATAATTTAAAATTTACATACTAAAATCTTTTATTTTTATGAGAACCCATAATTCTGTGCTCCACATGCAAGGTATTGTTGTTGTGGATTATATTTTATGTTGGTTGGTATATTACTGTAATTTTTTATAACAGACACATTACATGGATTTCCTCATAGTGGTAACAGTTCTTTTTACACTCTTTTATATTTTATTACGATGTTTTAACATGGCCAGTAACTTACTACCATTAATTATGGCCAATACTTACATAGGATATAATTGTATAATCTACGATAATTGTAGCTTAGCTGGTCTTTTCGCCGTTTTTCTGAACATTTTAAATATATAATACCATATAAATTATATATGGTCTGCTGTTTGAAATATAGAGTTTTAGACATTACATTTTAAATGGGAAGTAAATAGGAATGAAGAATACTAAACACGGCAGAATGAAATGAGCAGTCATTTAATTTAACTTTAATAAGAAACATACCATTATATTAAAACATTCCTTTAATATATCGTTATAATTTTCTTTTTTATTTGACCAAAAAACAATACGATTGTAAATCCTTATGGACGCCACGAGCGAGACAACAACGGCACTCACAAAGGACTTCCATCCTTTAAAGGTTTGTAAGTTCAAATTATGTGCTAATGATTTGTATTTTACATAATATTGAATATTTACTAAACAAAAAATGTTTAAGTTGAAGATTTCTATACCTACTTTTATAAATGTCAATAAATATGACAGCTCAGCGTGACCACTTATTTTACTACGATTCTACTAAAAGTATCGCCAAAAAAAAACGACTAAAATTTACTAAATACATTTTACAATCCACTAAGTCCCTACGTACCAAACAAAATTAGATGATTTAATAATACTTTACAACATTATAGTTCTTAACGAAAATCATCAATCATCACCATATCTATGAATTTTTATTTTACTTTGAAACGTTTTTTTTTTCTTATTTTAGATAAGATAGATATTAGATAAGGAAAGTAAATTATGGCAATAATTAATCAATAAAGTACTAATAGATATTAGTATCTGATTTAAAGTAGTGATATTTATATTTTTGTGACTAACAATTCTATTGGGATTAGATTTCTGTAAAGATAGTTGTAAATGTTGAAATAAATAAAGCATGTGCAACATATTTATACTCTATATCTATACTAATAAATAAAATTGAAGTGTCTGTTTGCAATGTCAAAATTAATTTTTTTTACTATAATAAATTAATTTGAGTGTATTTACGAAACCTATAACAAAAATACATTTTTTTAATTTTTTATCTGTTTGTTCTGTGTAATGTGTCTGTTTGTTCAACGTAATCTCCGGAACTGCTGGACGGATTTTGACGGGACTTTTTTGGTAGATAGCCGAAGTTACTTCGGGTAACTTTTCGTTTTGAAACTAATTAGAGTATCGCGTAAATAAATTAAAACTCTTAAAAAATCCGATTCAATGCACAGTTTTACGAGCAAGTGCTTGATTTTATGATAAATATTTTTATTTTATCGCAGTACTAAAAAACATCAGGGTTCCATAAAAAATCTAATGCAGTGAAGAATATACGAAGCGCGGGTGCAGCCGCATATATATTTTAGTAGAATTCAGATAATTTGCAAATTTTGGTTTTCTCCCTAATTTCGTCTACTGTTGGAGATATGTCTCCCCCAAAAATCTCCTCGACGATCAGTTTTGCGCCACCCGCATCCAGCGAATTCCCGCGAGCTTCACCAGGTTGTCGGTCCACCTAGTGGGGGGCCTACCCACGCTACGTCTTCCAGTGCATGGTAGCCATTCGAGAACCTGATGGCCCCTTCAGACATCTAATGTGCCCAGACCATTACTACTTAAGTTTACCAATTCTTCGGGCTACGTTTGTTACTTTAGATCATCTGTGGATCTCGCTATTCCGGATTCAATCACGCAGTGAAACTCGAAGCGTAGCCATCTCCATTCCGCTTTGGCAACATACACTGGTGGAAGTGGGTCGAAGACTTTTGCTTTGATACACTACGGTATTTCGGACTTGAAGATTCTGCGTAGCTTCCCGATTGCGGCCCAGGCGAGTTGAGTTCAATGATTAATCTCTTTCTCGTAGTTGGATCTACATAACTGGACAGTTTGTCCCAGGTATACATAACTGTCAACAACATCGAGCGTATAGTCATCAGTTTTTATAGGAGTTGGCGCAACAAGAACATTAGAGATAATTTTCGTCTTGTCCATTTTCTTTATAAGGCCAACTCGTTCGGAGGTTCTACTGAGATTACCGAGCATCGTACTTATGTCTTCTAGGTTCTCAGCCATGACTACTATATAGTTCTTTCCAATCCAGAACCTTGAAGACATCTTCGAGCGCAACGGTGAACGGTTTCAGAGAGATGACATCTCTTTGTCTAACATCACCCTAAAGATATAGGTTTTGTGGTCTGATCTTGTTATCGGACTGGTAATGTGGCATTTACGTACAAACCCTTCAACGCTTTGATGTATCTATTAGTCCACTTGGCATTGCTAGTGAGATTGCAGTATAGACCAGGCCATGGTCGAATCGAACAACGCTGACACGAATGTGCTATAACAAACGTGTTGCCTCTTTTTGTCAAAAAGAGGATTACCACACTTTTGTGTGTACCTTTTAAGTAATATCCATGAATATCTATAATTTATTATATTAACAAGTAGTCCAATCTTCGAAAATAAGGTTGACTAAAAAGTTAACATTTTAAAGCCGTCTGAAAATTTTTAAATTTTGCAATTTTTAATTTCATGATTTATATTTTTTATGGGTATAGGGTTGCATAATCTCAATTTTCCATTAATTATTGTGGAAACATTGATATTCTATGTTTTTTTTTTATCAAATCATCGTTTTATAAATGTTTTGTAATTATCGATGTTTCACGTTCAACATCAATTTTTGCTTTAACTGAATATCGATCGATAATCACCCCTAATCAAAAGCTAAAGACAAAATGGCGAAGGTCAAAATTTGAAGAAGCGGTTCTTATTGATAATATTGATGCTTTGCTTATAAAGCCTGTTTGTGTGATTTATGATGTTATATTAGGCTAGTGTTTTTATGATGGAGTTTGACGAAATAGTAGTGAAAGAAAGCCCCGGGCTTTGCCGGTGCTGTCTTTCTGAAGGATGCTACAAAGATTTGGGAACGGAGTACACCTGGGATGAATGAAAATGAAGTTTACGCCGATATGCTGCTAGAATGCTTCGATATTAGTGTATGTTACCTCAAAAATATATACATCAAGTGTGTCATAAATGTATTCAAAACTGACTAGAGGTTTTTTTATATAGAAACATTTGGCCATAATATATTACACATATCATTATAGATAACTCAACATAATGAAGGACCCAATGGACCCAACCGGCTGATTTGCGAGGTGTGCATTACGAGGCTACGGGATGCTTGTAATTTTAAGAAACAAGTCCTGGAGTCAGAGAAGAAGTTTATAGACATGGTAGCGAGAGGGGAGTTTAGGCCTAAAGGTATATTTTGTTTTGCGCAATAATATAATTTTAACCAAGATTTTTATGTTTTTTAGATCCATATCTTCACTATCTTACCTCTTGTAAAGTGACAATCGCCCGGTTTAAATATACCCAGCCAGTCATTTGTCAAAAAGCCCAATTTATTTGTTCATTGATTACTATTATTATTTTTACAATCTAAAAGTTAAAATTTGATATGTATCTGGCCATTACTTGACATGATTGTAAAACATATAAAGCTTATAGTTCATACATATATCTAATTAACTAAATACTAACAAATAAAAAATCTCAAAAATAATTGGCTCATGATATTACAAAGCTTATTGATAGAGGCAGGTCTGTACTTGAATAAGTGAGCTTAAATATCCATAAGATTTAGACAATCCATAAACCATAAGATTTAGACAGTTCTCGTTTGTTTATATTTTGTTAACTACTTAAACAAATTGATTGTAGAGTGGTGTTTATTTTGCAATAGGTGCTAGGCTACATATTCTGAAACTTAAAGATAGCTCAGTAAGAGTACCTTTAAAAATGCTTCACCATTATACTCTTAAGTTATATATTCAACTACAAAAACTTTTTAAGCACAAATTAATTAATGAAATAATTAGCCAGGAGCCAGCTAGTCAAAAAAAATCCTTTTTGCATACAAAGGTTTTAATATGACTTCATAGTACATGCAAGTCATCATTCTCATAAGAAGTAAAACTACCCAATCCATAAAAGTGAAAGAATGGTGATAACCACTAGTCCAGTGGTACTGACTCTCATGTGATGAGAATTGTGTGCGTAGGTTTGATCCTACGTCTTTTAGAACTACCAGTTGACCCATCAGGAATAGATTCTCATAATTTCTTACATTTGTAACAAAGTACATATTAAAACATTCTGTATATAAGCTCCTTAAATTTACTGAACTTCATTCATTAAACACAAACCAAGAATTATGAAGTGTTCTGATAGATGTGAATCTATCTTGAGTTGACATCATGATGCCATGATCACAATCCACTTTTCCACAATTAAGCCAACCAGTTCTTTTTTACACTGTATATGGTCAGTGTTTTGACCACAAAACTCATCTGATGTTAAGTGACAATTTGGTTCATGATGTTAAACATACAAATACAGAAATAATGGTTCTGATGTGCTGATCCTGGAACACAACACACATATTGTTGACAGATTTTCAAACTCCAGGATGGTAGCTACACATATGGGCATTATAAGAAAATGCCCTACCACCATGTTATGGTTTCCTCACAATATTTTCCTTCACCAAAACTTTAGTTTCATTCTAGAGCTGAGTAGGTGAGTTGGAATAGCTGAATAGGTTACAGATATCTAATAACGCACAGTTTTTTGTGTGTGTTTTAAGGTGTTAAGGGTTAATGTATTGATGTTACTAATTCAATACAAATTTATTTGCCTGTCAATTTGCATAAAAGATTTCATACTGCTATTAAACATTTTAAAGATATGTATGTGTTAAAAGGTTTCAGTATAACATCCAGAGGGAATGCCCTATTTTTTTCTCGCAAAACGATTGTTAGTATAGAACTTGCACAAAACATATACTATAACTTAGTATAGTCTCTAGGATAAAGTTAACATGCTTATAAGTTGCTTATTTTTGATAAAATTTTATTTTTATATTTACTGTTTTAAAATAGTAATAATGAATATGAATGTGGAAGGGTGGAAAAGTAGAGGAAGGCCAAAGAAAGTGTGGATGGAGTGTGTAAGAAATGATATGAAAGAAAAAGGAGTGAATGAAGAGATGACGACTGATAGGAACGTATGGAAGAAGAAAACATACTGGGTCGACCCCAAGTGAGTTGGATAAAGGCAGGAGAATGATGATGATGACTGTTCTACGTCATTTATGGTCTGTTTTTGATGACAAAAGAAGCATGTAAGAATAACGCTGTCAAGATGAGAAGTGAAGCTCGATTGAAGATGATGGACAAATTAAGGAATAGTGTGATAAGGGTATGTTATGGTGTTATAGAGGATGTTGTGACAAAGATAGAGAAAAGAATGCCTAGTTGGTTTTTTTATGGAATAGGGGGCAAAGGTGTAAGCGGGTCACCTGATGGTAAGTGATCACCTCCGGCCATGGACACCCACAATACCAGAGAAATCGCAGGTGCGTTGCTGGCCTTTATGAGTATATGTCAGGCCAAGCATTAGTAGGCTATCCTCTTAAAGGTTCCCAACACGTATAGGTCCGGAAATTTCGCCGAATAAGTTGGATCCACAAGATAGTTGTGCTAGGCAATAAAGCACCGTCGTGGATAGCCATTCATCTAGACAATACATCGATGGTTCAGGCACGTGGAAAGGATGGATGACGGAAGATTAACGAAACAAATTTATAAGGCGAGGATGACTGCGCAAGTTGGTAAGGGTTATCGTAGCTGATCGTATCTCGACCAGATCAAAGACGTCTTAAAGAAAGGCCAGGACCCATGTTGCCAGTTGCCATGATAGTAGAAGAAGTGAAAGATGTGTGTCAAGATTGTCAGTCAATATCATGGGAGAAGCATGACGCTATGATTTTATGAGATAGTTAAAATAATCAATCGGCATCCCTATTGTCTGTCGATGGATGGTCGCGAATTAATTACTATTGTTTAACAATTCCAGTACTGATCTACCAGACCCAGATGAAGGCCGAGGAGGAAACCAATGAGGTACCAGCAGAGGATGTGGAGTACTTGGATGAAGACATAGATTTTGGCGAAGGTAAGTTAAAGTCGCAGGAGTTATTTGGCAGTTGTCATGTATCAGCCAGCAGTGGATGCCTTTCGGGTGATATCAATAAGATGTAATTCAGGTTTTAAACAATTAAACCAAACTGTTTAAAATCGAAAAAAAAAAAACGTTTAAAATCGAAATAAATCATTATTTTCGATTCCTTTGGTGTTGATTGATTTTTTGTCGAGGTAGGGATATGACCGAGTACCTACCTATAAACTGTGTAAAGATTTTTTATATGTGTGATATACTGATATTCATAACGTTGTCTCTTTTATGCGCAAGTAAAATGGGCAAGCAACATTGTGTTAATGATGTCTTGTAATCTAGTGTGTGTAATATAATATAATAAATAAATATAGGTAGGTATACCTACATGACGCGGTGCTTGCGAAAGTCACCCAGTGTCGCCCCCATCCAAATGCAGCGGACGGCCCCGGGGGGTTTTAGTGGGTATTTCCGGACGCTTCACGTCCGGGCGAGTCCCACACTGGCAAGGAGTCGTCCCTCCGTGCCCCCTTACATATTGCATTGGGGGACTCGGGTCTCACTAATGCAATAGGTAAGGGTAGTGCGTAAATGCATTTCCCCCTGTCAAAAAAAAACATACTTAAGTTTTCGCGTAGTAGGTAATGTAGGTAGGTACTTTCTATTGATTTCTATAAACTAATTAAAACACAACATGACGTCAAATGACCAAAAATTGCCCACAATCAAGTGTTAAACACAGTTCATTTATTTTTGTATGTGAGTTTTCAACCGTTTTAAACGATTTATATTGGGGCTTAAAACGGCATAATTTTGTTTAAAACGTAATTAATACATATACCGTTCCAAGTGCATGTGTGGATATTAATGGGAAGAGAGGGGAAGGGGGCTAAGGTTTGCATATTTTTTGTTGTCATCGGGGTGGGGAATATCTGCTAAACTAAGTGGCAGTGGGATGGATACATTGCTCGCAGAACCGATGCCCGGGTTCTAGAATGGCTGTTACATACCGGAAGACGCAGCTTGGGTGTGCGTCCCCCACAGGGTGGACCCGACGACTTGATGAATGTCGTGGAGTCCGCTGGATGCGGGTGAAGCAAGACCGATCGTTGTGGAGACTTATTCCCAGAAGTGGACGTATTTCCATGGAATGGATGTTATTAAAAAAAAAAATACGGATTTACAGTTATACATTTTAACAATAGCTTTCAAATTAGGCGTAGCCTGTATTTTGGAAACTAGGATACGATGACACTCAACGTTGACACCTCTGTGGACCAAACAAGTATCTAACATTTAGTTAGGAGAAATAATATAATAAGACATTTTTAGAAACCAAATTAAAATCTCTTAAGTAAACAAATAACACAAAATTTATCCACAGCCATATAAACTTACATAAACATATCGACAAACATGCATATACTCATTACATACACACGCACACGCACACATACATACACACATAGTCTAATAATTACTTTTTAAATAGTGATAAATTAATTGTCGGCTATTTATTTTATACGAGCTGTGAATTTTGAATGTAAATAAATAAATTAATAAGACAACATTTTTAACTATACTTCTATTGAATTTGAATATTGAGTAACTTAAGCAGGAGCTAATCTGTTACTAGTCCCTGCTACTGAAAACAATGCAAAAAGAACTATTCTTGCTACAGCATGCAACATTCCTAACGATTGTGTCGTCGTGCGACGCTGTGGCATGCTACAATGATGCAAATTGTTGCTCTGGCGTAGAATATATTTAAATCAGTCCATCAGTCCTTTTTAAAAATTTATACGACTAATATATGAAACGCATGTCATTAATGTGTCGAGTACCCATAAAAATGAAACAATAGAAAGACGATAGGAAAACAATGGAAACTGGCGTAAAAGCCAGGAAGGTGCTCAAGGGGTTAAAGGAAAATAATGAAATAAAAACTCGATAAAATAATTGTAATGCTATTTCAGATGAATCGCAAAAGCGCGTACAGACGTCAAATATGTCGGACAGTGTAACTGCCGATCCGTTACCGGTGAAGGCGAAACGCGGAAGGCCGCGCAAGAGCGCCGACGTGAAAACCGTTAAGAAGATGAAGCTCGTCGATGAGAAACCGAAAACTTCAAAAGCCGTAACGAAAGGTAGGTGTCTATATAATTATATATTTGTAAAAAAAAAAAAAAAAAAATGTTATGCGTTTTCACATTAACATTGTCGACGCGAATTTTTGACGCGAGTTGTAATTAACGTCTCTAAGTATGTGCGTTATAATAGATGTTTTTTCCTAATCCAGTTGGTAGTATATATTTCGATACGTTATATAGTATTTAAAACAAAGTGTGAACATCATCATCCCGTTCAATTATTCCATTTTTACTTGGTGACGGCGCAACATGTCTTCCTTTTCCATTCCTTTATATTTGCAGTCATCTCCCTTTGGCCTTTCCTTTCTTTTATAACCGTCATTCATATCACCATACCACCTGTACCATTCGGGAATTACGAGATAGCTTGTCAAAAGCATAAGCTAGTATCATTGCGTGATGGGCGAATCCTTCAAGACATGTTACTATTATATGCATCGGCGGACTCGTTTGTTCTAAACTCATCAACAAAATATTGCGACTACATGCGCCAAGCACACGTACTCGATACACACAAACAATTATTTCATATTCCCAACCATCGAAACTATGGGTTAAATAACTTGACGAGCAGAATTCCGCGTACTTATAATAAACAATTCAGTGATATAAATCTATATAACTATAAACTTCATAACAAAAATGTAACTAAAACCGTTTTAGAAACCAGATGAAAATCGCTCTTTAGTAAACCAATAACATATAATTTATCCACAGCCATATATACTTACATAAACATATAGACAAACTTACATCTACACATTACATACACACATGTAAACATAGTCTTTATTTAGTGAACCGATGCATAAGATAAAGAGCCAAAAATGAATTGATCACTATTTTAAAACTAATTACATGTGTTATGTTTACATGTGTGTATGTATTATATATATACGTATGTTTGTCTATATGTTTATGTAAGCAAATATGGCTGTGGATGATATATTTTATGTTATTTGTTTACTAAAGAGATTTTCATTTGTTTTCTAAAACGGTTTTTAGTTATAGAGTTTTTATGTCTATTTTATCTGTGAATTTTTAATCTTAATAAATAAATAAAGCCAACAAGTTTCTCACAACATCCTCGTTCCTCCCTAAGCATCAGATGGCTGTACCAGGACAGACGACTTCTTCAGTCTCTTTCTTTAACCTCTCTGTTACTAGGGCCAGTTTCAAACATCCTATCTGTTTATTTCTAACATAAACACAGTGATAGTATAATAGTAAATTACGTGGGCAAAAAATGACCGCCGACAAATTATTTTATATTTCTGTAGATACCGAATGTATTGAATATTTAATGGTATACGTAAAAATCAGTCTTTCATTGAATGCATTGAAAGAACTTTCCCCTCCCAATACATCTTCGATAACTTAATGCATATTCGTAAAAATTTAGACAAGCTCCGATCTAGTGAATGATCGTCATAATTTTAATATTAGAAGTAAAGACAAGTTGTCCGTTCCACGGTTTAAACTAAGTAAGTGTAATAAAAGCTTTATAGGTAATCTGGTTTTACAATAAGATTCCAAGTAACATTACCGATTTACCTGACAATAAGTTCAAGTATTATGTCGAGCAAGTCTTAATCTCAAAAGGTTATTACAGGGTGGATCATTACGTGAACGATAGTCATGTCTGGAATTAACTCACATCTTTGTGCTTCCGCTAACATTGGTGAAGACTATGATTTGTATAGTTTTTATACCAAAAACATGATATAAATTATATTAATAAAAAAAAAGAACCAGATCGAGTTTCTTGCCTGTGCTCTTTTCGACTGGGTTGTTTTCGTTTGTTGGGTTTTGTTGGTAGTGTTTTAGACGTTCATAAGCGCCTTGTTAGGGCCTAAATTGAATCCCACACTGGCACGGAGTTCGTCCCTCCGTGCCCCCTTACCTATTGCATTGGGGAACTCCGGTCTCACTAATGCAATAGGTAAGGGTAGTGCGTAAATGCATTTCCCCCCGTCAAAAAAAAAACGAAAAAAAGGGCCTAAATTGAATAAAGATTTTTTTATGTGATTTGATTTGAATGTTTTTATGTACATTGTATAGAGTCAGTGATTTGAACACAATCTCACCTGATGTTAAGTGAAGATGTGATCCAGGATGGTAAACATACTAAGCCTAGAGCCACAGGTTCTCATTTGATGCCGCCGGATCACACCTATCGGTATTTGGTGACAGGTTTTCTAACTTGAGGGTGGTAGCTTATCTTAGGCGGGGATTATAAATGCCCTACCACCAAAACTCCCATTAAAAATAGCACCAATCCACCACACAACCCCACAATCAGAAGTTGTTTTATGCGAACAAAGCCACGGGAATAATTAGTATATATGTGAATTGCATCGCTTCATGTGCCATTGAATTATTATGGTCGAATCTGTTGGAAAAGGGAAATTTTTGAATACTTTGAATGAATTAACAACGATCGCGTCTACCAGGTTAATGTGAAAATGGATAATTGGTACATTATTATTAAATATTTAGTCTTGTATATAATATAGGCATTATTTACACTGTATTTACGATTTAAATATTATCTTGTTTTACAAGAAATATGATGAGATTTCGAAGATTTTGAAACGACACCCATACAGATAATATAATGTTTTCAACTGTGACTTTTAAAACTTCTAGTATATTATTTGTTATTCATGGACTAATTTTTATAAGACGGTTACTATTATTATTTCTAGTGTGAAATTTCATGAACTCTGATCAATTGTTAATAAATGAGAAAGCGTGGTATAGCATCATATATTTGGGCTTAATGTAAAACTATAAAGGTTGCGACAAAAAACGGGCGGCTCGGGACGGCAACGCGACGGCTGTGTTTAATTAGTACATTACGACTACTGACATCGCGCTCCCGTCCCGTCCCGGCCGCTGCGGTGTCAAAATCTTATGTTTGCTACATACAGTTGGCGGCTAGGAAAGCTATCGCGATTTTTCTATGGGAGACGACGCGACCCGTGCCGCCCACTGTGTATCGAAACCAATAAATTTTCATACGTAAACAAACGTAAAACGTTTTACGTTTTATAAATTGCCTCTCAGAGACGTAAAGCCTTATTCTTATATTTAAGTATTGTCAGATTTACAATACAATTCTGCTTATATAATTTCGATACAATTGTATCCTATCTTTTTCTTTTTTTATCTTATTTTTCTTTATCTTATTCTTATAACGCTTTACATAATTTTCGAAAGCTAGGTAAAAAAAGAAATAAAAACGAACTAAATATGAAATATCTTTCATAAGGAACTGGTTTTCCATTCGTTTTATATATTGTACTCGCGATCCGCCCCGGTTAAGCTCGGGTAAATATAAATCTCTAGTTTAAAAATATAGCCTTATGTTATTTACTGAAAATGTAGCTATGTTTTACAAGTAAAATAATTTTTAAAATCGTTATCCGTAACAAACAGAATACTAATTTTTACTTCTTTATATATACTAATTCTGGCAGGTGCCCGCGGTACTGTCCGCTTTTCGTGTTCTATAAGTGTGAGTGAAAAAACAAATGAATGAAGAAAAATGATTGTTTTTATTAGCGAAAAATCTTCATAAGAGTAAATCGAAACGGAAAAAATGTACCATGGTGGTAGGGAGTTTTCCAAGCATGCCCGCCTGGGTAGCCACCACCCTCACTTCTGAAAAGCTGTCGCCAAACACCAATATTGTGTTCCGGCAGCATCACTTGAAAACCTGTAACTTTAGGCTTAGTGTGTTTACCATCCTGTACCAAACCGTCACTTAACATTAGGTGCGAGTCAAAGCACCTGGAGTGTATGGAGCAATGAGGAGCTTTTTGATGATATCTCTGAAACGGATTTACTGATTTCGGTGATTTTTTGTTTGGTCGTCTTTCGGATTTGAGAAGTTTCCTCGTGCATTGGAAAAAAAACTAAATTTAATTCAGCTACGAAGTTTGCTGGGACAGCTAGTTAACTAATATTTTGTGTGTGTGTGTGTGTGTTTTTTTACACGGTATAAGCTCTGTGCTTTGACCACAATCTCGGCTGATGTTAAGTGACGATCTGGTCCAGGATGGGAAACACACTAATCCTAGAGGTACTGGTTCTCAAGTGATGGTGCCGGAACACACCTATTGGTATTTGCTACCACCGTGCTATGGTTTCTGCACGATGTTTGCCTTCACCGAAAGCTCAGGCTGAACTTAGAGTTGAATAGGTGGTTTTGAACCCGCGTCCATTGACGCGTAATCCACTATCCACTGCGCCATCAACGCTTCATGTTGACAATTCAGAAAATATTATAGTTCGATTCTGCAGCGATTCGATTATAGCATCGTATTAAGGACAATATCTGTTCCGGTTAATCTCCAAAACGACTGGATCGATTTTGATGTGATTTTTTCTTGCAGATAGGTTTAGTTTAGGCTCCTTTTTTGGTTACAACAATACTACTCGATAAATTGTATTTCTTTGCCTAATGCCCATAGTAATATTAACAAGTGTGTATTTTTTTAGTAATGCAAGCAGTGTGTGAAAAATTGAAGTATGCATTAGTTTGTAATGTCAAAATAATAACTTCTTACTAAATACATATGAATGTATATACGATACCTCTATACCAAAAACATATATATTTTTTTAACTTTTGTCTGTACGTTTGTTACCGCTAATCTCCGGAACGGCTGAAACGATTTTGACGGGCACTTTTATGTTTTGAAAGTAATTAGGGGTTCGCGTAAAAAAATTAACACTCATGAAATTGTGAATAGAACCCGATTCAATGCACAATTTTACTGGCGGGTGTTTGAATTTGTGAGAAATATCTTTAATTTCTGTTAGTACTAAAAATAATTTCAGGAATATTATTAGGTTCCGTGTAAAAAAATTAAAAGTCATGTAATTATGAACACAACCATGATTCAATGGACAGCATCATCAAAACTATATTTTCCAATGATTATTTAAAAACTATTCTGTTCAATCATAAGACTTTCACTGCTGGACAAAGGTCTCCTCCAATAAGGGGGGGATTGTCATAATCGCCATGCTTGACACGCAAATTGGCGATCGTAGTAGGTGTTTGTAGTACTCAGAGGATGCTGCTGCCCGTTCTCTGGTGTATGTCCCTTAGTCGCTTTTTACGACATCCACGGGAAGATATGGGATGGTACTATTCTTAACCGGCACCAAACGGCATATCAAAAACTATTACGCAGTAAAGAAAATACGACACACCGCTAGTTTATGATATTTAGCCTAATTACTTTAAAACACACGCTCACACACGATATGAATTAGCGCCGTCAATTAATGCCCAATTTGGTAATGACTTTATTGAATGTTAAGATTCTTTCCTCTTGTCGTGTTTTATGTGAACATTGTACTGTAATAGAAAATATGGTATATGTCAAAAAATGATTTTACGGAAGAGATTTAAAGCAAGCGATGAAGTTATTTGAACGAAGAATATTTCTCCAGACTAACCGCAGAGACACGAGAGACTATTTTAACAAGACAGAAGCCAATTCTCAAAAGTGCCGTTTCACTTTATAGGTTTGAAAAAGGACCCTGATGAAGCTCAGACAAAGCCTTCAATGTCGGCGACTGAACGGAACCGCCGAATGAAGAGAAATGCTATAACCATTCTAGAAACGTCCACGGTGGTACCGTTCAAGTGGCACCGGCAGAATTACTTATGCTTCTACTGCCATTTCCATTTTAAAAACTCTGAATCCCTCAAAGAGCATACAGTTAACGAACACGCGAAATCTAACATCAAAGTCGCCGTCCTTTACTTGAGGAGAGACGAGAAGGTGAAAATTGACGTTTCGGATATCAAATGCAGACTTTGCGATGGTGAAATTGAAAATTTTAATCATCTCGTGGAACATCTTAAAGTGGTACACGGTAGAACATTCTCTGACGCCTGCGGTTACGGCCTAATACCGTACAAAATCAAAACGGACGAATACCAATGCGCAGTTTGTAACGAACAGTTCCAATATTTTATGAAACTCAACCAGCATATGAACGTGCATTACGGAAATTACGTCTGCGAGCTGTGCGGCAAATCGTTTCTAAGTCAGGACAGGTTGCGATGTCACTCTCTGAGTCACGGTAGCAGTTTCAAATGCAACGTGTGTACGGAGACCTTCGACAGTCTAACACGGAGAAATAACCACGAAGCGACAGTCCATAGTAAAAGCAAACGTTTCAAATGTTTCTTCTGCGCGGAGATATTCCAGAATTATACGCAGAGGAAACAGCATCACCGCGCGGCTCACAATCTGGCGAGTCAAGAGTTCAACTGTCCCGTATGCGACAAGGCGTTCCAGATAATGAGTAAAATGAAGGTACATTTAAAGGAGGTGCATATCAGGGAGAAGAACTTCGCCTGTTCGGTTTGCGAGCAGAAGTTCTTCTCGAAGTCGCACGTGCAGAAGCACATGGTGAAGCATTGCGGGGAGAGGGTGCATCAGTGTAAAGTTTGTAGGAAGTCGTATGCTAGAAGGCAAACCTTGCGCGACCATATGAGGATACACAGCGATGACAGAAGATTTATATGTTCAGTGTGCAGTCAGGCCTTTGTTCACAACACCAGCCTAAGGTTGCATGTGCGGGTACATCATCCGGATGTCATTAATGCGTAAATTTAAGATTTAGTTGGATTTTTTTTTAATTGAAAACTTCTTTTAGCGCCCTTGAGCGATTCTCGGTAGGGGATAACTTAGAGATTCGCGTTACCAATGCTATGACGTCACTCGTCAAGTGTGCCAAGTATAAGATGGCGTTTAAGTGGCGGAACTTTTGTGTTGGCGCATGTGAAAAATATATTCCCAGTTTTTGCAAAGTTTCAAGTTTTATCTTCTGTCGGCAGTTACCATGGTTGCCTAATTATTTTTGCAATTTTGTCGTTCCGAACGTCTTAACCGATTTCTAATGAACTCTGTCAATTCATAATAGTGTCAAGTATTTATTACATTATGATAATATTAAAGTTTTGTATATTTGGTAAAGTAATGCCCCAGTTAGTTCTGGATACGGTTATATTTTTCGATAGGACGTTCTAATATCCGATTAGGAATTCCGGAGCTTGATTCCTCCGTACAAACTTGTGACGTTTGATTGTAACTTATGAAGGTTTTCGTGTCTGCGAATTAGTTTTCGCTATAATCTTACATTATAATAGCTGTTCCGAGTAATAATACACAACTATAGCAATTCAAATAACCACTCGAGCCGTTTAAAATAAACATTTAATAAACAATGTTTATCGCCAGTGTAAGATTTTTGACAGTAAGATTTCATTAGATTTGGACTAAAGTTTTAAAATGCTTGCCAAAACTTTGTATTACCTTTTCTATCTTTTCTTTATTCGATAAACACTTTAAAGCAGATTTTTTTTTTGCCCACCAACATATAATTTTAAAATGAAATACCATATAAACAGTTTGTTTTTATTTCTGATATTGTGTCTTTAGTAATGGTACGAGAGTGTAGGTATTAGGACGTGTGTGCGAATGTTGTATGATTACATTATGAATTAGCTGGTGCCCTGGAATCTGCCCGCGTTTCATATGTTCTTTAGGTGTGAGTGAGAAAGTGATAGATAACCTAAAAAAAAAATAAATGAATGAAGAAAAATGAGTCTTAACTTTTTTTAATAGCGCGGTAAAAATGTACATAAGAGTGAATCGTTAAAAAAATGAAAAAGGTTCGATGAAATCCAAAGAATAAATAGCCTATTGGAAAAAATCCGCATCGAGTGGTAGTAGTCCCATCCCGATATGCTGAGTAGTTTCAAGGTGATTGCGCGTCAAAGGGACCCCTTTTCCTTTTACATAATCTATTAGTGAAAGTGGTTAATGACAAGAATAATAAGTTATTGAACTTCGTTTATCTTATATTGTTTTATCAAGTCGACTATATTTAAACTTTACGTTGGTTTAATAAATTAATTAGGAGCATTAAAGTGTCAAAATGCCATGTGTAATTAATTCTGTTAGAGAAACAAACCCAAATAGAATAATTAGAATCAGTTTTAAACCGAAATTATTTATTCCTGTTTTTAACGACAGTTGTTGTAAAGACATTCATTAATTTCATTCAGACAGCATATGGGTCGGGACGACGGCGGACCGCGAGCGCGATGTTACTATAGAACACGTTGCGAGCCGACCGCGACAACTGTGTGTGACGTGTTTTATACTAATTAGTATGTTACAACTGTAAACTTCGCGCTCGCGTCCCGCCGTCGTAGCTGTTTGGCGAACCTTTAAAGTTTATAACTGGTCATTATATTTTTACTTTTTTAGGATTTTGATCTGTCTAACAAACGTATTAGGAGTCTTTGTAAAATGTTAGTCGGTTTCTACAAAAAAAAAAATCGTCAGAGCTGTTTAATGACTCTTTATTCATGTCTTTAATATTTGTGTCATGTTGTTTTTGTGGTTGAAAAGATCTCGTACATAAAGAATAAAGTCCGCTTTGTTACAACTGCTTATCCGTACTGGTTCTACCTAATAAACTTTAAATGTACCCTTTTATATTTACCAATTTTTAAAGAACCTTCTTTTTTAGCAGAAAAGTATTTCTTTTTCAAATGTTTTTTTGTTTTGCAATAATGAGGGTACATTTACAGTCTAGAATATTTTCTTTTCAGGTATAAAACGAAGGAAATATAAAGGTAGTGAATCGTCCTCGATGAAGAGGAGAAAGAATCTCCAAATTCTGTTCAACAATACCTCGATCATACCGTTTAAGTGGCGCGGGAAGTACCTCTGCTTTTACTGTAGTAAAGATGTGGTGGAATATTCAGAGCTGAGGAAGCATACGAAATCACATGGTACTTGTTCCACGAAAGACCACTCCTTGAAGGTGCTCAAAGGTGGTCAGAACATGGAGATCAAAATCGACGTGTCAGATGTTACTTGTGATATTTGCAGCGAACCGTTTCCTAACTTCGACGAAATTTTGAACCATCTGTACGTAAAGCACAAGCTCGAGTATGACAGAGGAGTTGATATGGCCATTGAGGAATACCGATTAGCCGACCTGACATGTCTGGTCTGCGGTGAAAGATTCACTTATTTCGGATATTTAGTGTCCCATGTGAATAATATCCATCCTAAAAATTGCCTCGTCTGCGACGATTGCGGTCAGAAGTTTAACAAGAGACGTGATCTGTTCTCTCATATGAAGAATTACCATCGGGAAGGCGGGTACCAGTGCGAAATGTGCCCACAGAGCTTCACTTCGCTAAACATTCTGAGGAAACATAGGAGTAACCGCCATATGACTAGATGCGGGATCTGTCAGTTGAAGCTTCCATCGGCCGCTTTGAAACAGAAACATATTGACATGGAGCACCCTGATGATGGCTCGCTCCAGTGCGATAACTGTGATAAAGAGTTCCACACGAAACAAGGACTTCGTATGCACGCTCGTAAATGTAAAGGCGATGGAGACTTCTTCGAGATCGCTTTCAAAAAGGAGGACTACACGATGGATTTGGACCAGAATTACGATCAGCTCGTCAAAAGGCCAAGCGTGAAACAAATCAGAGAGAACATAGTCATCGTTGTCAACATGTCGACAGCGATACCTTTTAATTTTTACAAGAATAAATTTAACTGCTTTTATTGCTCCAAGGACTTCCCGGATTCGGATGCGATGCGGGAACATACCGTTTTGGAGCATCCTGTGTGCGATGTCAAGCAAAAGTGTATACGGAAGTGTCGCGAGTCAGTCGCATGTGTCAAAATCGATATTTCGTCCTTAGCTTGCAAAATTTGCTTCGAATCGATGTCCGATTTGGACAATCTCCTCGATCACCTAATAGGAAAACATGACGCGAATTACGATAAATCGATCACCACTTGTCTCCAACCTTACAGATTGATAAAAGACCACATGACTTGCCCTAATTGTCCAGGAGAGACTTTCAGATTCTTTGGGACCTTACTAAAACACATGAACAAGAAACATACGAACAATAACATCATATGTGTGTACTGCGGGGAGACGTTTAGGAGAGACCAGAACTTGAGAGTTCATATCTGGAGGCACCATAGGGACGGGAGATTCAAATGCAACATATGCGGGGCTGAATGTAATATACCTTCAAGGTTGTACATGCATATGGCCAAAGCGCATGGAGTTCGTGCTGCGAAATGTCCTAAATGCCCAGAGAGCTTCGCCACGCAGTATCTAAGGCAGAAGCATTTGATAGACGTCCACGATTCTGGGCATAAGTGCTCGTACTGCGGGAAACTCTTCACGAGGAATTCCTTCATGCGTGATCATGTCAGGCGGACGCACCTCAAGGAGAAAAACGTCGAGTGCTCAATATGTAACATGAAGTTTTTCAATAATATCCTATTAAGAAGGCATATGGTGAAACACAGCGGAGAAAAAAACTTTCATTGCGAAGTTTGCGGCGAGAGATTCTTCTGGAGAAAGAGCCTCAGGACTCACATGGTTAGGCATAATAAGCATCTAGGCGCGATGCAGATGTAATAATAGTCAAAATAATGTTTTATCGTGTGCCATAATGTATGTGAAAATAAAATTAGCAGGATAGTCTTAGAGATCACATTATTAGCAAGTCGTTGGTGCGATTCCAAGCTTTACCATTTGTCAGTCGTGTATGTGACGTTGTTAGGTTTTTCGGAAATATTGAAATACGTTTGAATTCATTAAGCTCCTAAATTAAGGACTAGTCAATTATATTTTTATTATGTGTAGGGACTTTTTATGCATGAGAGAGAGATTGTCATCTTTAGCCACAAAATTGGTAAACGTATAATTACCAGAAGCTGCATTGATATGAATTGTCTTAGCTCCGTTTGATAGTCCTCATATTTACTTTCATATTTTCTTTTAGTAGAAACTACATACTTCATATTCTCTGTAGATTTTTTCAAGTCAACTATCAATTTACATCAATTTATACAGTTTATCCTATCCTATTCTACGTCATAAAGACTTTTCTACATTGTTTTTCAGCTATATAAACTAAATATCTATACAAAATGGACATGAAACGAGACCACAAAAGAAATTTTACAGAAGGGTACATTTCCTTCCAGATGTGCCGGCAAAGATGAACAGTGCTAATTACTACAGAAGGAAGAACCTGCAAATACTGTTTAACAATACCACATTGATACCGTTTAAATGGCGAATGAAGTACATGTGTTTCTACTGCGGTAGCGATTTAGGGGACTATAGTGAGCTTAAAAAGCATACTAAAGGACATGGCGATTGTTCTGACAGTGATAGGGCCATCAGGTTGGTCAAAGCGCCCGACAGTGAGGTCAAAGTAGACGTTTCAGATTTAACTTGCGAGATATGCATGGCACTCTTTGAAAACTTTGATGAAATCGTCACGCATTTGATCGGAGACCATCATCTTCCTTATAATAGAGACGTAGATCTAATGATCACAACATACAGACTGTCTGATCTCAAATGTCTCTCCTGCGAACGGAGCTTTAGGTATTTCCGCCAACTCGTCACTCATATGAACAACGAACACCCTATTAACTGCTTCCTATGTCATGAATGTGAGCAAACATTCAATAAGAAGCGAGATCTTGATCACCACGTTAGAGTTTATCATAAGAAGGTGTATTCGTGCGTGAAATGCTTTGAAACTTTCGCTTCAAACTCTGAACTTCAGCATCATCGTAGGAATGCGCACGTTTCTACGTGTAATATCTGTTTTAAGACTTTCTCTTCTGAGGTGCAGAGGTTGGGGCATATGAAACGCGATCACGACACCGATGGCGCTGAATGCGGCTTCTGTCATAAAATTATGACCACCAAACAAGGCTTTCTACGCCACGCGGCACAGTGTACAGTCAAAGAGCTAAAACACTCCGGGACAATTGTTGTAGAAGACGACGATAGGAAACAGTCTGTTAAAGAGATTAGGAACGATGTCGCTTGTATACTCAACAAGTCAACAGCTTTACCCTTCAAATATTTCATGAATAGGTTTAGATGCTTCTACTGTTCGAAGGATTTCCCGCGGTGTGATAATTTGAAACAGCATACGGTCGCGGAACACCCTCACTGTGACATCACTTTTAAATCTATGAGTCTCCGTAACAGATATGAAGGGATGCAAATTAAAGTTGACACCTCCAGTCTATCTTGCAAACTTTGCTTTCAAACGTTAGACAACTTGGAAAGTTTACATGAGCATTTAACGTCAGAACATAAAACTCGACTCAACAAATCCGTATGTAACCATATGCAAGCTTTCAAATTGATTGAAGATAATTTCCCATGCCCGTTTTTTTGTGGTGAAGAGTACAGATATTTTAGTTTGCTTTTAAGGCATGTCAGTAGAACGCACACTGATAATAAATTTATATGTACGTACTGTGGTAAATCCTTTAGAACGAATCCGAGCCTGAGGGCGCATGTTGTAAGTTGGCATAATAGCTTTGGGAGGTACAAGTGCGACTGTGGGCTGGTTTTTACAACGAATAATAATCTAAAAGTGCATATGGGGAGAGCTCATGGCACGAAAGTTGTCCAGTGTACCGAATGCCCGGAGAGGTTTACAACGCATTATTGGATGAAGAGGCACATGTTGGAAGCTCATGGTGCTGGTTACAAATGTTCATATTGTGGTAGGGCTTACGTTAAGAACTCTGCAATGGTCAATCACGTTCGGCGGTTCCACTTAAAAGAGAGAAACGTTGAATGCTCCGTATGCTTTGAGAGGTTCTTTGACGCGCAACGCCTGAAGACCCATATGGTGAAACATGTCGGGGAGAGAAATTTCCACTGTGATATTTGTGGGAAAAAGTTTTTGTGGAAGAAAAATCTAAGAGGACATATGTCGTCACACAATAAACTTGCTACTAGCCATAGTTAATATTGATTTTTATGTTAATAAACGGTATAACATTTGTAGAAAAAAAATCTTAAAGTATACCCTAATTTTTCGAACAATTCTTTTGCTGGACTTTTAGGCAAAATTACTCATTATTTTATGGCCGAATAGGCCGTATAAAATGTTTGGAAGGTCTCGAGAAGAAACCAGTTTAATGGTTAATTTATGGAATTTGGTTGAGGAGTTGAGATTGATATCACAGCACAACTACAGACTACAGCGAAAAACGTTTCTTTTCAGATGAATACGGGCCCTACGAAGGGTGTACATCTGAGCGTCGAAGGAAAAACTTGAAAACTCTCTTCAACCATACAACCGTAATGCCATTCAAATGGCGTGGGAGGTACTTATGCTTCTATTGCGGTAAAACTTATACGGAATATGTGGAGTTCAAAAAGCACACCAAATCACACGGACCTTGTACCACGAAAGATTATTCCTTGAGAATGATAAAGGGGAATCATGTTGAAATAAAGGTCGACGTGTCGGAAGTGGCTTGTGATATTTGCATAGAGCCGTTCGAAAAACAATCTGTCAGTGAAATCGTCGATCACCTGATCATGGAACACAATTTAGAATACGACAAAAGCATAGATATTCCATTCCAGGAGTATAGACTTGAGGATTTTCGTTGTCTATTTTGTGAACAGCAATTTTCTTACTTCGGATATTTAGTGAACCATGTCAATAACGCCCATCCGCAGAACAGTTACATATGCGACGAATGCGGTGTTAGTTTCAACAAGAAGCGGGATCTGGCGTTACATTTCAGGAACTACCATCGACAAGGTGGCTACCCTTGCGACCAGTGTTTACAAACTTTTGAATCTTTTCACCTGTTGCGTCGACATCAGAACAACCACTTTCGACAGTGTAATAATTGCGGACTGCGTTTTGCGTCCCTTACGTACCTACAGAAGCACATGCAAATTGACCATCCTGACAATGGTAGTTACAAGTGTAATTACTGCTCTAAGGAACTTCATTCCGCTCAGGGCTTAAACCAGCATAGGAGCAAATGCAAAGTGAAGCTTCTGGCTTTAGATGTACCGAGCAGTCTTCCATTTGAAAACGTAGAGGTCAAGAAGAATTTGAATTTAAAACAAATGCGGCAAAATATTCAGTGCATTTTGAATATGTCGACAGCGACTCCTTTTAAGTTCTTTTCGAAATTCACTTGCTTTTACTGCTCGTCGAAGTATGTCGAATTTGAAGAGTTGAGAGATCATACCGCGTCGGAGCATCCAGTATGCGATTTGAAGTCGAAATATATGAGCAGATGCAAGGGGGAACGTGTGATGGTGAAGATTGACGTGTCAGTTCTTTCGTGTAAAGTGTGTTGCGTGCCTATCGCCGACTTGGATACTTTAGTGGACCATCTGATAGCGGAACACCAAGCGAATTACGACAAATCTATAAAGGGTTGCGTAGAACCATTCAGAATCGTCAGAGACATTATCCCGTGCCCCATTTGCTCGACCGTGTTTCGATACTTCAGCACCCTCCAGCGACATCTAAACACCGTTCATAGCAATAATAACAGGATATGTGACTTCTGCGGTAAAACCTTTAGAAACGTCACTAATCTGAAAGTTCACATCTCATATACACACATGGGATCTTGCGAGTGCCACATTTGTGGGGCTAAATACAAGAATCAATGGTGCTTAGCGAGACACAAAGCGAAGCATCACGACGTGAAAGAGTACAAATGCTCGAAATGCCCCGAACAGTTCCATTCGCAATACCAGAAGCAGAAGCACATGATCAAAGTCCATGACGAAGGTCACAAATGCAACTTCTGCGGCCGCATGTTTACCAGGAACTCGTTCATGAAGGACCACATACGAAGGACCCATTTCAAAGAGAAGAACGTACCGTGTTCGGTTTGCAATGAAAAGTTCTTTGACAATTACTTGCTGAAGATGCATATGGTTAAACATGAAGGCGAACGGAAGTTTACCTGTGAGATATGCGGGAAAGCGTTTCTAAGGCGTAGCAATTTGAGTTCTCATAAAGAGATGCATAAGAAGTATGGACATTTATAGGAAATAAAGCTTCTCTTAGGATTATTTATTAAGGTTTAAATTTTTTCGCTGACAGACTTTAAAGAGGAATATAAAGAATCACTGTTTCACTATGTGATTGAATCCAAAATCCAAAATAGATGACATTGTTTGAAGGATTGCCATAGAACATAGACGTTCTGGAATATCATTGGGGAGGGCTATGTCTAGCGAAAACGTCTTTCAGCTGAGATGAACTTTTTTTTCGTAATTTTTTTTAAAACTATGTAACTGCATATAAGTGTGATGTTTGATTGTGTACTGTTTGTGACGCAAATGGAAATGTTCGTATGAAATATTCTAGAAATTTCTTTAGTGCTCCTTTAGATTCAATGTGTGATGGTTATTTATGACGTAGAAGTGTCATTCTAGGAACGATAGTTTGAGGTTTGATCACCTTTAGGGTGATTTTGATGGTTTCTGAAACAATATGGCCGCGGGATTTTGAGAATCTCTGTATTTTGTTTTCGACTGCAATATTTAAGGTTTGTTTCTGACGTGTTCGTATTTCGACCAATCAACGCCCGGGATTTTTTACCGCTGGGCCGGGATTGGTAGTTCCTTTGTTTTTTAATGAACTCCCGATCAAGGATTGTATCGTCTCTAACGAGTTATAATCAAAGATCTGATACAAGGACTGAAATAATTTAAGAAGGCGTAGTAGGATTTGTTAATTTGTAACAATACATTTTTTTTTTACAGAGTTATTGTTTATTCATACTATATTATGTTAATTTCGTGTAAGCTGGCAATCAATAACAGCAGTTAAAGTATACAATGAAACGTAAAAAACTGTGTCGATTGTGTAATTAACTCGTATGACGTCATGTTGTTAGTTGGTACTATCGACAAAAAAAGTATGTTGTAAATAATGTCTTTTCTATTATTTCATTCAAAATGATAACAGATGGCATATTTAGTTGCATTTGCGTGGATAAAATGGACTGTGTCGGTTTTGCTTTTCCATCAAATGTCATAGCTCCAATGTTTACTACTCATTCAATGCAATAGTCATTGCTCGCGCATACAACCAATTCTATATGAAGTATATACAATTTGCCTTTCTATACTGCCCCGATGCTAAAATGTATTTACCCTTTATGGTCATGAACTTTTTGTTTCTTCATTTTAGTAGCTAGTGTACTTTTTGACGTTGAATGTATTTATTATCTTTTCTTCTATACATTCTGTGTCCAAATACGACGATTAAATTCATTCATTCATTTTTGGTGTATACTGGATAAGTTTGATTGTTTTTCCTAATCAAATATACTTGTACGTCATTCTTGACCAATGTTCAAACTACACATTTTTTTTACTTATTTATTTATAATCCATTACAATTTCTATTATATTTGTAATCTATTTAGAATTTATATTTAAAATACATACGTGTTAATATTATGTATTATAAATGTATTATCTCATTAGGTAAAGTACAATAAATTATATTAAATAATGTTTGTTTTATTATTTCTTATTACGTTTAGTTCAGGAATTCCAATAGTTATTCCCAAAGATGAATGAAGTGAGTCAGGACTGTCTGCATTCGGAAAGGTCCTGGAGTTGTAATAAATTCAAAATGGTTGCCTCATATTATGAAAGGTGTGCAAAAATGACGTGATAAGTTTGGCGCATTATTAAAGAGATTTCTAATGTTTTTTTAATACGATAACCATATTATTACGACTGTTTATTTATTTACGAGAACCCCTTTTTATTATTACAATTGTTCAATATATTTTGGATTCTACATGTGAAAGTATCTATCTGCTAGAAGATTTCATCCGATGTTAAGTGGCCATGTGATCGAAGATGGAAAACATATTGTGACATTGAAATCCTGTTACAGAAAAACATAAATAAGTACCTACTTTTGTGAGAGAAGATGGTAGTTAGCAAGGTTTTGACAAGAAACACATTACTAGAGACTAGAAAACTTTTTTAAACTGGTTTATGTCTCAAGTTAATTTGTCGCGCATTAGAAATAGAAACACAAACGAACTATGCAATTATTTCAGATTGAATACTGAAGATGCGTAAAGAGATAATTATAGAAACATGTACAAGTGGATAACAAAAGTGTGTTAGGTATACAAAACAGTATGCTAAAACTAGTCTCTGGAATGAATACTTAATATGCTAATTTATCTTTTTTAAGTTTTATTCTTCTATCAGAGAATATATCGTAGTATATGTGTTGATAAAACATGTTGTCGTCTGTATGATTACTTAAAATTATAAATAGGTAGTAATCATGAAATTATTTGCATGCATACAGGGTAATACTTAAAAATATTGATGACTGTATGAAAACGACCAGACTTATATCCAAAAGTAGATAGTTTAAATAATAGTATTTGCCAGCCAGTAAAGAACTTTAACAATCGAGATCCAAAAAACGACTACGACAACTTGTTTAAGATTTTATAATCTTAATGCTTATGCAATGAATTTAATAAACACTGCCCAGTAAAGGTTGTTATTGACAGAAAAAAAGTCAATGGGCAACTAAAGGAATAAGAAAAAGTAGAGAGTGTTTATCATCATCTCCCTACCCTTTTCTCATTTTGATAGAGAGTGTTTATATGAACTATATTATAGAAAGTCACTACCTACTAATTCATCATTTCATGCTTATGTCAGGTAATATTCAAAAACTTTTAAACGTGTATGTATGGAAGCTAAAGCAACATTTTTAGGAAATAAAGTTCTCGAGTCTAAAAATAAGGCGATTGTATTGCGATATCTCAAGGAACAATATCTATGAATCAGTGAACGAGAAGCATAGAGTAAGCGAGACAAGCCCGTGAAGTAAATACGCAACATTTCATTTCAGGTGACAAATTAGATAATGAGGATGACGAAAATAAGAAAATGGAATTATCTCGAAAGTTGTCGATAAAGCGAAGGAATGTTGAGAGCGTCTTGCAGTATAGTACCGTGACTCCGTTTATATGGTACAAGGGTAAATACCGATGCTTTTTCTGCACCGAGGATATGAAAGATCCGACCGTATTGCGTCAGCATACGGCGAGCTGCAACCAGCTCGCTAATCTCGAACTAGTGGTCTTCGATCGGACGAAGAACAACAGAAATCGGGATGCCGCCGTTAAAATTGACGTCACCGACATATCTTGTAAACTTTGCCCCCAAGCGATCCACAATTTAGATCAGATGATTCAGCATTTAACAGTCGCTCATGATATTGAATACGATATAAGCGTCCCAAACTGTCTTCTCCCATTCAAGCTAGACAAGGACAAACACATATGCCCAACGTGTAATATGCAATTCGTTTTCTTCGAGTGTCTTCTACGGCATGCCAATAAGGAGCATTTGTCGCATCAGTACATTTGCGATATATGCGGTATGAGTCTCCAAGGGGAGAGTCATTTAAAAATACACTACAGACATTATCATAGGGAAGGTGGATATACGTGCGAATTCTGTGAAGTCAGTCTCGCTACTTTGTCTAAGAAGCTTCTGCACGAGAAGAAAGTGCACTCTGTTAATTTACTCACTTGTCCACAATGCCCGGAGAGATTTATAAGTCCTTATATAAAGAAGGTGCATTTGGCAAACGTTCATGGTATAGAAGAACTGAAAATCAAATGCCTGTACTGCCCTAATGTTTACCCTCAGGAGAGTATAATGTTGAGGCATGTGAGGCGAGTGCATTTGAGAGAAAAGAACGTTGAATGTGACGTATGCGGTGAGAAATTCTTCGGTCCTTACGATGTCAAAATGCATATGGTGAAACATAATGGGGAGAAGAAAACAGTTTCACACGAACAATTGGAAGCGATAGGATTGCAAAATGATGCGACAGTGGACGAAGTCAATGGTCCTGAAATGGTGAATATGGAAATACTTAAAGGCGGCTTAGAGCCCGATGAAGCGACAGAGGAATATATTATTTGATTTTTAATATTTTCATACAATTGGGGATGCTTCTATTCGTTAATTAATACTACTTTAGGAATATCCCTTGATAATTTTAATGTAGGTTTTTCGATTTAGACTACATAGCTCACTACAGTTTTTCCTATTTCTCATATGATCAGTAAACCAACTACGTTCGCAACGAATGCGGTGTTAGTGTCAATAAGAAAGCGTTGTATTTTAGATAGTGCGATCGACTATCGATAAGATGGTGATCCGACGAATGCTGACAACTTTAGAATATTTTCATCTTTTACGTTGACAATAAAGTATTTACTTTCGATAGTAAAATAATTGCGTACTGTGTTTTGTTTTTCCTTATTTACCTAACAAGACATGTGATTAGATCATTCTGAGAATCAGTGGCGGCGCAAGGCGTGGGCGTCCGCCTACGTCCTCGCGGTGACGAGGGGACTTGCGTCAGAGCCCCCAAATATATATTTATTTATTACATATCATTATATATTACTAGCTGAATGCTTGCTGGTTGGAGAGGGGGGGGGGGTATGGGTCCTCGCAAAATCTACTTCGCCCACATCAAATCATAATCTTGCGCCGTCACTGCTGACAACCTAAACGACAAGTGTAACTATTCTAAGGATCTTATTTCTGCTTAAGCAAATAAGTAAATGTTAAAGGCTTGTTGCTGTTTGACGCAATAATTACAAAGAGAGTTTGGTAAAACTGGATGCACGCAAATATTCCTTTCTGGATACTACATTCGCTTTTCTGACATTCTCTAGTTGTTATTTTGGGTATGTTTAACTTTTAAAATATTTCCATACTTTTTACCACTGCGACGGGATTGTTTTTATTTCTATATTCGATCATATTCTTTTAAGAAATGATTTACATTATTTACAAGTCGTTTTTTTTGGTAGTAGCTATATGATAACTTATGACACTCCACGTAATTATAACTACTGGATACTCTATTCGTTACCCACAAAATTAGCATAACTATAAAAGTTTGTAGGAACCACACTAGTGGGGCAATATGGAATACTCAGTATGATCATGAAACATTTTTGTTTCACTGTATTGATCTCACAATTATTATTAAATGCCTAAGCGTGTGTCGCAATTATCCACCGCCCGTATATACGCGCGCGCCATATAAATTCGAGCATTGTTAGCGTGAGATTGTGAGGTTACCTTTGAGACCATCTCTTTCCACGAGTACTACTTGCCCATAGAGCCAGACGGTGATACCTTACCTTACCATACCTTTGAAATAGCCACATTTTGTAATAATAAAGAAAAATATACTCTTAGATATAAAAACATTCGCTATCATTTTATAAAAATAAATGATATGTCATTATGTCTGTTTTTTCCGTCTTTAGTAAAATTGTAAATAATAATTTTGACATAATTTGTAGGGCAACGCTTTCTAAAAGTTTTTGTAACGTGAATCCTCAAGAGCCAATACCACGAAAGAGTGAACAAGATGCATAGAGTAAACGAGAAAGGCCCTTGAAGTAAAATACACGACGTTTCATTTCAGGTTACAAATTCAATAACGAAGACGACAAAAATAAGAAAATGGAAATAGCTCAAAAGTTGTTGATAAAGCGGAGGAACGTTGAGTACGTCTTGCAGTACAGTAACGTGACACCGTTCATGTGGCACAAGGGCAAGTATCGATGCTTCTACTGCACCGAGACGATGAGAGATCCTATCGTTTTGCGTCAACATACGGCGAATTCCCATCAGTTCGCTAATCTCGAACTGGTAGTCTTTGATCGGACAAAGAACAACAGAAATCGAGATGCCGCCGTAAAGATTGACGTCACCGACGTATCTTGCAAACTTTGCCCCCAAGCAGTCCACAATTTGGAAGAGCTAATTCACCATTTGATAATAACTCATGATGCGGAGTACGATATGAGCGTTCCAAACTGTCTTCTTCCCTTCAAGCTAGATAAGGATCAACCAACATGCCCGACGTGTAATATGAAATTCGTTTTCTTCGAGTATCTTCTACGGCATGCTAATAAGCATCACTTGTCACATCACTACATCTGCGACGTATGCGGTACGAGCTTCCAAGGGGAAAACCATTTAAAAATGCACTACAGATACTATCATAGGGAAGGTGGATACACTTGCGAGTTCTGTGGAGTCAGTCTCGCCACTTTATCCAAGAAGATTTTACACGAGAAGAATGTGCATTTAGTCAATTTACTCACTTGTCCTCATTGTCCGGAGACCTTTAAAAGCCCTTATCTGAAGAAGCTGCATTTGGCGAACGTACACTGCGTTGAAGAACTGAAAATCAAATGCCCGTACTGCCCTAAGGTTTACCCACAGGAGAGCATAATGTCGAGGCATATGAGACGAGTCCATTTGAGAGAGAAGAACGTAGAATGCGAGGTCTGCGGTGACAAATTTTTCGGTCCTTATGACGTTAAACTGCATATGGTGAAACATAACGGTGAGAAGAAATTCGTATGCGCGATTTGCGGCAAGAAATTTTCAAAGAAGAGTAACTTGAATGCCCATGCGGTGCTGCATACAGGGCAGAAGTTGTATTCTTGCACGCTTTGCAATAAAGCGTTCACGCATCAAGGCAACCTGAAGATGCACATAAGGAATTTACACGAACAGTTCGAAACGATCGAACAGAATGATGCGGTGATGGACGAGCTTGATGACGGCGAACTGGTGCAGTTGGAAGTTATTAATGACGGCCTAAACACGGATGATGTCGCTCAGGAATATATTCTTTGATTGCTAACGTTCCCTGATAATTCCGGCCTAGGGTCTACCTAATTGGTAACGAAGTGAATTGTCAGTTTGTGATTTCAGTTAAGGAAGTTTAATGGTGATTTAGGAAAATAGTGAAAAAGTACATTACCCTCTGCTCATTATAACCGTGCGTAGTGATTAAACACAATGTATATTGTAATATAGACAAAATTGAATTCCTGATTGAAGTTTTCCTGTAGCCGTTCGATTGTGACTCATTCAAGCTGAAGTTTGTCAACTAAATATATTTATTCTGTCATCTTTATAGCGAAATCTTACATGTATTTATTCTAAAAATGGATATAATAAATTATTCCAAACACATGAATTCTAATATTTTATATCACTTTGTCATTTTAAATTTAAACAACATGTGATGCCATTATTAAATCCACGTAGTTCAGTATTTTGCTTTCCCTTAACTACTAAGTACTGGTTCCGTTGATATCTTTATTGTAATCTTTCTATGGCATAACCTCTTAAACAACGATATTGATAAATCTTTTTTAATCGTTTATCATTAGACAAGACTTTAGGTCTCGGAACTCGGAAGACTAATTTTCATAAGATTGGCCTCGCTACGTTTGGCCTCTGACCTATGATGTGAATTCGATGGTTTTTGCATGTCGGTTCGTTCTATTGTGAACCTTGTGCTAGTTAAGGGCCAGTATTGCGTAAGCATCAATGGGGAGTCTACGGCTTGGTTATTTTTAATTACATGGAGACGGGAAGTCTGAATGGTTCAAAAATGTTAGAAATTCTGCTTAATCTTTGGTTCGCTTCTTACCAATTCCCGGCTGAGTGCCTTAAGCGTTTGCCACAAAGCTCGGATGTAGCTGTGAAGTCAACCTTTAGGCTTTCAGATCGACAGCATGAGTCAATTTGAAAAAAAAAATGACAATATAAAAATGTATGTTTAGTATAGAAATATAAATAATTGATATCTAAGACATGGTAAATGAAAAATAAGACGTGCAACATAATATTATTTAATATAACTATAATTGGACGGGTCACGTTTTGTTTGTTGTTGGCGACATGGGGGTCGAAGTGTTTGTTATAATTGGTGATTACGTAAGCAAATTATAAATGTTTTCTGACCGTTATTCATAGATGGTGCTATTATTATTTATTTATCGTAATTTGGACTGTTCTGAAACATTGCAAGGGACCGGGACGCCTGAATTCCGCGTGAGCAAAGTCGCGAGCACAGCTAGTATAAATCTAAATGTGTTATTTGGACCCTAATAACCGATAAAGTGTAAACCTACGCGATCACTATTGTGATAAAAGGGCAGTTAAATTTAGACTATATTTTTTTTAAAACAATATGGAAAATTATAAGTTGCTATGGATATTTTAATTGGTTTTTGATAATTTTATAACACTGATTGACCTAGGATTTTTTTTCAAACATTGATAGAATTAATCTAAAATTTTAAGATATGTAACATTTTAGTACGTAATGTCTTTGATTGGAAACTGGCTTCGTTGTAAAAGTGTTTGCTTTTCAAAATCAATTCGGGTAAATACTTTTTTTTTTGTATGGCAAGGCCTGAAGGCAAGCATACATATTTAACTACTGGTCAAAAACTCAATTACTCCCATTTTTTTAATGAATAGGAATCTTCTGCCAGTTTTCTTAGTGTTAGTTCAGCTCTTTATATTTTGCATGGTCGATCATAACGTTGTCTCCTGGAGATAAGGGTACAAACCAAAGTCATTTTAATTTAGCGCACTATGAAATGACATAATGAAATAGTATGAAAACTTGAAGATTATGTGTGTAAAATATATTTTAGAGATCAAAACAGAAATGTAATTGTGATATTGCATGACGATTTCTGGCTACCTCTATTTCAATATGCTTTAAATTACATCTTTACAAATCGTTTTCCTTACAGGAGAACGTAGAGGTGGTCAGAACTCTGGCAAAGAGAAAAAGGTTGATGACACATCTTTGCCGGTCTGCGAAACCACTAGAAAATCCGGCGGTTTTACGGCGAAACAGAAACTTCAAATAATGCGAGACAACGCTCTCCAAGTGCTAACTAAATCGACGGTTATGCCGTTTCGATGGTTGAAAAGTTCTTACCGCTGTTTCTATTGCTACGAGATATTTCAAGAGGTGTCCGATTTAAAGGACCACCAAATCCTACACACGGGAGACGAAGTGAAACAACAGGCTATGAGCAATTATTGGGAACCGATGATTTACGTGGATATATCGAATCTATCGTGTAAATTGTGTCCCGAACCGCGTATCGATCTTTACGAGTTGATAGATCACTTGATTGCGAAACACGATGTTTCATACAATAAAGATGTTGGAATTTGCATGGTACCATTTAAACTAGAAAGCTTTTCGGTGTCCTGTCTAGCCTGCGGTGCGAGCTTTTATACTTTTGGTCCGCTGCTCCATCATACTAACAAGGACCATAAAGGGACATCGGCTATTTTGTGCGATGTCTGCGGGCAACATTTTAAACACGTGAACTTGTTAAAGCTACACGTAAAATCTGTACACGAGAACACGGGGCTACTTTGCCCCGAGTGCGGCGAGAAATGCGAGACAAAGGCAAAGTTGAAGACCCATCAGAAAAACCAGCACGAGATCGACAAGAAGTACAAGTGTTTTGGTGTGCTCGTTGACTTTCCAGAGTCATTATAAAAGGTCTCGGCACATGGCGTCGGAACATAAGAATCGTCAGGAGATCAAATGCTTGCACTGCCCGAAGACTTTTGTCTTCAGAAGTATGATGATGACGCATTTGCGAGACACGCATCTGAAAGTGAGGAACTATACGTGTGGAGTTTGCGGCTGGAAAGCGTTCAACACGAATCGCTTGAAGAACCACATGTATAAACACAGCGGGGAAAAGAATTTTAAGTGTGACTTATGTGATAAAGCGTTTTCTACGAAGAAGATTATGAGGGCTCACTTCGCGAGAATGCATAAGAGCCCACATCAGCAGCCTCAGATTATGCACTACGATAACGCTTACGTGGGCCAGTAAAGATATATTTGAGAGAGTATTATTGCTATTAAGTAGATTGTAGTACATTAAATAACTTACGTTATGTTATTTAAGTCCCTGATCTCTGTCCGATTTATTATTGCACTACGCTTCAAGAATCTCTGTATTATCCAATTATAAGGGATGGAACATCTTCCGTGTGAAGGAGTTTCTAGTTCGATTCCTGATTAAAATCTATAATTAGGTATAACTTTAGGCAGTTTTTCGAGGTGTTTGTTTAATTCTGTCTTTCTTCTTTTACGAGTATACATATATAAGATAAAATTTTGTCTTAAAAGTTGCACTTACATTATAAGTTTTTACACAAAATTGCGTATTTTTGTTTTACCATAGATAACATAGTTATCACCTTTTTTAATATTTGTGTGTTTAAATACAATGCAGTTTATTTGTGCATCTCTAAATCTCTAAATTTTATCTTATTATTTGCGTGCAATAATATGTGCTGTCAATATATATTTATGGCTAGTCTGTGGAATTTATTTTTTGTCTTAATACATTATACTCGTACATATGACAAAATTTGTTTTAGTTAGTTTTAGTTTTAGTTAAATATAATTTGATTGTATTATTAAATCCCCTAAAAGGTTGACTATATATTTCCTAAAAATAAAACTTGAAGAAAGCAACAAGCTTTTAAGAAGACAAATTTTTCTTTCAGACACACGCGATGAACGAAATCAAAGACAGATTGAATTTACACGACAGAATAAAAGATCAAAACTCGTCAGAAACAACAAGAAATTTCCCATAACGTTGGAGAAACAAATTTCTGGTAAAGAAAAACGATTAATAATGAGGGAGAACGTAACAGAGCTATTGTCGAAATCAACTTTAATGCCGTTTCGTTGGTTGAAGAGTTCGTACAGATGTTTCTATTGTTACGAAGTATTTAAGGAGCCGAAGGACTTGAGATATCATCAGCAGACGCATGTAGAGTTCGATGAGATTAAAAGGACTATGGATAAATTTTTAGAGCAAGTCGTGTACGTGGACGTTTCCAATCTGTCGTGTAAACTGTGTTCGCATAATATACGAAATTTAGACAATTTAATTGATCATTTAGTTACCGATCATCAAGTAAGCCTGAATAAGGATGTAGGAGCTTGCGTGAAGCCGTTTAAACTTAACGAATTCACAGTCGAATGTGTCATGTGTGAGAAACAGTATACAACGTTTGCATTCTTGATGATCCACACGAATAAAGACCACGCAGGATTCTCGCCAGTTTTGTGCGAAACGTGCGGCCAGCACTTTCGTACGGAACGCCTTCTAAGGGATCACGCCAACCAGAATCACGAAAAGAAGCCAGTTACATGCAACATTTGCGGAGAGGTTATTTCAAGTGTGCACCGAATGCGGACGCATTTACAACGTGCGCATAATAAAAGATACAAGTGCTTTGTTTGTGCGGAAACCTTCGAGAATCATTACAAGAGGTCACGTCACATGATCATAGACCATAAGAGGAAAGATGAACAGAAATGTCCATATTGCCCGTTGTCATTTGTGTATCGGAACACGATGCTGAGACACATAAGAGAGACACACCTTAAAGAAAAAAATGTAATCTGTAGCGTATGCGGATGGAAAGGTTTCGGTAAAGGGAGGTTGGATTTTCATATGAAGAAGCACAGTGACGAGAGAAATTATAAATGCCCGTCGTGTGATAAATCTTTTAAAACACAGAAGACTATGAAACAACACCATTTGAATATACACGAGAAACCCGGGAGAATGAACGCAAATTCGTCGGCTAATATATCATTCCTAACTTAAAAGACATTTAGATTTTTCTTTAGTTTACTTTAAAAAAAATTACAAATTTATAACAACTTTTATTAACTTTTATTACTAGAAATATACACGTGTGAATTCTGATAACTATTGTACATAGACTGAGCCCGAGAATCTAAGAGAAGAATTAATTTTCCTTTCAGACGCAAACGTGGAAGGCACGAAAATAAAGACAGAGTGGGAAGATCCGGGAAAAAAAACATCGTAAAGGTGTAAAAAGTGTTTGTAAAATAGAAAGAGAAAAACTAGGTTCAGTTAAAAAAGAAAGAAATGTATCGAGTAGAGAGAAACTACAAGTCCTCAGAGAAAGTGGTGCCCAGCTTTTGATGACTACAACATTAATGCCTTTCAGGTGGCTAAAAAGCTGCTTCAGATGTTTCTACTGCTACGATGTATTCAAAGAACCGAAAGACTTAAAATCGCATCAATTCGCACACCAAGATTCCGATACGATAACGAAAACAATGAACAAATATTGGGATCCGTTAGTTTACGTGGACGTATCTAATCTGTCCTGCAGACTTTGCTCTGATAAACTCAACGATTTAGATACTTTGATAGAGCATTTGAACATAAATCATCAAGTCCATTTCAGCAAAGATTTAGGGGCCCTTATAAAGCCCTTTAAACTTCAAGACATTACGGTGAATTGCGTGCTTTGCGACAAACAATATACGAATTTTGCATTCCTATTGATACATACGAATAAAGAGCACGCTGGCTTATCACCCATTTTGTGCGATATTTGCGGTCAGCATTTCAAAACTGAGAGGCTGCTACGTGATCACGTCAATCAGGATCATGAGAAGAAACCGGTTGAGTGTAATATTTGCGGTGAAACCGTTCCGAGTGTGACGCGAATGCGTACACATTTGCAACGTGCTCACAATAAACGATACAAGTGCTTCTTCTGTACTGAAACCTTTGAGAATCATTACAAACGGACGAGGCATATGATTTTAATTCATAAGAAGAAAGAGGAGCACAAATGCCAGCACTGCAGCTTGAGTTTCGTGTACAGGAATCGACTGTTGACGCACATACGCGAGAAACATTTGAGGGAAAAGAACGTAATGTGCAACGTGTGCGGATGGGAAGGCTTTGGAAAGACGAGCCTCGATCTACATATGAGGAAACACAGTGACGAAAGAAACTATCCTTGTCCTTCTTGCGAAAAGGCTTTTAAAACAAGGAAGAATATGCGACAGCATCATATAAATATACATCAGAAGGGAGCGAAGACTCGAACTGCATTGCCTAATTCAGCGTTTGTGTTACAATAAGATTATGGTTATGAATGTTTCTCTCAGGGTGCCAAATTTCTAAACTATACAATGAGGAACTTAAAACCCGTTAATTTGTCTTTCATTTACTTTAGTCCTATGTAATAAGTTAACTAACAACGTAACTTGCTCTACGATTTGGCTCACGTGAAATTATTTAATAATTACTATTCAACTTTGGAAAAGCATAGTGATAAATGTATATGAGCCTAAGACATCTATTTGAAGCTAGTACAAATCAGGTTAATAGTTTCCTAATTTTGTGAGTAATTTTTAAGGCGGTGATTACAATTATTACATTATATTACAAATTACAATTGATAATCTGATAAGGTATCGTAATTAATCGTACAAACAATTTATCGAAGGTTTAATTTGCATCTTCTTTTACATAAGTTGCTTGTTGAAAAAGTTGCAGCCTTTGATCTTAGCAGAATTAATGGTACAATGTTACAGAAAATGGTTTTTTTTTTTTGCACGCTATTAAATTTTTTCCTAGGCAGCCTACATCGTATATTACCGGCAAATAGTAATGGATTTAATAAAAATATATCAAAATACAATTCATGTAGTGGAGTTTTTATCGAATTAATTTTTAATATATAAATCAAGTTCTCAGTCAGTGTTATTACTTTTATAATATTAAGACGAAAGTGAACTGGTGAAGTTTTCAAATAACACTTGACAAACTAATTTACTGCGACGATTAATTATAAATTCAAAAACTCGTCAAAACAGAGAATAAGCAACTGCCAGAATGGGTTACCATTATAATTTCAATTACAGGATTATGCAGAGAGACTCGGATGCCATCGATAAAGGAGAGAGAATTGGCTGATTTAAAAAAATCTTTGACCACACTAAGAGTTTTACTGCAGAAATCAACATTAATACCGTTTAGAAGACACGGAACTCAACACAAGTGCTTCTTCTGCGAGAAATGCTTTCAGCACGTTACCGAATTAAGGCAACACACAACAACAATGCATTCCGATGTTTATGACTTGGAACACTATACCTCTGAATCGATAATCAAATTAGATATTACCGATCTAGAATGCAAAGTATGTTCTAACAAAGTAGACGGTGTAGAAGAATTGGCCGTACATCTTAATGAAGAACATGGAGAGAGTGTAGAACTACCATCGGGAGTTGTGTGTTTTAAATTAACCGATAAAGATTTCGCATGTTTGCATTGCGGGAAGAAATTTAAACTGTTCGGTCCATTACTCCAACACATTGACAGCGACCATTTAGACAAGAATCATAACTGCGAAGCATGCGAGATTACGTTCTCTACGAAAATGGAATTAATGAAACATACACAGAGCACACATTCGATTAGCGCCTTCGATTGTTATTACTGTAAGAAGAAATTTTTGAGCAGAGGCAGGAGGGATCTACATGTGAAACACTACCACGAGTCGAAACGCAATTGTCTCGTTTGTTCCGAAGTGTTTACGAATAAGCCCGAGAGAGATAGGCATATGTACAGCAAGCATTCACAACAGATGCAGTGGTATAAATGCGAACAGTGTCCAATGAAGTTTAAGTTGAAACGTCCATTGATGGAGCACTACAGGCGCGTGCACTTGAAAGAGAAGAATGTAACTTGTGAGATATGCGGAATGACATTCTATGGAACCGGTCGATTAAATCTGCACAAAGTGAGACACAGTGACGCAAAGCCTTTTGAATGTGCGACCTGCGGGAAGAGATTTCCGAGGAAATTCGCTTTGGAGTTGCACGTTCGCATCCATACGAACGAAAGACGTTATTCATGTAAGATTTGTGGTAAGGCCTTCATACAGTGGACGAGTTTGCAGTATCATCTGCCGCAACACAGCGACGAGAGGAACTTCAAGTGTGTCGTGTGTCAGAAGGCCTTTAAAACTAAGAAGACTATGGTGAAACATTGCGTTAATGTGCACGGGAAGAAGAAACTAGTGGAGCCCGGACTTTTCCATGATGCCTAATTTAATTTGATAATTCTCTACGAATTTATTTATTTATTACACCAGATATCTAATGAATAAAGACCGTTGTCATCTGAACTAGGACTACCTGTATCTCAGGCGGCAGAGATATCTGTCACCAAGTTATATTTATTGTAACAATTCAAAGCAACTACAAGTGCATAAGATAAACTATACACATTGTTAATAACACAGCAATAATTTTAAAAAAAACACTAGCTTATCAATAATACCTACATAAACGTTCCTCATATCAAACAATATAATCCGTAACTTATCACAGGGGCTATCTAAAGCTTCTAGATTTAAAAAAGAGTCAGGAGAAAGTACAATATTTATGTTTCCGCCAGTAGTTATGCCTCGGTTTCATTATAATTTAAATTAATTATTATTCTACAGTACAAAATGCAATATTGTTTATTTGAAAAATTGTCGTTGGCTTCTCAATGTATTATTTGCAAAGGGATTACCAAATACAAGGATATTATTTATAACATTTTCAAGGATTGTTGGTTATAGCGACATAACACTGAAATCTCTTGAGTTTTACGTAAGCTTACTTATAGCTTACAGTTGACTGTCAGGATTAGCGGCTAAATTAGACGGCATATTTACATTACAAAAACGGCAGTTCGAGAAAATTATAATATGTGAATCGCGAATCACTTGTGAATACGTTTGCTAATAAGATTTCTGATCGTTTTTGTGTGTAGAGAGTTAAATCTAAGAATAAGTTACTTAGTAATTTTCGGGTGTGTCTTAGCTTGTCTGTTTCTTATGGCACTGTGAAAAATGCCGCCCTATATCAAAATTTCGTATAAAATTGATAAAGTTACGATATATAAAATGCAATGTTTGTCTGCGCACCTAAACTATTTGATGAGTCGTGCTGGATACGCCCGCGAAGGTTTATTTCTTCCTCTTCCCGTGTGGCTGATAGTTATAAATCGCAATACAAATATATGTATATTTTTTTTATTTATTAACTAGCTGTATGCCCGCAACTGCGCCCACGTTTCATATAAATTGTTACTAAGTAATATAGTTTACGTAATATAGTACTTTTGTCTGTATGTTTGTTCGGGGTAATCTCCGTAAGGTTGGACCTATATTGATGGGACGTTTTTTGGTAGACATCTGAAGTAACTTTGGCTTTCTTTTGTTTTTCTAAAATAATTAGGGTTTTGTGTAAAAAAATTCAATGATATTGTGAAGAAAATACGCTTTAAGCACTATCAAAACTGTAAGTTGAGCCCGCGGTTATTTATTGAAATAAAAGTTTTCGTTTAATTAAAGCCATTATATTCCACGAAATTACAGTTTACATAAATTATTAATGTCAAACTTTGCAATCAAATCAAACATATCAAATATCATATCATACGTGCATCTACTTAGACATCTGTAACGGGACTAATATCCTATTATTACTTATTGTGGGACGGGAAAACGATGAGTTTCACTTGACACCTACCCATCCATAACGTGCACTTTATAGATGAGAATGCGTGTGCCCCTCTACCATTCCCTCTTATTAAAAAAATATAAAAAAAAACAAGTAAGCTTGAATTAAAGAAGAAATAAAAACCATGATTATTTTACCATTATTATCAATGATTAGTTAGAAATTATATTACGCAGTGAAGAAAGAATGTACATATAAAACGCGGGCAAAGACGCGGGCACACTGCTAAGCAAAACATACACCCTCCCCGCTTAACTTGGAGATGACATAATAGCGGATGCGGATGGCGCAAGAGCGGTCCTCATGTAGATCTTTGGGGGAGACTTATGTCCAGCAGTGGATGTCTTTCGGTACTCCCGCACACTCTCCGGGTCCCCCTCAAGCGGCACCCAAGACGTGCTTCGTTCCCCAACTGGGGAGGCTCTTGACGTCGCGCCGCCAGCGCGATACTGTGACACTGCCCATGAATTGAGCATTACACGCACAACACTGCAAATACACTCTTGCACATAACATGCAGGTACATAGGTCCTGTAAGGAACCTTTTTTTTATTTTATATTAATATAAAAAACGTAGGGATAGCTAGGACACAACTCGCGAGTGAGTCTTGAGTACTCAGGTGACGGCCAAGCCGAGGTTCGTACCACTTTGGTAACCCTTGAGCTAGTCACCTTAGTGCGGCTGAGTGCCTTCAGCACTCGCCCCCAAAGTTCGGTGAAGCTGTAAAGGCCCTTCCGGTCAACAGCATTAGCTAGGTCAAAAAAAAAGAAAAAAAAAGTCTTTCGGTAGAATGGATGTAGGGAATTGTCAACTGAGATGTATATTATTTTAAAATTTAACATACGATTTTTGTCTCGATAATCTTCTTAAAAAAGAAATTTTCGGTTGATCTGAAGGACATTAGCAGTTTTTATCTGGCTTTATGCCGAGCTCTTAAGGTATTTGGTTGTAAAAATGGACTATCACAATGGCATGAAGATGATACGACCTCTAGCTGGAAAGGGGTCGTTCGCTGTTTCATAACTATTAATGGGGAGCAGGGGTTTATGTGTTAATTATTTTCCATAACATAGGATCTGAATGTTGATTACATAAGAAATATTTGAAGCGATGATGGTGCAGCCGGATTCCGCGTCATTTGTCGCGGCTTCGAACCCACCTATCCAAGTCTAAAATCAGCCTGAGCTTTTTCGGCGAAGGAAAACATTATGAGGAAATCAATTGCATTAGTTTCGAAACCTGTCACCAATTACCAATAGGTGTGTTCCGGTAGCATCACTTGAGAAACAGTACCTCTAGGTTTAGGGTGTTTACCATCATAGACCATGTCGCCAGTTAATATCAGGTGAGATTATGGACAAAGCACTGATCTTATACCGTCTGTAAAAAAAGAACTACATGATCTCTTTTTTTTTAATTATGTCAATGCTTACGTAAGCATGGGTTGCGGGGTTAGAGTTTCGCTCACCATTGCTGACAAGGGGGTTAGGAAAGGGGCCTTATATGTCTAAAACTATGCTTGTAATAATAATATTAACTAAGTTTTATTATATAGGTTTATAAATAAAAATTGTAATTAGTGAATTACTTAGGCAAGACATATTTATGTATTATAGAAAGTTAATCAGTTCTTAAAACAGTGGTTGTCAAACTGCGGCGCTCCAAATGTGGCCCTTTGCCGGTATTTGTGCGAGTTCGCGTTTGACATCTCATAAAAATATGTCATTTAATAGATAGTATTAAGAGGATATACGGTCAGAAAAGTATATCAGAAATCTATTGCCATCAAATAAAAAATCGTGAAACACGAAAGGGACAACTGCTGCTGGGGCTGATTGTACCGTATGCAATATAGACGAAAACATCGCTTCGTAGTAACCTCTTTCCTCCTCCAAAGCTGAACCGGTTTTTAATTTTCTTTCAGTTTTAGAATAATAAAGAACTCGGCTATGCTTGCACGTTTTACTTTTTTTAAATTTTATTCCGCATCGTTTTCATTTTCAAAGGCTCCCAGTTGCTACAATGCTATGGCGGTGGTGGATATATATTATTCGGTATAAAAATATTTACATATGGATAATGCTTTTATACAGGGAGGAAACAGGGGATTACGGTTGTGTGTAATAAATTTCGCTAGGATATCCTCTTAATTACCCAATGTATAAGAGTGCGGCCCGCAGAGGTATCTCACATTGACCTATGTGCCCCTTGTCCAGAAAAATGTGACGACCACTGGTTTAAAATATGATTTTATTTTTTCGAAAGAGGACAAAAACTATGTACAGTAATACCCCGCTTTACGCGAGGGATACGTTCCGAAGAAAATCGCGTTAACTGAAATTCGTGTATATCGAGGTTTATGATTAAACATAGTCAAAATTTAATACAAAAAATACAAATCATTTTAATCAATCACTTTAATTCTAAGAACACTTTATGCAATATATACTTTTATTTTTTACGGAAAAATACATTTATTGTCTTTACATTATGTTTATACGCACTCTTTCTCGTAATGCGAGGCATTTGAGCGCGAAATTTGACATTCGCGTTATAGTGAAACCGCGCGTAACGGGGTCGCGCTAAGCGGGGTATTACTGTATTGTAAAATATTTGAAAGAATAACAATCCGAAAAACTAAGCGCTGAGGCGACGTTTGTATTTGTTTACAAATGTATTATAATAACTCTCTATTACGTAGTAAATGTAATGTATTGTCATTAAATACCTTTAAAAAATGTATAATGTTTTAATTATTTCTTGGATTATCTGTAGATCTATTGGATCAGGATGAGCTAAAGTAAAAAAAAAAAAGCGGCGCGGCCGTACCACCCTTTGTACTTCCCATATAAATGTATAGGATTACAAAGTTAAATTTGCAGTTAAGTGGTCCTGTATTGTGTAATGTTTTAATAAAGTACTTTAAAGTCACGTATATCTATTAATCCTATAAACTCTTTCATACTAGTACTAGTAATCGTAATGGATTTGGAAATACTGTAGAAAGGAAAAAAAACAGGACTATCTACAAAAAGAAATAAGATGCCAACAAAAACAAAAAACGTAAAAAAAAAACAAGTCTCGGTTCTTCTAATTCTGTTTTCATGCGATGGCCAAGTCTATCTGTTTTTTATTTAAAACTATAACTATATTTATTTATATAATATATTTTATTTTTTATATATTTTCAAAAACAAATCGGATGCAATTTTTGATGTCAGGAAGCAATTTTAACAATTACCGCGCTCGGTGTCGGACATAACACGGGTGCAGGGTCTTTGAGTGCGTTGGCACCCCGAGTGACGCATCAAAAATGTGTCGCGAGGGTCGCTCGGCGCCCACTAAAACCCTGCACCCGTGTGCGCTGCACACCCTGCACTGTAGGTGAAGACACCCCTGAATTTACTAATACTCTCATAACTCTTAAACCTTCATAAATTTAAGTGACGTAATAAAATCTACATTAAAACCTGACCAGAGAATATATGTATGATTTAACAAAACCGTCATACAAATCGGATTATTGGTTTACGAGTTGTAAGCGAACTCAGTAACAGACAAAGAGCTTTTTAAATGTTTAGATGTATAGATTATATCGATACGTATTGATAGGGCTGAAGCTCTCCCATACCCTTATGATTAAGTAAGCATTGGCCATAATTTTGAACAAAAAGAAACGTCGATTAATAAGAGAATATTGCTTACACCAAGGCTGTTCAACTTTTTTATCAGTCGAGCCAAATGGACGATTCAGACATTTGTAGCGGGCCACTAATCGTTCCTTTTAATGTCACAAAAGAAGTTCAGAAGAATTATTCTGTTCTAGTAGATATAGTCGTCCAATAGGACATGCAAGAGAGTTTTTATTTATCCATATTGCCAATTCTGAAGTTCAATCTTGTATCAGATGATGAAGACGATGCCAATCGTTTCATGTTATTAGTTCAAATATACGTATTTCACTTGTATACAATAACAAAACTATATAACGTAAAACCAAAATCACACAATATAGTATCAAATAACACAAGTTATTAAGCTTGCAAAGCCTAAGTGGAGCGTAAAGGTTCCGGATAACATTTTACGAATTTTTGATTAAATGCGTCAGGACTCCTGTAGCCCGGGAGCTCCGTACAATTGATTCGGTGGTAGCTACAACCCTGGTAAATGGATTTATAAGTTCTATATTTCCTCGTTCACCTTTTTGTAATGCGTAAGGAAGCAATGAGAGACAATATGAAATATTTAAATTTGTCAAAAAATACCCATACAAAAAATGTTACTGTAATGATTGAGTCTTCTATGGTTTCATACTGCCTTCTATTGTCGATGAAATTGGCCACTATGATTTAAAGTGAAAAAGGTTTCGGATTATACTTAGCAGAAACTTCTGACGTTGGCAATAAGTCAGTCCTCAAAAGTATCTACGTATTACTAATTGGTTTATATCATACAAAAGTAAACACTTCGGCTTTGATAAAAGTACTTACAACCAACGTTCGTAGAAGATTCTCGAACTAATTTCTCCGAAATGTTTATTAAATACCTGGCTTGAAATACTTAGAAGAAACAATACTCGAAGGAGCTGACGAGTTTTTTTTTTTATTTCAGACAAAAGAGGAAAAGATAAACGATCACATTTATCAAATGGTAAAGCTCGTGATAAAATCGAGATTAGGAAATTCGTCAGCGCAGTATTAGAATTGACAACGATTATGCCCTTCAAATGGTTCCACAATAGATATATGTGCTTCTATTGCGGTATGACATTTCTCGACAGTTCGAAGCTGAAGGAACACACGAAGACGTTGCATCAGGATGTAAAAATGAAGAGTGTATTAAAAGGGATTGGATCGTACAGTAGAATCAAATGGGATATTTCTGATCTGAGGTGCAAGGTATGTCCCGAAACGATGGAGAGCCTGGACGAGATCGCCAATCACGCTGCCAAGTCACACGACCTCATTATAAACATGGACGTGATAGAAAAATGCTGCTACGTCTTTCGTCTATCAGACGATATCATGAAATGTACAGAGTGCGGAGAAACGTTCAAATTCTTCACACCTCTATTGTGCCATGCGAATAAATACCATAATAGAAGTAAAAGATACCTTTGTGATTTGTGTGGAAAAGGATTCGCGATCAAAGGCACGATTATCAGCCACATACAGAACGTACATTCGGTTATAGCAAATAAATGTACACTATGCTGCAAGACGTTTCCTACGCGTCACTCTTTAACTAATCATCGCGAGATCGTCCACAAAGTCGGTAAATTCAACTGCCCAATATGTTCGGAGACATTCAAGAGTAGGTACATGAAGAAATGCCATTTGGCGACGGTTCACGATGTCAAAAGTTACCAATTTAAATGTGATATGTGCGGTAAAGTTTATCCTGATAGGAGTAAAATGCTGCGGCACAGATCGAGGACTCATTTGAAAGAGAAGACGGTCACTTGTCACAAATGTGGCCATAAAGCGTTCGATATGTCAACTCTAAATCGGCACATGTATAGTCATGAAGACATAAGGCCTTTTCTGTGTGAGCTATGCGAAAAGACTTTCAGGTGGAAAAAGAACCTTATAACGCACATGACTAGGCATCATTCTCTTTAGCCTTAATTTCAGAAAGGTTGATTTAACCTAGTTTTTGCGGATAGAAATAATCAACACTAGGAATATCATGAAAAAGAATATCATCATCCTCAAGTTAACCGTAAGACGTCCACTGCTGGACACAGAGCTCCATCAAATATCTCTTCTACAATAGCGTACCAGTATCGAAGTCTTCCAACAATGTGGTTGTGGGTCTCTATGCTGCGTCTTCCGATACATTCGATCCGATTCGACAAATCGTTGGCCTCGTCAGTCATCAATTCTAAGGGTAATATACCCTGTCCACTGCAACTTAAATTTAGCAATTTTTTACACCGGATGCTTTGGTTTGTCTGTGGATCTTCTAATTCTTGATTTGCTCATGCATAGCCGTTTCCATTAGCCCTTTGGTAATCTTTAGCTTTCGTATGAGCTATGCTGTGAACGATTACGTTACAGTGGTATATGTCATCAGTGAAGAAAACTGAATGCCAAAATAACTTATTAAATCTATAAGAGCTTTATTATTTTTCTCTAAAATTCCATTAAGTTACACATCTTAAATAATGTTACTTTTTTCATTAACAATGATTTCCCAATTTGTTATTTGAAGTGGACGCTGTATTTTTATTGGCCACTGATTTTTACTGTTTGACGACAACCCTCCTTGAGATTTGATCTTTAAATATTTTTTTATGTAACTTGTTTCTACATTGTCCTTTTCTTAGTCTTTAAGAACGCAATGGGATATATTATTCATCATTTCTTCAACAATCACGAACCAATTTAAGTCTATGTCATTTGATAGTTTAGTGAATTGATCTAGCTAAGAAGAAATATTTCTTTTATTGTAACTCTTAGATCGAATATATCTACAGATAGTTCCGTTATTAAAGATTTCAGAAGAATGATGTTTAGATAGCTGTTGGTTTTTTTTTAATGCTTAACATTGAATTGAGAACCAGATGTGAGTCCCAACTGATTTTGTTGTAGGTATTTGAAAAAAACTAGAAACATTTAAAAGTCACTGTCGTCAATTTGTTTCAGGCGTTCAAAACCAGTCGATCATGATCGAAGATATGCCAGAAATAGAGAGAAGGGAGAGAAAAGTCGAGTTGACTCGACTGCTCGTTGCAATTCTTGAGTATTCAACAATAATACCGTTCAGGTGGCATTCGAATAAATACATGTGTTTTTATTGCTCACGTTGCTTTTTTGAAAGTTCAAAGCTGAAATTGCATATGAGGGAACTTCACCCAAATGTTAAAATCACGAAAGACGTACGCAGACTGCTCACCTCGTGCCGGATAAAGTTGGACGTGTCAGATATATTATGCAAGCTTTGCCCGAAGGAACTCCAAAACTTCGAAACGTTTTTGACTCACATTTCCGAGGCTCATGATTTTGTGTTTAACAGAGAGATAACTAGATGCATTTTTTACGTTTAAACTTAACGATGGAATTATGTCGTGCTGCGATTGCGATGCGACTTTTAGATTCTTCGGCTCTCTTTGATGAAACACGTACACAGATACCATAATAGAATGTTTCTTTGTGAGATATGCGGTGAAGGTTTCATAGGTAAGAGGGACGTTGAAAGCCATATACAAAACAAGCATGCCTTTAACCCTATACCTTGTGAGAAATGCGGTATTACCTTCCATAACGCAAGCTCGTTGCGAAGCCACAACGATCTCGTCCACAAGGACGCGTTCAAATGTCCAAAATGTCCGGAAATATTGAACAGTAAATATAAAAAAAAAAACGCCAACACCTGGCTACAGTGCATGATGTGAAACGACTTAAGTTCACATGCGATCAGTGTCCGCAAAAGTTTACAAGGAACAGCACTCTGGTCCATCATAAGTCGAGATTCCATTTGAAGGAAAAGACTGTCACTTGTGACATATGTGGTTTCAAAGTCTTCAATAATCAGCTACTGAAGCGTCACATGATAAAACATGACGATTCGAGGCCGTACGAGTGCAAGTTTTGTAAGAAGACGTTCCAGAGGAAGAAAACACTGGAGTTACACACACGCATACATACTAATGATAAGAGATACGCGTGTAACGTTTGCGGAAAAGCATTTGTTCAGGTTACAAGCCTTAAAGTACATTTGAAGACTCATCATTCGTTCAAAAACGATGCTATACGTGAATCGAATGAATAAAACTACAGTTTCATTACCTTAGTTATTAAACACTAGCACTATATTATTTATTTAACACTTTTTGCACATATTTATGCACAAAGGCAGACTTAATGCCTTAGGCATTTACTCCCGGTCAACCTTAGGGTGGTGAAGAAAGTGACAAAGGTAGGTGTAAAACTAACTATTAATATTATATACCTGTATACAAATATAATATTATATACATACATCATTGGATATACAGATTGGATATTGAAGGAAAAATGTGATAAACTAAATATATTAAGTCCAATGTTTCCACTTTATTTTAAATTGGAATAGCTGGAACGTTCACTTTAACAGATAGAACTCAAGTGTTCCCGTGTGTCTTTTTTTTTTTACCTACCTAGCTAATGCTGTTGATTGGAAGGGCCTTTACAGCTTCACCGAACATTGTGGGCGGTTCTACAGAGACTTATATAGTACTTCCATGCAATCTGATGTTTGATAGGACGTTTTAAAAACCTAATTCACTAATTATTTATTTCAAAACAATAACAAAAAAATTAAGCGTTCGTTAGAGAAGTTGCGTTTTGGAATTATTGGTTAATTAATTAAGTTAATTCTAAGGCCGCATGTGGCCCCGCGGGTTTGGCGACCCTGCTTTAGATCGGTCTTTCTAGCCGACTGAGGATCTGATGTCATAGTGAAAGAAAGATAAAGTTGTGGATAACATCTTACCAGGGAAGGATATTTTTGGCTTCAATGTTAGCGAGTTACTACTTTTTTGTTTGAAAACTTTTTACATTTGTTTCAAAAATCATACAAGATCTGACGAAAATGTGAAGATAATTTATTGAATTCTTTCTTCTGGTTTATGGTTTAATTCGACATGAAAAAGTGAGCATAGTAATATGCGATAAACCTTAGACAGTAAAACACCGGTAGCAACTAGACTTAGACCATTACATATTCTCATCCATACCAAAGAAAATGTTCCACTCATTTGTTAATGGTCTTAAGCCTCTATGAAGCTTGTATTAACAAATCCAGCACATATAGACGTATCAGCAAATGAAAAAGGTTTTTTATATGGTAATACACGAAGACAATTGCTTGCAATACTTTTCCCATGATAGTTCCAATGCAATAAGAATATTTTTGTGTTTAAAAGTGAAAATTCTTATGTGTTGGTGATACAGAATCAAACAGGAATGTCGCCTCGTAACATAGTTTAAAGAGACGCAATCGATTTGTTGCAGGTGGGCAATACGAGACGATACCAATCGAAGATATGTCAGACAGTCGCCGGAAAGATGAACTCACGAGATTACTTGCTGTGGTCCTTGAAAACTCTAGCATTACACCTTTTAGGTGGTTCTACAATAAATACATGTGTTTTTACTGCTGTTGCCCGTTCTACGAGAGCTCAAAACTCAAAGAACACATGAAAGAGGAACACAATGACGCTAAAGTTACGAAAACAGTCCGGAGTTTTTACTTACCTCGGGCAGGATAAAGTTGGACGTATCAGACATAACCTGTAGGCTATGCCCGAAGAAATTACAAACTTTCGAAGAGTTTCTGAACCACATCGCGGTGGATCACGATTTTAAGTTCAATAAAGAAATAAGCAGATGTATTTTCACTTTTAAACTAAACGATAACTTAATGACGTGCTGTGATTGCGGGGAGAAATATAAATTTTTCGGCCCCCTGTTGAAACACGTCCACAAATACCATAACAGATCGAGTACGTTCCTATGCGAGATTTGCGGCCAAGGTTTCGTTGGGAAGTCGAACGTCGATATTCATGTGAAGAATGTTCATGTTGTGAACCCTGTTGTGTGTGGCAAATGCAATAGGACTTTTACTAGTTTAAGCGCTATGAAAAATCATGAAGACCTCGTCCATAAAGATAAATTGAAATGTCCTAAATGCCCTGAGATACTCGGGAGCGTGTATTTGAAACGTCGACACTTGGGTTTAGTACACGACGTGAAAAATTTCCAATTCTCATGCGATCAGTGTACGCAGGTTTTTACAAGGAACAGCAGCTTGGTCCAGCATAAATCAAGGGTACATTTGAAAGAGAAAACAGTGACGTGCGATGTCTGTGGTTTCAAGGTCTTCAACAATGAATTACTGAAGCGTCATATGATAAAACATGACGGCTCTCGGCCGTTTGAATGCGAATTCTGTAAGAAATCGTTCCAGAGGAAGGTAACCTTGGAATTCCACAGGCGGATACATACAAATGATAAGAGATACGTTTGTAAGGTTTGCGGGAAATCGTTTGTTCAAGTGACTAGCTTAAAACTTCACTTAAAAGTACATCATTCATCGAATGAGAACTCCGAATGGTCATAACGGACGTCCATATTGATAAATGCAATTAAAGTATCTATTTGTAAAATCAAAAAATAATAACTTTTTAAATCCTATCCTAGTACTATTCAATCCGGCTCGAAGGACCAAAAATGATTGATTACGCGGTAAGGCGCTCCGTGTTTAGTGTACTTTAAGTCACAATAAGGTTTGCTAATGGTAACGAAAATCCACTCACCTTGTTTCTGGAACGTCCAGCTTCTCGTTTGAAGTGTTTTTAAGTTCTTGACTTCTACACCAGTCACTTAACAACAGCTGTTATACGCACGACGCACAACACACCCATAACGTACTTAGAGGCCGAACAGTCGCTTGCGTAATGATGTTTTGACATACGTCAAATTAAAAAAATGGTGCGTGGAGAGCTCATCTGTATAACTGAAAGTGCCGTCCGTTCGGTGATAGATTGGTGTAATACACGATCAGCCGCAAAAGTGAACATGGGATAAACTAAATACTGAACAATATGCATATATGTACGTATCTATAGCAAAAACTCAATTTAAAAAATTTTTTTGTATGCCTGTCAGTTTTCCGGCTAATCTCCGGAACGGCTGGACCGATTTCCATTGATTTGATAGCTGAAGTCACTCCGTGTAAAATAGGCTACTGTTATTTTTGAAAATAATTAGGGTTCCATGTAAAAAAATAAAATTAATGAAATCGTGAATAAAACCCGATTCCGATGCGCAGTTTTACTGGCAGGTGTTTCTTAGTACCAAAAGAAAAGGTATGGTAAATCATTAAGGTATCGTGTAAAAATAAAAAAAAAATGAAATTAAGAACTAAATGCAATTTAATGGACAGTACCATCAAAACATTTTCGAATGATTAGTTAAAAACTATATTAAGCAGTGAAGAGTATATGCAACGCGGGCGGAGTTGCGCGCACACAGTTAGTATTCCATAAGAAAAGACTGACTATTGAAAATGAGAAATAAAAGTTAATCAAAATAAAGTCTTTGAGTAGCTGATAAATATAGGATTTCTGTTGATAAAAGGAGAGGAAGTGTCCAACTTGAATCTTTGCCTGTTTATTTATTTTGAATTGTATATTGAATCTGCATTAATATAATTATTGTCAAATTTAATTATTTGTTTTCATTTTTCCTTGAGTTATCGTCGTTGGTCGTCCGCTTGGAATTTTTGAAGTTATTTTTGATACGTTTTCATGCTAGCGTTTTTGAGTGCAAATCTGATGTTAAGTGACGATAATATGGTACAAAATGGTAAATACAGTAAGTGTAGAGGTTCTGGCTCTCAAGTATTGCTACCGGAACACGTATATAGGAGCTCGTTAGACGGAGGCCTAACAACATTCGCTATGGTTTAATTTCTGTTAGCTTTCATTTTTCGAAAGCTCAGGCTTACAAATCTCAACTTTTAATTTTGTCTTTACTTTGTTATGATTAGTTTTAAAATAATTTATTGTTGTAATATTTATTACATTATTATTATTTATATATGTTCATTTTATTTATTTATTTAATTAATCAAGAAAACCCGAAGGTTTTCTATTAGTTTATTCATGTCAACTGTCAGTATATGTTACGCGTGCTCTCTGCTAATGTAACATGAGTTTTAATGGATTCATTGGCCTTCTGGCCGTCTAAAAAATAACATTTAAAATTTGAAAATTTGGAACGTCGAGAAACAATAGAATTTGAATAGATTATGAAAAAGTAAATGATTCTTTGTCTGTTTGTGTGTTGACGGCTTGAACGACTCCGATCATAGGCGGCGTATTGGTTTCGCCACACAGCGGGCGGGTCAGGACACCAACGCGTTATTTTCATAGAAGACATCGCGTGGACGCGAGCCGTGCGTGACCTCTGTAGTAAAATCGCACTGGCGTCTCGACCCGCCCGCTGTATAGCGAAACCTTAAGGCGTGCGCGACATGGGTCTGTGGGCAACGGCCTACGTCCTCGCGTCGGAGCCCACAGATATACATTAGCTGTGTGTCTGCGGCACTGCCCCCTTATTATATATAAATTTATATAATCATTGGAAAATAATATCAAAATGAAAACATGATGTCCCTTTAATTGTGTATTTTGTTCACAATCTCATGAGTTTTAAATTTTTACACGGAACCCTAATTATTTTCGTAAAACTTTTTTTTTACTAAAACAAACCAAAAAAAATTCTCATAAATTGAAGTACTTGTCAGTAAAACTGGCCAATGAATGATTTTATTTTCCAGTATTTGTATTTTTTTTAGTTTTTTATTAATTTCGAGAAATAAAAGTCATGAAATCTGAATAAAATACGATTCAAAGGACAGCACCGTCGAAACATTATTTTCCTTTCATTATTAAAGAGTATATAAAGCGTGAGCGAAGCCGCGGGCACTCAGTTATTTTTTTAGTGTTACTAAAAAAAAATTGTGTTGCTGTCGGGGGAGCCTCGTGAAATGCACCTCGCCCACATCAAATTATAGTATTCCATGTCTTGCCCCGCTACTGATTCTGGTGTAAATTTGTACGCAGGAACTATTTAACGCGCCATTCTTATTCTAAATAAGAAAACACAGGTTGACCGATTTTTATTTAAAAAATTGTGCATAAAGTCTAATGTTTATTGTCAATACATTTCATGTTAATATGGCTATAGAAATAAAAAAAAACCCATTTGAGGTATGTTTAGATACGTATTTTTTTAATAATTTTTTTTGTTTGTTGCCTGCGTTCGTCTCGATGGCTGGGTTATTTTCCGAACCGGTGGTAGTGTTTTGATGTTCTCATAAGCGCCTTCTTAAGGCCTATCTTATATTGAAGAAAGTATTTTTGATGTCATTCGCGAAATTATCGCGTTTCACATAATTTTTATTTTTTTAAACTAGGCTTTCATAGAGACTTCCAATGGAAATGAAAACTCGAATCTTTGGAAAACCCTTTTTTAATGTTTGCATTTCATAATTTGATTGAAATTATTAATATATAACATTTTGTGTGGTTTTTACATTTATTGGCGCTCCAAGTAATTTCTAATATTTAAAGCATTTTCTAATAATGCATTTTTGGGTAGCTACCACCCTCAAGTTTGAAAAACCTGTCGCCAAATATCAATAGATGTGTTCTGGCAGCATTACTTGAGAACCAGTACCTCTAGGCTTAGTGGGTTTACCATCCCGGACCACATCGTCATTTAACATCAGGCGAGTCTTCTTCAACGTGGCCAAAGCAATCGACAAGGTCTGACACACGGGCCTCGTCTACAAACTCACTAGGTTAGGTAGAATCATACACGACTACCTCACCGATTGTAGTTTCCGCTATAGAGTAGAGAACGCTTTCTCTGTAGCCCACCCGATACGCGCAGGAGTTCCCCAAGGTTCCATTCTGGCGCATGTGCTATTTAAACTCTACTTAGCGGACCTCCCTGATCTCGTAAGAGTTCAGTTAGGTCTATACGCGGACGACACAGTCATTTACTATGCATTTCGTAAGAAAAGTCTTACCTAAATACGTCCAAGGAGCTGTCGAACAACTCAGCTCTTGGTATTTCAAATGGCGTCTCGCGATAAACCCGAGTAAGAGTGCCGCGTTATTATTTACTAAAAGCCGGAAACTTAGGAAAAATCCTCCCAGTCCCATCCGGTGCGCAGGTAGTGAAATCCCTTATAGCTCCGAAGTCAGGTACCTAGGAGTTCAGTTAGACGACAGACTGACTTTCAAAGCCCACCTTAAGAAAGTCAAGCGCAAAACCTCCATGGTGCTAGGTCGTCTCTACCCGCTATACAACAGCAAGAGCAAAATGGCCCTCCACCATAAGATTACCGTATACAAGATGGTGGTCAGACCCATTATCATGTATTGCGCACCTGTCTTCGGTCACATTAGCCGATCTCGGATGCAGGCCTTGCAAAGGATTCAGAATCGCTTTGTAAGGAAGGCTGTAGGTACCCAATGGTTCGAGAGAACTGTGAATTTACACAGGGATCTCAACCTGCCCTCCGTTAGGTCCGTTTTCAAAACCCAGTTTCGCGCTTTTTTGAACGCGCAGAGACACGCTCGAATTCCCTCATCGTGCGAGCCGTCTCGTACTAGCCAGGACGTAAGCGGCGTCGTATACGTCGTCCGCGTAGAATCTTATCGTGTCGCGACGATACCATAACTCGTAGTAATAGGATCTTTCCTCCCTTACCTCGTACAAATGCGTGCCAGCGCCCATGCCTGCGTAATCGCCGTTCCCGCCGCCGGGAACAGGCGGCTAATTTTGCTCCCGCACTCTCCGGGTCCCCCTCAAGCGGCGACCCAAGACGTGTCTCGTTCCCCAACTGGGGAGGCTCTTGACGACGCCGCCAGCGCGATACAGTGACACAGCCCATGCATTGAGCATTACACCCACAACACTGTAAACACACTCCTGCACACTACACGCAGGTACATAGGTCCTGTAAGGAACCTTTTTTTTATGTTAATAAAAAATGTAGGGAATAGCTAGGTTCAAACTCACGAGAGTGTTTTATACTCAGGTGACGGCCAAGCTGAGTTTCGTACCATTTTGGTAGCCCTTGTGCTAGTCACCTTTTGCGGCTGAGTGCCTTCAGCACTCGCCCCCAAAGTCACGGTGAAGCTGTAAAGGCCCTTTGGGTCAACAGCGTTAGCTAGGTTGGAAAAAAAAAGAAAAAAAATCTTCACCTTGTAAATTCGTTTTGTCAATCTTCGGTCGTCCGTCTTCTACAGGTAAATTCAGTACTCACTACCATGCTATTATGAAAATAAGTTTAATTTAGTATGGAAGCTAGTAATGTATCTATCTATATTGTAATGGTCTTTTTACAAACATGGAAATTCATGCGGACGCAGTCAAGCGTACTGATTGTTTATAGATAAAAATAATTACATAAATCATTAAATCGGTTTTCAAGTTATTAGTCAACTAACACACAGACATGTCGTAACTTTATATAAATGTAACTTACTTTTTTGTTTTAGATAACTTCGCGTTCGAAGGTATGCCAGAACTGCTAAGGAAATACGACGTCATCAAATTACTCACTACTATGGTAGAAAATTCCACGATAATACCCTTTAGGTGGTTCAGTAATCGTTTCACGTGCTTCTACTGCCGCGCTCATTTTAATCAACCGGCGATATTAAAAAAATCACATGTCTGAAGAACACAGAGACGCTAAAATCACGACAAACCTACGGAATCAATTGAAAACTTGGAAAGTTAACCTCGATATATCGAATATCACCTGCAAACTTTGCAACGAAAGAATACCTACGTATGAAAAATATTTAGACCATATTGTCGACGCTCATGGCATTAATATAAAAAAGAATTTGGGCAATAATATACCGATTTACAATTTGGACGACGATGTACGATGTCTATTTTGTAATGAAACGTTCAGTTCGTTCGGGAATCTCGTAAACCACGTCCAGAATGTTCACTGCAGGTCAGACCATATCTGCGAGATCTGCGGCCGAGGGTTCACTTCGCGCAGATGCGTCGAAAACCATTTACGGAACATACACCAAACAACGCAGCTAAAGTGTCAAGAATGTCCAAAAATTTTCCCCAATCAGAGAACCTTGAAATATCATATCGATTGCGCGCACAGGAGGCAACAGTTTCGCTGTTCCAAATGTCCACAAACTTTCACGAGTATTTATATGAAAAGGAAACACTTGGCTATGGTGCACAATGAGAAATCGCATCAATTCCCTTGCGACATATGCGCGAAGGTTTTTACGAGGAATCGTGACCTTGTCACGCATAGATCGAGGGTACATTTGAAGGTCAAGGACGTGGCTTGCGAGACATGTGGCTTTAGAGTTTTCAACAGGGATATGCTGCGAAAGCATCAAGCAAAACACGCTGGCGTGAGGTCGTACGAATGTGACGTCTGTAGCAAAAAGTTCATATGGAAGAACAATCTAGAAATGCACATGAGGATACACACGAACGACAGGCGTTACGTATGCAAACAGTGCGATAAGGCATTTGTACAGAAAACCAGTTTGAAAGTTCATATTAAAAAGCATCATTTAAAAAGTGTTAGAAGAAGAGAGACTCAAAAATTCTTTGTACAAGGTCGAGTTTTATATAACAAGTTCTCAAGGTAAAAGTTATTAAAGATAAATGGTTCTGAATGTGATAATTGTATAAATAACTCCTGTCAACCTTCTCATGCCCTGTTCTCAATACATTTTGTGTTGGCACCGAGGTCGCCAAGCCTCTTAAAATAAATTGACGTCGGACCTCTCGCGAGGTATGGCGTTGTCAGGGTCTCGGAAGAATACATGTCCATGCGCCTCCGGAAACCCTGACATCGTTGCGCTGGTTAGGGAACGTGGAGTGTTTAGTCAGTCGGTCAATAGGAGGCCAACCTGGCACGCGGGTCATCACCACAAGAAATTGCCTTGTCTGTCGCGCGGAGCAGCGTATGTAAAAACTACGGTTCATGCATACGTCCGTGCGTTCAATGAGCAGATAAAAACCACGTAAAAAAAAGAAGTATGTTCTCTTATTCCGTACTTACGCCATCTCTACATTTACTCATTTTTTCATATTATTCCTTACTCACTCCATCCAAACTTTCTTTGGCCTTTTTTTTTTTTTTTTGACGGGGGGAAATGCATTTACGCACTACCCTTATCTATTGTATTTGTAGGATCAGAGTCCCTCAAATACAATAGATAAGGGGGCACGGAGTGACGAGCTCCGTGCCAGTGTGGGACTCACCCGGGCGTGAGGCGCTCCAGAAATACCCACTAAAACCCCCCGGAGCCGTCCGCTGCATTTGGGATGGGGGCGACACAATCTTTTTTTTGGCCTAACCATACTATTCCATATTCATATTAATTAATATTTCCACATGCCCTTACTCTATTTGCATAACATGCCTTTACAACGACAAACGAACTTTTTCAATTTTTCTATCATTGGCGCGACTTTCACAATTCCTTTTAATATATTTATTCCTGACTTTATCTATTCTTGTAACACCGCACACCCATCTCAGCCATGCATGCATTCGTCTATTATCCGTCTTCTTAGTCCACCATTGTGAACCGTACAATATTCCAAATCTCTTGATGGAATTATATTCTGGAATCAGAAATCATATCAGAGAACAGTCACCATTTAATATAACTCCTAACTTCTGTAACAACTAAACGAACTACTTATATAACCGACTATGGTCTCTCCTTACTCCGTTTGAAGCGATGATGACTTACCTTCCGGCAGAAGATTAGAGCATGCATCGATCTCCGACTTCCCACGTTCCTGTACCCACATTGATACAATGACATTGTTCATGCAGTACCCTTAAACTGCATCCCATATCTTTTCACAATACACCATAGGTTTAGTTAATACCACTCTACTGGTGCCATAAACGCTCATCTCGAAAGTTCGGTACAGTTATCAAGGGTTTTCATATCAACAGTGTTTAAACAATAAAAAGGTCGAATTTCACCAACGTAGAATCAAATCTCCTATCTAATTCTATTAGCCTGAGCTTTCGGCGAAGGAAAATATCGCGAGGAAACCATACCATGGTGGTAGGACATAAATCTAGTAATGCTCGTCTGGGTATCTAGATACCACCCTCCAGTTGAAAATCTGTTGCTAAGCACCTTTGGGGTTTTTTTTTTTTCGCAATAACACATGAGATTCAGTAACTCTTGATTTCGCGTATTTAGCATATTGGATCACATCGTCACTTAATATCAGGCATAGACCCGTTGGCCCCATCGGGCATCGGTTCTGCGAGCAATGTGCTCAGCCCACTGCCACTTAAGTTTAGCAATTCTTTGGGCAATTTAGGTTACTTGGGTTCTACGAATCTCATTCCTTATTCGATCACGCAGTGAAACTCCAAGCATAGCCCTCTCCATTGCCCTTTGAGCAACGCTAACGAAAGTATAATTAAAATTTGTTATAGTTTAAGGGTGCCGGGCAGGGAGTACCAACCATAATGCAATAGGTAAGGGTAGTGCGTAAATGCATTTCCCCCGTAAAAAAAAAAGAGTACCAACCATAAAAGTGTCTGGTCGGGGTCATTTGTAATATTATTCCGAATAAAATACATAAAAACTGGGCTGTATGATGGGAGGAAACATGAAAGCAAGATTAATCCAATAGAAATGATGGCCATTAAACATGGAGACGAAAAGGTCATACAAGCAATAATTGCCCAAAACCAAACTATGAGGTAATTACGCGGACACGGACATAGTTCTGCTTGGCTTGTTACAACCTTTAAAAAAAAATTGAAAAAATAATAATTAATTAATAATAACAAAATAAGTGTAATAGTATTAAAAAAAACAACGCAAAAGAAAAAAAACCAACAAAGAACATCTGTAACATAGTACATCGTAATAAAAAAAAATATAAAACAAAAAAAAACAATTTCTTATTATTATATATAGTCATAGTTTAGATGTAATATATAAGTAGATTGAAGTTCACTTAATTAATTATTAAAGAAGGTAACTGCATAGCTGCATGAAATATTATAAGCGATTTTTTTTGACGCAAGTCGAATAAAACCTGCTACATAAAAAAAGGTGTGGACCCAGATTCCGCAGATGATGTTTTATTTTGTTTAAAAAAAATAGAAATGAGTAGTCTAAGAAGTGTAGCTGTCATGAGAATCGCAAGGGAACGTTGTGGTGTGGCAGAAGATGAAGTGACAAGAGAAAGGAATGCTTAATTCGTTTGGAGAAGTTCGAGAAATGTATGAAAGAAGATTGACGAAACAAATTTACAAGGCGAGTGTGACTGTGCAAGTTGGTATGGGTCGTCCTAGGCGAACGTTCTCAGATCGAGGACGTTCTGAAGACGACGCGATCAAACGTATCCGTAACCGAAGAGCAAAGGTGCCTTTGAAAGTAGAAGAAGCGAAACGTGTATCAAGATGGGCGTAGCAAGTGGAAGGATGTGGTCTCTGCCTACCCTTATGGGAGAGTGGCTTATGTATGTATTGAGATGCAATTTTATACTCCTTTATTACATGTTTCCAGCCAAAGCTACCCAAAATTTCATAATTCGGGATCGTTCTTACCTGTGTTCGGTACATACATAGAGAAACTATCAGCCTTTATAAAATAACGAATGTCTAACCATCGCGAGCTCTTGAACAATTTCGAGAATTATTTCCAAGTATTTATAAAAAAAAAATATAATTAGAGAGAGTTCGCGAGAGTTTTCACACTCAAGTTACAACCAAGCCGAGGTTCGTACCATTTTGGTAACCCTTGTGCTAGTTACCTTTTTTGTGGCCGAGTGCTTTAAGCACTCGCCCCCAAAGTCACGGTGAAGCTGTAAAGGCCCTCCCGGTCAACAGCAGTAGCTAGGTTAGAATAAAAAAATGACGAACATCATTTATTTAAATATTAAGTTTAATAAAACAACACACAAAGCCACTGTTTATTTATTTATTCCTCTATTACTACTGCTAAATACATAGATCAATAAATTAAAAAAGTCCGATAGAGGATTCCAGGAATAATATCATATTACTTATTTACTAAGCACCATATAGTAAATAGAGAAACACACCCTCATGCCCCTACTCTTACGATACTATCCTATAGCCGCTTTCCATTGAGCAAACCTTTCATAGTGGTCCACCATTGGTCGCCATCGCAAAACTGTGTGGCGACCGTTAAACACAAAAAAAAAAAAAAAAAAAAAAAAGACTTTTATTCAAAAATAAATGCTATCTTATAAACAAACGAAGGTATACGTAAATTAAAACTTAATTTACAATAATATTTATACAGGCTGTCTTTTTGACTAGATTTGTGGGTATTTTTTGACAATGGACGCACGTGTGGGTAAATAATTAAAAAAAAAACATTCCTCTATTATCAATCATACATAGTCAAATTATTTATTTAAAATTATTTTTTTTAAAAGCGTCCATATTTTTAAACATGATACATAGCTTATGTAGTTTCTATTTTAACCCGTCTTCGTTCCCATCGGAGTTTACGCAATACTTGGTCGGTTCCGAAAAAATTGGTATAATAACATCACGTGAATACTGGACGACCCCTATGTTTGTGAATTGTAAAATTTTTGAAAATTATCTATAGTTATTTTCAATCCATTTTATTAATATTAAAAGTTCACTTAATTTATTACAAATTTAGTTACTTATTTAATTTATAACAGAGATGTCATTCCAACCATGTGTCAATAAATACGTATAGATTTTACCATCATTAAAAAATAACCCACAGCGCGTTATATTTTTTTCAACCACAAAAAAAAAAACAAATACACAGTGTAAACTCCATTTAACGTCACTCGATATAACGACTAACTCCATAAAACGTCGGTTTTGAAACAATGACAAAAAAAAATCAAGTAAAAATTGGTTTTTGTGAATCTAAAAGAATCAAATTCCTTGTATATTGTTATGTTAATTCCATGGTGTGTTTAAATATTCAATTATTAATGAAAATCACATACTGTAAATATATTTAGACACACTTAAGATTAAATAATAAGTAGGTACAGTAAGATGTTTCACGAAACTTGAAGTGTCTTTAAACTTCATTCAACAGTTTATAGAAAAGAGACCGTAATATAAACTATTTAATAAGTCGAAAGAACAGCCAAACTGAAGTGGCAATGGGCTGGGCACATTGCTCGTAGAACCAATTCCCGATGGGGTCAAAGGGTTCTCGAATGGCTGCCGCGTAACGGAAGACGTAGCGTGGGTTTGTGCGCCCCCTACAAGGTGGACCGACGACCTGTTAAAGGTCGTGGGAGTCCGCTGGATCCGGGAGGCGCGAGACCGGTCATCGCGAAGATTTTTGAGGGAGATGTATGTCCAGCAGTGGACGTCTTACGGTTAAATGGATGGAATAAGTTTACAACACAAATAATTTATTCCTTTGCAAGATCGACATAGTTATAAGTGGGGGAAATTATTGCAAGTTGAGATAACTTGGAGGATTCGAAGTTCAGTTTGAGCTTGAAGGCTACGATGCATAGCGTCCCTTAGCTTATTATAAGCTATACCACAGGCGTTATCATATTTTTACAAACTTTCAAACTGTTGCAAGTAAGAGAGAAAATATTTATATACTGACGTACAAAATTGTGATCTTATTAGTAAATATATACATATATTGTATTAGTAAACTAACATTCATTTTTCATCACTCTTTTTAACGGAAGCCCCGTTATAACGTCATAAATAGCGCAGTCCCTAAATCCCGCTATATATAGAGTTTACACTGTATACAACACATATAAAATACATTTCGATCGGCTTTCAAAACGTTTTCTTATTCCGTTCAGGTAGAAGTGACTCTTTCGCGAAGTTGAAGAAACTCAGAAGGCTGTAGCGTTTAGATTTCCTCGATAAATAATCCGTTAACACATTGCTACTGTCACCTACAGGACAAAAAATATAAAACTGTATATCTCTTTATTTATCTGTATAAATAGTCAGGCCTTTAACTTTGTCAAAAACATTTAGTGTAATTAATGATACAAGTTTTTGATAATTGTTTTAAAGTTATATGTGAAACTTGAAGCGATGATGGCGCAGTGGATAGTGCGCCAATGGACGCGGGTTCTAACCCGCCTATCCCACTCTAAAATCAGCCTGTTCTTTCGGTGAAGGAAGACATCGTAAGGAAACCATAGTATGGTGGTGAGTGGTTTTCTGGGTAGCTACAACCCTCAAGGTTCGAAAACCTATCGCTAAATACCAATAGGTGTGTTCCGGCAGTATCACTTGAGAACCAGTATCTAGGCTCAGTGTGTTTACCATTCTGGACCACATCGTCACACTTAACGTCAGGTGAAATTGTACTCAAAGCACTGAGCCTATACAGTGTAAAAAAAATTTGCTGAATCATGCAACATCGCCTGCGGCAAATATCACCGGTTACAATTGTATTTTTAAACGCGAAAAATCTTTAATGAAAACCAGTGGGTGGCGCTGCAAAAGGAATCTAGGCTTTAATTAAAGATGTTTCGTGTATTAATAGAGATCTTCCTAACTTTGATAACTTCTATAACTAAAATATGACCCCTCGATAACTTAAACGAGTTTTCGAGTCACACAAGGCAAGCCGTAAACAACCCCGAAGCACAAACAAACACAAGAGTATTAACAAAACAAGAAGAATAGGACGGATTTGTGTTTTGAACAGATTGAGTCGGAAAAAACCGACGCGCTCCTGCAAAACAAAAACCGGCCGTAATCGAAGTTAATTAAAAAAAAACAAGCTAGTTTTTGCATTTAATCTAGTCTCTCTAATCAATCAGGTACTTATATAGAGTATAATAATCCTGAAATAAACCACAGAAACGAAACACAATTAGTTAAATTATGATGATCCATTAAAACCTCTCTAATTCAAACCCTCGGTAAGTTAAAAACCTCGATTAAATAAATTTACACCGGCACACACACAAAAAAAAAGTTGTTTGTGCATTTGACCAGACCCACCTACGGACATGTATTTCGACCCGCTGAATTCGAATTTGATATCCGTCACGCCCTCGATTTGAGTGGAATGCAAAAAACCTCAAAGGCAAAAAAAATTTTTTGTGCCGGCGTTATTTACTATTTCCCCTGGTCTGTATGTTATCGAGGCTCCACTGTATCTCAATGACTTACCCAAAAGTGGCTGTGTCTCCCCAGTAGTGGGCAATACGTTATCGTTCGCTGATAGCGATACGAACAACGCGAACGGCACTAGCCACATGCAGAGCGTAAAATACGCAAGTACCTGTCGAAGGAAAATTGATCCGTACAGTAAAGGGTCGTCCATTGATGAAGCGGGGATGGCGCAGTGGATAGTGCGTCAAAATTCCGAATCAATGGACGCAGGTTCGAACCCAACTACCCAACTCTAAAATCAGCCCGAGCTTTCGGTGAAGAAAAACATCATGAGGAAATCATGGCGTGGTGGTAGGGCATCTAATAATGCCCGCCTGAGTAGACACCACTCTTAAGTTTGAAAACCTGTCGCCAAATACCAATAAGTGTGTTTGGGCAGCGTCACTTGAGAACCAGTATCTAGGCTCAGTGTGTTTATCATTCTCTAGACCACATCGTCACTTAACATCAGGTGAGATTATACTCAAAGCACTCAGCCTATACAGTGTAAAAAAAAACTTGCTGAACCATACAACTTCGCCTGCGGCAAATATCACCGGTTACAATTGTATTTTTAAACGCGAAAAATCTTTAATAAAAACCAGTAGGCGGCGCTGCAAAAGGAATCTAGGCTTTAATTACCAGCACCTCTAAGCTTAGTGTGTTTACCATCCTAGACCACATCGTTACTTAACAGTAGGTGAGATTGTGATCACAGTACTGAGCTTATACTGTGTAAAAAAAAGTGAGTTTTCTTTGTAACTTTTTAAGTTCCTCTGATGAAATGTCGCGAGATTTTAGTACACGGTTTCTTAACCTTATTTTCCTCACTGTCCACTTTGAGAATATGTTTTTTTCTAAAAAAAATTTGCCTTTTTATACTATATTTTAAGCTACACCCACACCCCTTCTGCGTTACCTCAATGCCTTCTAATTTTCGTCTGACCCCCTGGAAGTCTCAAACGTCCACAAGAGAGTGTTATCGCTCACGTCGAGAACCTAGGTTTTAGAGTAACCCGCCTCTCCCCTCACCCAAAACCACGTGTATTTTTTTATACAAAGTATTATGACATGTTCTCTGAATAGAAGTATACTAAACAAGTAAACTCTGGCACACGGCCTGACTGATAGTAAACGGTTACCAGTGCTTATGGACGGCTTGTAACACCAATTTACTTTGATAATTCTTTCAATCTCTTTTCTTACTTGATATATGGCATTATTTTTTAAATACATAATTTTACTTCTTTTTATATTATAGAATTTGTGCCCGCAACTCGACTCGTGTTAACTGGAGTTTTTTTTGTTCTTTCGAAGTCAAAATGATAAACAGTCAATTTTTTTACTTGGACACCTAATATTCTTGGATATTTATATAATTACTTAACGTCATTGTTCATCGGCATAATTCACTATCACTTTCATAACTTGTTCCATATACTTTTAATTCTGACGGGATTTTAATAGCAATTAGCTGGAGTTACTCCCCGAAACGCTACTTTTATTTTTCGAAAATTACTAGGGTTCATCCGAGTAAATAAGTTAAAACTCAGGAAATTGTAAATATAACCCGATTCAATGCATAGTTTTAGTGGTAGCTGGTTTCTGTTAATACGAAAAACAATTTACTTAGGGCCAAAAAAAATAGTAAACATCGAAACATTTTTCTCCAATGATTATTTAAAAACTATATTACGCAGAGAAGAACATATAATACGAGGGCGGATCCGCGTGCACACAGCTAGTATATACCATAAGTCGACTAGAGAGTATATCTATGGTTTAAAAAAAGAATCACCTATTTCAGTTGACTAGTTTTCGAGTTATAAGAGTACAAATAAACAAACAAACATACAGACAGACATAAACATAGAGCGCTCCACTCACCTCATTAAACGGATGGTAAGCTTCACCGAAGTACTTGATAGCGATATAGTGGTTCGTCACGAGGGTGACCGTCGCTGTGATAAACGCCACGCTGGTCACTTTCACTGATGGGAAATCCCTTAAGAGGACACCGTGCAATAGTTGCTGGAAAACGCCCAGCGCGTTCATATAAAGCGGCATATCTTCGAATATTAAAAGACCTATGTGGAGCACGATAGATGTCTGGAAAGAGAAATCATTATCAGATTTATCTGTGTAGGCATTAATGGATTATTTATATAAATGACAACATAAACAATAAAAATAGAGTACGAGTTGTCATGTCATGCATGGTCACTATACAACGGTAGAATAGTGGGGACACTACGAACCATATCATAAAGAGGAGACAAATAATACTCTATAGGAAACTATATAGGAACGCGTTCTATCTCTTTCTCTCACAGCCTTAACCCTATAAATACATGTATAGTATCTTTTTCATTACACTTTTTCGTTTCATAAAATCCAATTTATACAGAGTTAAAAGAAAAACCTCTTCAAAAACTACAAAAAATTAAAAAAAAAAAACATTTATGGCTTTTTTGTTTGGCAATTTTCTAATTACAAATGCACTAATTTCCAGATTAACATATCAGAAATAAAAAAATGCCACATCTAAGGTTTCCATCCATTCAACCGAAAGACGTCCAATGTTGGACATAGGTCTTCCCTATCTTTCATTCTTTCATCTCCACGACGAACAGACGTATGCCACCCGCGGATTCCGTCGACCTTCACCAGGTCGTCTGTTCACCTTATGGGGCGCCTACCCACGCTGCGTCTTCCGGTACGCGGCTGCCATTCGAGAACACGTTGGCCCCTATCGGGTATCGGCTCTGGGATCAATATGCCCAGTCTAAGGGTTAAATTGTATTGAATAAAATAAGTCACTAATTATTTACTTACAAATACCATCCAAGTTATAACATATTTTGCAGTAACAGTGTACTCCTCAACTAATTCCGCTAGGTAGTAGAGCGCTGAAGCTGAAAATATGACAATATTGTTATTAATATAAATCTATCGATCAATTGATGCAAAACACTTAAAGCGTTTCGAGCTTATGCGGATGCGTGAAATTATTAAACAGCTATGGTGCTCAAACTTTCCTTACCGCCCACTTAGAGTGAGATAAGAACGTTCCCCATAACAACGTAGGTATCCTTCTAAAAATCATTTTCTACATATTAAAGTGAATATGATTCTCAATTCGCTAGGTTTATTAATCTTACAGCGCCCAGGTGAGCGGTAGGTCACGGTTTGGGAACCACTGATACACAGTAATATTACGACTTTCAAAAAAAATCTTAGTTTTCAATTATTTTTTTATTCCCAATATTTATGGTCAATGGACAAAAAGTATTTCTTTTACAAAATGTTAAATAAGAAAAACATTTATTAATTAAAAGACAACATCTCTCTCTCTCTCTCTCTGCATGTTTGTGATTCACTGAAAACCAGAGACTCGATAAACATGATTTTAAAAAAATGTATTCTCCGGTACCTTTAGAAATTATTTGTAAATTAAAGTACGTTATATTACTGTTTATATGTGATTTAAGCAAATATGAATGCAAGGATATGAAAGGAAAAATTGTGTATCATTTATTCGGCTTACCCCAAAAGAATGTGGTGCTTAGGGTATTTATGTTATGTAAGGTTACTTTTTTTTTTTGTTTATTTTTTATTTATTTTAGTATCTATATTAATTAATTGATTATATATGTAATTTATATTGAATGTAATAAATGTACTTATTATAATAATAATTGATTATGTATGATTTTTGGGATTATTTATAATTTAAATTTTAATATGATTACAAATAACAATGTGGAGCATTGGTATTATTAGCCTATCCTACTAGGCCAACACGCCTATATCTGACTGGAGCCCATCCCGGGAATATATTTAGCATTAGGGCATATACTGGGGTACAAAATAGTGCTGAAAAGAAGAATTCAATTACATTAAAAATTAATTTAATTTAATAAGAAAATATATCAAATTAAAAAAAAAAAAAACATATTTCATACAGCCAAAGATCACTTTTCCTATATTATTATTAATGTTCAAAAGGTAATCTGTACTCATTAATAAAATTGAAGTGTGTAATTAATAAACTTGAAATAAATTTGACTCGAGTTTGTTTCCACTCGAGTCACCGAATCAACTCGGCCAGTCAAGTTTTAAAATATAGAGTATTATCTATGAGCCGAGTAGATTTGGTAAGCGTTATACTAGATGTCACTACGTCACCAGTTTACGTCGTGACTTTGCAAGTTCAAACTTGCATCTTGAATGTAAACAAACATTAGTCTAAAGCTAAATTTAATTTTGTAATAAAGTTCATTTAGAACAATACAAACTGATAACTTCTAATTTGCAATTAAAAGTCATTTTTACATGGCAACTTAATTAGTCGTAAGAAATCATTTTATTTTTCTTTGTTTATTAATGACATAAATAAGGTAAATAATATTATGTTTTGTATTTTATTTAATCTTACCAAATATTACTAATTTAAAAATTCTTAATCGAAACTCAACTCGAATCATAAATTCTTACTTGAGTTGTAAGGAGTGTAAGTAGATTACTCGGGTGATTCGAAAACTCGTGTAACGTAGTAAGATTACTCAAGTCACAAAATCCTACTCGAGTCGCATCTCTAGTTCGTCTAGACTCTATGTTGACCCTTAACAACGTGCCTAGTCACTCTCACCTTATAAATTTCGTTTAAGTTTAGAAGTATCGTTTCGTTAATATTCTGTCATCCATCCTCTCCACATGCCCAAACCAACTAAGCCTAACTTTCTCCATCTTACTCGCTACATCTTCTACCAGACCACAGCGTTCTTTTATCACACTATTCCTGACTTTGTCAATTTTTTTATACGGAACCCTAAATTATAATCCTATATTTTTTTTTGGTACTAATAGTAATAAAGATGTTTCTCATAAATTCAAGTACTTTCAAGTATGTGCCAAAAAAAAGTTCCGTCAAAATAGGACCAGACGTTCCAGAGATTAGATGCTACAAACAGACAATTTAGTAAAAAGTTGTTATATTGATGAAACAGAAACTTCAATTTTATTTATTAGTATAGATTGTATTTTAAATTAATTAAATTCATCTAAAAACAATTAATTTAAATCCCGTAATTAATCATATGATTATATTACAATTAAAAGTTTTAATGTTAATTAACTTATTAATTTTTTATACTATATATTAATATTTATAATGTTACAATAATTCCCAATTATTAAATTAAAAACAAAATATATATAATGGCTAAAATCAAGAAATATTATATAAAAATCATTTTTTTGTCAATACAAACTATAAAATATAGAGTAAATATAATTTACAATAATAATTGTAAATGTTTGGATTCAATCATTCTTACAATACTTTGCAGAACTTATATTTATGATTTTTATAATAAGAAAAATCAAACCTGACAGCCGCCATCTTTATGTTGTTAACAGGGCAGAGAGAATATAGATACCACAGAACATAGACAATTTAAAAAATAAAACTTATGTCTATTGTTGATATATAACAATGACAGTTGCAAATTACTTTCAGTGATGTGGTTGGAAGCTAAATATAGTTGACATATTTATAAGTGAAATGAGACAATTGGCATCAAAGCAATGCTTAAGGCAGAGAAGCGATGATCGCTTAGTTGGTAGTGTGGTTGGATTTTGCGGCAATGGATGTGGATTCGAACCCACCTATCCAACTCTAAAGTCACCCTGAGCTTTTTGTGAAGGAAAAATATCGTAGAGAATTCATGGTCTAAGGGCAATTTCTAACAATGCCTGCCTGGATACCTACCACCCTCAAGTTAGAAAACCTGTTGCCAAAAACCAGTAGGGTGTGTTCCGGCAGCATCGCTTAAGAAGCAGTACCTCATAGCTTGGTGTGTTTACCATCCTGAACCACATCATCGCTTAACATCAGATAAGATTGTGGTCAAAGCACTGAGTCTATACCGTGTAAAATAAAGCAAGGGCTCATGGTGAGTATCCTAAGCAGTGTTGTTCGTATAAAATAAAATAATCTATCACATCCTAGCCTGTTTATAATATCCCGGAATTGATTGACTCAATAATTTAGATAGTTGGTATTAAAAAAAGGAGAAATAACATTGATACTTGTTGTAAGTAAAAAACCTTCGGAATTACTTAACAAACTCTAAATTGCAAATTAACCTTATGTCCAGAACACAAGAGAGTACAGGTTGCAACTATAGCATCTTCTGAAGAAAAACTAATATGGCTGAATCTGTAAAGCGTTTTGAAACAATTTACCAGGATAAATTAATTTCAAAGAGCTTATTAGGGCATTCACTAAGCGCAGAACTGAATAAGCCCTGATGCTCAAAAGAAATTATTACGCATACCAGTGACCTTTAACTATTCCTTATTAATTGAGATCTATTTGAGCAAACACATGCACAACATTAGTTTCCAGAATGAAAGAAGAGATTGCAGGTTCTGTAAAAATGAAGAAGCAGTGCCAAACCTCATATTTTGTAAATGTGATACGTTAATACTGTATGCAACCAAATTAGGGAGAGCACACTTTGCTCCCAAAGGAGAAAAAGACTATCTCTGCCAAAAAGATTCAGACTGTAGTTCTTGGCAGTGAGCTTTAGCAGTGCACGTCAATTACAACATATCTATTTAGATCAGTGATATCTGATGCCATGTGGTGCCGGCTTAAGAATAGTACCACCCCATATCTATCCGTGGGTATCGTAAAAGGCGACTAAGGATAGACCAGGGGATGAGCAGCAGCATCCTCTGAGGACTAAAAAAAACACCTACTGCAATCGCCAATGCGCCTGTCATGTGTGGCGATTATAGCAATTTGCCCTTATCTTTGGGGAGACCAAGTCCAGCAGTGGACGCCTTTACGGTTGGATGGATGGATCCGATCTAGAGTACTTAGCCCTTTTCAGAATAATAATAGAGATATAATATCACAAAATAACAGATGACTAATTACAAACAAAAAGAGAAAGAACATTAACATACATACATATCTGAGTAATGCTATAAAGACAATGAATTAATTTGAGCCATTCAATCAACCAAAATGAATTTGAGAGTTTGGACAAAAACCTGTATAACAATAACGAATCAATTTAATTATGTCTTGAGACTCAAAAGGTACAGTGTACACAACAGTTCAAGAAGCTTACCAGATTAATGCTTCTAAAATATACAATTAATCAGGCGTATTGGACAGAGTCAACGCCTAGAACATTGAAATTTGTACGAAGGTAATTATATTCTTAATATTTTTTTAAGTTACCTTCTAAAGGTGATATATACAATGTATGATTATAATAAGTTTATTCAAAACCTTTGAAAAAGCTCCACAAATAAATACGTACAGCGTAATTGCGATACGTAGTGTTTTCCTTTTATTTAATTCATCAGTAAAAATTATCTTTATCTCTTAAAAAAGACAGATAAACATATTTTACATAAATATACTTGTTAAAAATAAATTATATTTTCAATGTTTAAGTATTTATGATAAATAAACGCAAATATTTACACCGTCTCTTTCAAGAAATATATTACTTACCCAAACCGAACAAAACAGCAACAAGTTGCACAAATACAGCTAATATAGCCATGAAAAACATAAACTCCATTTTTACTTATTAAATCTCAATGGAATATTTCTTTGAAAAATTAATAAGTCTTTAGAACGAGAAACCTCGTTCCTATCAGCAGTAAAATTTGCACAAAAGTGACATAAATAATGTTGCCAGATAAAAAATACTTATTGATTTTGCGACCTATCTCTCCCGGGTAAACGTCATATTTTATATGCAGTAGGTATGCAGTCTCGTATGCAGTATGTATGCACCAAATAGGTAGGTATTCCTGTTACGTAAGCTTATCATTGGCTTGTTATTCTACCAGTGAACTACAGTACAAAATGCTTAACTTCTACGAAAGCATTCTAAACGCTGTAACGATAACTTTATTTATCGGGACCTCCATTTCAGATATTATGGTTCCTTTAGAAACATTTACTTGTAATGTTAACATGTAAATCGTAGCTAAGACTAATTTAAATATTCATTTTATTCGAACAAAATTGAGATTAATAATCAATGTCGAGCTTTCACAATAAGTAGTTTTTTAAACTGTTCAAAATTAAAAAGGAAGCACATATAATGAAATAATTATTGGCATGTGAGAAAAGTGATATTTTATTGCAACTAAGTCGGCTAATAGTCGCTATATACTTCAGCATGTCTTTATTCTTCACAAACTGAATTTTAACCAGAATCCTGTTCTTTTTAAGAGATAAAAATATCTTTTCGAAATGATCACGTCTATATTTGAGATTTCGTCCCATGTACTTTAAAAATAAAGTTTTATGTTTGGGTGCCACAATAAAGTTAAAATCGCGCTTGCGCGCTCTTATTGAAGGTTTTAGAAATGACTTAATTCGTGGTGCAGAGTCTCTATCACGTGTTACACAGGGAATTAGAAAAAACCTAACATCAAGAAAGTTATATATAACTGAAGACGTGTAAGAGATAATAAAAATTATTAACACTATTTAATAGCTAAAAAACAAAGAAGAATAGCTTTCCTTTAAAAAAATATGACAATTAAAAAATAATAGGAATTTTGAAGGAGGTTCTTAACTTGATTTAGTTTGTCTGATATTATAGTTATAGTCTTTGTTTTAATAAAACTGAGCCTAAAGAAAATATATTCATGGCCGTAATAAAATTTAAAAGTTTTATTATTTATTTATCTATCATGCTATAAATGCTATAAATTAATTATTCATCTCTGCTATAAATATAGCAACAGTAATTTTTTCCTTCTCATTAATAGCAATTTGTGTGCACACAAATTGTACCAGTGTCATGTTGTTTAGATGTATTTTTAATCTTATATCAGCATTACCAAGTTCCAGCAAAATAGTGGTCCATCCTCAATATATGGGAATCGGGTCCTCACAATATATGTTACGCGTTATTTTTTATAATAAACTTAACCTGAACACAATAATCAAACTATATCATACAAAACGCCACCAAGATTAATGATATAAAGTCAAGTATACTAGTTTAATAAATTAAAGAAAATAACTGCTACATGATTGTAGTATATCTATGACATCTCTATGGACGTTCCTTAGCAACTAGTTTGTTATAAATAATTTTGTCGTTTCTAAAAGTAAAATAGTTGTTTTTTCTCGTAAAAAATCAAATCCTAATATTATTGTGTCTTTGAATCAGTCGCCGTTACCCTTATGCAACGAAATTACTTTCCTAGGTAGAATATTTGATAGCAAATGTACTGGTGTTCCGCATGTTAATTATATAGTTGGTAAGTGTGAAAGAAACGTTAACATTATGAGAGCACTTTCTGGGGTTTGGTGGGGTGCTCATCCTTTTACATTAAAATTAATTTATAATGCAATGATAAGAAGTCTTTTAGATTATGGCTCTTTCACACTTTGCCCTGTTAATAAATCTGTAATGCATAAATTCAACCTTATTCAATCTAAGAGCCTTCGTATTATCATTGGAGCTATGAAAAGTACTCCTATTAATGCACTACAAATAGAATGCGCGGATGCACCCCTTCACATTAGAAGACAGTTTTTATCAGATCGATATTTTTATAAATCTTTACAATTTCTGCACCATCCTCTTCATCAAAAGTTAAATTATCTTGACAGCCTGATTATAAAGAGTAATAATTACTGGCATCGAAGGCCTCTCCCGTATTTAATCCATAGTCTCAGGAATATTAATGAGCATGATTGCGTCATTAAACATTTTCCATGTAATCCTCTTTTCTTTTTTGATTATAATGTTCTTATTTTCCAACCTGATGTACGTTTATCAATAAGTATAACAAAAGGTGTTTCAAATCCGGATTCTAAACTTTGGAATTTTATGGAAAAAAACGCTCCTAATGCGGAAGTCTTTTTTACTGATGCCTCTAAATCAGTTGAATCTATTATGGAAAGCTATTCAGATTTTTATGGTAATGTTTCTGGTTTTAAAAATAATAAGTGTCGAGGAGTGGGGGCAGCTTTTTATCGAATTTCTTCTGGATATTTTAAACTTTTTAAATATTCTTCTCGAATATCTAACTTTTCGGGGGAATGTTTGGCTATTTTGAAATGTATCAGCTATATTGTAGAGGAAAAAATAGCAAGAGCTGTAATATTCACGGATTCCTTAAGTTGTCTACAATCTCTTCTGCATAATCCTTTTAAAAAATCGAATTGGTCTCCGATCTCTCTTGAAATTAAAAATAAACTATTATTTTGTTCTCAACTAGGTTTACAAGTTTCCTTGATATGGATACCTGGGCATGCAGGTATCCAGGGTAATGTAAATGCTGATGAATTGGCAAAACTGGCTGCTTTTCAAGGTGCTACTGATAATTCTTTATATAGTCAGGATTTAGTTTCTTTTCTACCTCGTCAAGACTTGGTGGAAAAATGGAATTTAGACTGGAATCAGTCTAATAAAAGTCAATTTTATAAAAGACATCAACCTAAAATTTCTCTAAAACCGTGGTTCTCCAAATGGAGATTAAGCAAGCAAAAAATTACAACTATTATTTCGAGGTTACGGCTTGGCCACTGCTCTTCGCCAGTCCACCTGAACAAATTAAGAATTAGAGATAGATCTATCTGTGAGTGTGGTCTGGAAGAGGGTAACATCATGCATATTCTTTTTAACTGTTCTCTATATAATTCTTTACCACTGTATGATATTTTATGTAATTATAAGGCTATTCTTCCTTGTGACTTGTCATCTATACTATCTCTTAATAATAAAATTTATGTTAAATCATTAGTTAAATTCCTTAATTATCATAAATTATCATTGTAAATTTCACATTTTATGTATATTTATATATTGCCACTTCAACATTTACCCGCTTATTCCCGCCATCTGCCCCAAATTACATACACTCACTACTTGAAAATGGCAGTAATAGACTCTAAAGAGGACTGAGTTGCCAAGTTAAAAAAAAAAATAAAAAAAAAAATAATTTTGTCATATAAACTATAAATATGTAACAATTATATTAATAAAACCTTTTAATGCAAGGTTTTGTCTTTAACAATTTTATTAACAGAATATTTATAAGTAGTAGCGAATATTAAAGAAAATAAAACGAAAAAGTATTTAAAACTAGACCGTTTAGATATCGAGCCGTCAAGCGCGTCGGCATCTACAGAATGGGAACATTGGAAACGAACATTTAAAAATTTCCTCAAAGCTTCCGAATCATCTAGCGGGCAAGTATCTAAATGCAATTTAGACCTACTAATGAATCATGTACCGTCGAACATATTTACGTACATTAATGAATGTACTGATTATTCACAAGCTATGTATATATACTTACTAAATAATTTATAAAACCTAAAAATATTATCTATGCGAGATATGCACTTACCACTAGAAAACAAAAAGGTGACGAATCTCTCGATACCTTCTTACAGACATTGAAAAAGCTCACAAAAGACTGCGACTTCAAAAATATCGATGCCAATACAAACAGAGATGACTATATTAGATACTTATTTATTATATTTATTTACATAGTGGCATAAGATCCAGCAAAATTAGACAGCGGCTTCTCGAAAGTTTAAGCCTCACTCTTGATGAAGCCTATGATATCCCTATCGATCTAACCTAACCTAATCGACCTATCGCAAGCAGCTATATTAGCTGCCTATACGTCAGCGACGGAGTTTGCGAGCGTTGACACCTCGTTCATTTGCGTATCAGCGCCTACACCCGCGAAACCGCCGTCCCCGCCGCCGGGGACAGGCTGCTTATTTTGCTCCCGCACACTCTCCGGGTCCCCCTTAGGCGGCGACCCAAGATGTGTCTTATTCCCCAACTGGGGAGGCTCTTGACGTTGCCACCAGCGCGATACGGTGACACTGCCCATGCATTGTGAGCATTACACGCACAACACTGCATACACACTCCTGCACATAACACGCAGGTACATAAGTCTTGTAAGGAACCTTTTTTTTATTATTTAAGAATAAAAAATGTAGGGATAGCTAGGATACAATTCGCGAGAGAGTTTGAAGACTCAGGTGATGGCCAAGCCGAGTTTCGTACCATTTTGATAACTCTTGTGCTAGTCACCTTTTGCGGCTGAGTGCCTTCAGTACTCGTCCCCAAAGTTTGGTGAAGCTGTTAAGGCCCTTCCGGTCAACAGCATTAGCTAGGTTAAAAAAAAAGCGAGCGTTGACAACTTTATACTCTTTATTATTTTCTCCTAATGCGCCTGCCTACTTAACACCGCATTTTCATTTTCTAAATTCTAGCCACAATCTAAATCTACGTTCTTCAAATAATCTTCTTCTTCTGTCTCCTCCTCATACCTCCGGTTTAGTACATTCTTCCTTATACATCCAATCTATTCTTCTATGGAATGCACTTCCCTTGGAAATCAGGATGTCCACGAGACATATGGCTTTCAAAGCCAGGGTACGGCAAGTATATACTCATTTTTTAGCAGAATTATCGCACTAATATTTTTCTATTAATTCATTATTATTAAATGTAATGTATATACATATATAATGTATGAATGTATTATATGTGTATGTGGTGTGTATTTTATTATTATATTGGTTTGTATGTATGTATATGATATTATATTTGTATACAAGTATATAGTATTATTACTTAGTTTTGCACCTACCTTTGATACTTTCCTCACCACCCTAAGGTTGACTGAAAGAAAATGCCTAAGGCATTAAGTCCGCCTTTGCTATGTAGCTGTTTTATAGCTACATATTATTATCACGTAATTACCAAGATCGTCTACAAACAAAGAAGTACTTGACGTCCCGAAAAAGAGCGGAAGCTTTCCACAGAACGCGACAGGCAGAAAGGCGCCGGCGCACCGTTTTAGCTACATGCAGTCAATAAATAACACAAAGGATCGTCGCGCAGAACAACAATACCCCTAGCGGATGAAGCTATCTGCAGGTGGCGCTAAGACGAACGCACCGACCTTTCACAACATCTGTTGACGATAAATCACATTGACCCAATGCAAGAGAAGATCAAGCTTAAGATATATATATTATACTTCGTTTTATTTCTACATAAACGTCGAACCCAAAGTCACCAGAGTGGCAATAGCTCATAAAGTTCTCTTAAAGCTACGTCTAGTACTTAAATATATTAATATATCTTCGTGAACATTGTAGTCGACGAACTGATACAACGACTTAACAATGTCGGGTTGTACACAGTTGGCTACGCCGATGACCTCGCCATACTTATTAGTGGACCATTCCAGAACATACTCTGCGACCGGATGAGGCATGCCTTTAAGATTGTAGAAGAATGGTGCTTTAAACACGAACTGACAATTAACCCGGCTAAGACGGAACTAGTACTATTCAATAAAAAGAGAATTCAAGGGAATATGATTTTACCGAAACTTTTCAATACCCGCTTGTCACTATCAAGTTAAGTCAAGTACCTGGGCCTTACTCTTGACAGTAAACTACTATGAAACAAGCACCTAGATCAAAAGCTTGAAAAAGCTTGCATAATCTTTTGGCAGTGTAAAAGACTTCTAGGAAAAACCTGGGAGATCTCGCCAAAAATCACACTATGGCTTTACACAGCCATTATTAGACCCTTAATCATTTATAGTGCATTTATGGTCTGGTGGCCCAGGACAGAGCAAAGCAGCACGAAAGCTCGCTTACAGAGGTTTCAAAGACTAGCCTGTGTGGCCCTAACAGGCTGTATGCGAACAGCTCCAACAGCAGCCATAGCTAAGGTCTTAATATTCGACAGAATGTATAAAATGCAGCTTAGGGAAGATATAAAAGATGAACAGATTACCTTTGAACATCACATCTACACAGATGGATCCAAGATGAAATCTGGAACAGGTGCGGAAGTATTCTCGCATGATCTCAATATCAAGCTATCTACAGGGTTGGGTGAGCACAGTACCATATTTCAATGTGAATGTGTCGCTATCATCCACGCAGCAAATGCAGTCTTCAAAAGGGAGATAAGGGACTTTGGTATCCGAATTCTCTCTGATAGTAAGGCCGTACTTCAAACGCTTGAGAATATTTCCATCACCTCAGGCCTCATTTACGAATGTCACCTTGCATTGGAACGCATAGCGGCAGTCAACAGGGTCATCCTACAATGGATAAAGGATCACAGCAAATCAATGGGTAACGACGCAGTAGATGAACTGGCAAGAAGAGGGTCGACGACAACAGTGGCAGGTCCTGTGCCATATCTTCCTCTTGCTTACAGCACTTTTAGATCATGGTTGCGTCAATACACCCACAGCACTCACAGTGAGAGATGGGCTAACACTCCTGACTGTAGACAGTCTAAACAAGCTGTTCCGGAAATATCACGGAGCTTGGGCCGGAGACTGCTCAGCTTATCTCGCACTGATCTTCGTCTAGTGGTGGGTGGGATGACGGGATATTGCTCACTTAATAAACATTCTTTACAATAGGTCTGACAGATAGCCCCATGTGTAGGGGATGTCTGGAAAAAAAAGAATATACTACTACCCACGTGATCCTGGAATGCACGGGAGTATTCAACCAACGGGCAAAACCTCAGGAGGCTTCTGCGCTTCTGGAAGGAGCTGGGCTGGCTCGAGTAGCTGGCTGATCCTGCATGCACAACGGACCGCCAATGTGTCTAAATGCGGAAACAGGAGCCCACCAACAAGTGACAAGTAAAATATATCTTCGTATGGGGAAATCTCGTTACTGTTCCAGCAATTATAAGGAAATATTAAATATCATTATTTTTACTGCGTACTATTTTTTATGTACTTACGTATGCGTACTTAAGTATTTGGTATATGCATACCCACTTGGAATGAGTGAAATGTATATAGTAATATATGACCCGTGGATTTGATAGTATACTACAATTTCAGTTCTTCAATGTGTATGTATTATACGTAGTATTAAAACACTCAGAACGGCAGCATTAGCACGCAGAGTGAAGCCATTTGAAGTTGATCTTAAAAGGCAACGTACGACTTTCGTTACATGCCGGTAAATACGTGTTGCACACACATCTTTATGACTTCAATGTTAAGCGAGTTTTTGTATGAAACTATCGTTCTTAGCGTTATTACTCTATGATATTATATAGTTTATGATCTTGGCAACATATGTGCACTACATCTTAAAAACTGAATAGATGTACATTCGTTGATTCTGATGCTAATGTGCCACTATGACGAGTCCTAAAGTCTCGGCCCCAAAAGGCAGAAATATAGGCCAAGGCCCGGTTTGAGACTCTCCGCTGATGAAGCTGGTGAAGCTTGATGATGTCAAAATATTAATCGAATTAATCTAAATTAGATACCATTCAACTTCCTTATTATTTTGTCTCAAAAGTCAAATGAACAAACTATACATGTTGTTGAGAGACATATATACATTGGCGTGACGAATTCACGCTACCGTGTGCTCCGCTCCACTCAGTGAGAGGGTCCGTGAGTACAAGTGGGGTTTTGGCCGGTAAGAGTCCGGCACTGTTCCGCTCTCCGACCCGGGAGAGCGATTCGTCCATGTCGGATTTCCCCACTATAAAAAACAAAACATATATACATGCAATATGAAACTTCGTTGAATAAACTACAGTCTATAATATGGTAAAACTTGTGCCAATAAATAATTTATGATTAGTCTTAACAAATTTTTATTATCCTGCAAATAGTTGAGTTCCTACAGTAAATTATAAAGCAAATTCATCTCACGTTATTTTTAGTAGTTACTTATTTATTTTATTTATTTACTAGCTGTGTGACCGCGGTTGCGTCCGTGTTTCATATGTTCATCACTGCGTTTTACTGTGCTTCTTTCTACCTTTATTTTTATTTTTTTTTACGTGGTTGAAATCTGCTCGTTGAACGCTCGGACGTATGCCGAAAACCGAAGTTTTTTGCACACGTTAATCCTCGCGACAGAGGTCACCGAGGCACACCCCTCTGCGAGAGGCGCCCTCTTTGGTGCCCGTGTGCCAGGTTGGCCGTAACCGACTGACTAAACACTCCACGTCCCTAACCGGCGCAAAGATGCCAGGGCCTCCGGAGGCACATTATACATGTATTCTGCAGAGGCCCTGACTGTGCTTCTACCTACAATTCTTAGCCGGTACCACACGGCGTAACAGAAGTATGTATGTTAAGTTTGGTGCCTCTTAGTTTGAAAAACAAACAACATTACATCCTTTATTTAACACCCTTAGATGTGAACTTTTTTAAAAACCCTTTCTTAGCGAATGCTTCATCGTAAAGGGCACCTAATGTCAAAATTTCAAGTTTGTAGGTCCATTGGTTTAGACTCTGCGTTGATGAATCAGTCAATCAGGCCAAGTAATTTTATATAGACTTACATTATTAAAAATCGTTTAAAAATTCAATACCATACACTTAGAATTTTTTGATGTGGTATACATCTAATAATACAGTGTGTAAATGTTGTTCATTGATTTGCAAATTTAATCAGTGTACATTTAAATTCCTAAATTATTAACATAAGTTTAAATCGCTCGTTGAAGCAGCTCCTAAATCTATATTAACAAATAAAATAGAAGTGTCTGTTTGTAATGTCAAAATACCAATTTTGTACAATTTTAACATTTTTGTCTATCCGTCTCTTTGTTCCCGTTAATCTTCAAACCGGCTGGACGGATTTTGACGGGACTTTTTTTGGTAGATACTCCGAGTAACCTAGGATGGAGTCCTTCAGGGGCCTAGCCTCCGACGTGAGTAGGGACCTCGTAAGGACAAGGGAGCGTTCAGCGCACCTGAGCAGAGTGAAGCGTCCCGGACGCCGCAGCGCCGGACGTACCCGTCCGCGCGCTCACCGAGGTCATCAAGATCAAGCCTCGTAAAATAACATGACGTTAGACCTTCGTAGAGGTAAGGCGTTGTCAGGGCTTCAGAAGAATGCATTATACTCGTATGTGTCTCCAGAAGCCTTGGCGCTGCACGCCAGTGAAGATCGTGGAGTGTTTATTCAGTCAGCTTCAATAGGAGGCCAACCTGGCACATGAGCCATCGCCACGAGAGTTGAATTCAGTCTGTCGCACAGAACAGCGTATGCATACACCGCAATTTATGCATACGTCCGTGCGTTCAATGAGTAGATTTCAACCACGTTAAAAAAAAGTTTGAATGGTTTTCAGCACAATAATTTTTATAGGTCGATATTTATATGTTACTGTTTACGACTGTTTACAGTCTTCTGAAATTTCACTAACGTGTTTTTCAAAACTATGAATTGCCTTCAATGACTTTGTAATCATTAGATTTAGACAAAAGTCTAAAATAAACTCTATGTACTTCATCTTTTCATTTTAAAATATATACGAACATTAAAGTATGTCTACTTATTAAAAATTTTCGCAATAACAGACCAATAACTTACGAAAATAAACAATGTAGCGCTCTATTCAAGATAAAAAACACGTGTTAGTTTTACTTAAGTGACTATTACTGGGCTAAGAATAATATCTGTAGACGTTACTTACTTCCTTGAATTTCTTAACTATAAAATAAAATTCGTAACTTTAGTGATGTCTTTATTTTAAGTAATTAATTTGTTTTACTATTAATACGAGGGTTAAAGTACGTTCCGGTCATATCCCGCTCAATAAGCTTGTTCTTTTTATAAAATAAAGGATTTCGCAAATTGCGAGTCATGTGACATCCTGAAAATGTACACCGCTTGTTGGTTGAATTTGGCCGTGACAAAATTGAATAAAAAAAAACTGTTTAAAACAATTTAATCTTAACCTATCTAGGTGTCTTTCATAAAGTTTTGATTCTTGTCTGCGAGTGTAGATGGCAATATTTTGCGGATGTTTCCTTGTAAGTTTAGGATATGAATGATGAATAATGAAGGTGTATTATATGTTGTGTGTGTCAAATGCTAAGGACTGTAAATTAGAAATAGGATTTATTGTCATAACCCGAATCCAATAGGAACACACAGATAAGAAATAGAATAAGATTGTAAAATAGAAATAAGATGAAAACAATAAAGCCACAAAAATAGTAAACAAAACTCGGATTATGTCTGAGATGTAAGGGGACTGAATAAAAAAAAAGTTTAGGATACGATGTTCTTGATGGACTCAAGTGCCAAAATTAAATATGGGTAATAATGTCATTTTTGCAAATGATGTATGTTGACCAACAGTGAGTGTTACACTTTATTTGATTTATATATCATGCGGTTATATTCGGTTGTTATAAATTCAAAAATATTGTTTTAAAAAAAGTCTCGAATTTGTTTTCTAAAAACATTATTTAACCATCTAACATTGGTTCATTGTAAACGGCTATATCGATTTGGATGAATTTTCTTCTTACTTATACCCGTTTGGTAAGCCGAAGTGTGCGCACGCACGCTAAGGTCGCTCGCACAAATACGTTTCACGTGTTCGATCTCGTTATCGCCGCCTTCGAAGTTCGTTCGCTTGCGTAGCAACAGCCGTTAAATTTATTTAACGGTTGAGGTGACGCAAGCGCGCGCGCCGCGTCGTGTACCCGGTGTGGGTTTCCCGCGCTGCGGTATTTTTGCGAGCGTTGAATACTCGATTTTATAAATCTCATTTATAACTTCGTGTATTTTTTTCGAAAAACGTACTTATCAGTACGCGCGCGTTTAACGTATACTCACCCTTAAGGTGAGGATACGTGTCGCTTCACGACTTAGATAAAACCCACTCTCTCTTGATTGTGGTCATCACCGGAGACCTAACGGTGCCAACGTAAGGTGGTGCAGGGTTTAGCAGGTTCCCTGGGGACCCCCTTCTGGGGTCACCAAATACCGGAATCTGGTGTGTGATCACACCGGGTTTCCTTTGGTCTTACCTTACTATCCGCTCCTGCGACAAACTCCATCCCCTGGGTGCTGTTTGGGCGTCTGACCCACGTCCTCGGCCCTAGGGCTTGTTAGGGCTTCCCCCTAGGCTCCGTAGGCTCCCAACTACCTTGAGTCATTGCACTTTGACTCAACGGTCACTTGCGAGACTCGCGTAGTCTCATAGATTTTTGGCGCGCCCCCCTGCCCCTCAGGCAGGGAGGTAGTTCACCCCCCCCCGCCCCTCTCGCCGTCTCGGGATGGCCGACTCGCTTTTTGCGGAGCGTCAGCTCCTTAATTTCGTAAGGGAATTGCTAGCCAAATCCCCCGAACTCGCTCGGGAGTTCGCTAACTATAAAAAATCAGCCCCGGGTCCGTCCGCCGCGCTCCCTCAACGTGTTAGGAAGCCGGTTGTTAATATAAACGCACCGGAGCGTTCCCGCGCGCGTACTCCACCCGCGACTAGCTTTAAGCGTGACTCGTCGTTGTCGCGCTCGCGATCGCGTTCTAGGTCGCGCTCTCCTTACCGTCCGCATTCTGCGGACATTATAAACGTTAGCACGGGGAATAGTTTCTCCCCTCTATCCCCTCAGAATATGGCAGACAGGCGTCCGAGCCTGATGCCGAAGTTTGCCACCCCCCCCGCCCTGTCGTCCGGGTCAGAGTCGGACGACATGGAGATGGATTACCCGCCGCTTGGTAGTGACGGCTTTGTCACCGCCAAGCGGAAGACCAAGAGGAAGGCGACGGCTTCTCCGCCGCTGCCTCAGACAAATCCCAAGGTCCTCGCTGCGGAGGATTCGGCCCAACAGCCCACTCCGGTGCCAGTAGCGGCACCGAGAGTTCCCAAGCCTGCAGCTGCACCGTCTCAGGTGCAGCCCAGGAAAGTGCGTCCCCCCCCCCCCCTGTCACGATCCAGGACAAAGCGTCCTGGACAAAAATCTCTGCGGCGTTAGCGAGCCGCAAAATACATTTCTCCAGCGCGACGAATGTTCGCGATGGAATCATGGTGAAGGTGTCGACCACGGACACCTTCCGCGACCTCACGCGGTTCCTTCGTGAGGCGAAATATGCCCACTTCACTCACGCGTTGGAGGAAGAGAAGTCCCTCCGCGTGGTGATCAAGAGAGTTCCTAAGGAACTCTCTTGTGAAGACATGGCTGTCTCCCTTAGGGAGCAGGGTTTCCCCGACGCTGAAGTGCATCGGATGCACGACCAGCGAGGCAGGAGACCATACAACATGGTCCTTGTATCACTCCCCGCCAACGAGGTTAGCAAGAAGGTCTTCGGTCTGAAGACCCTCTGCGGCCTCTCCCGCATCTGTGTGGAAGTCCCACACAAGAAATCTTACCCCTCGCAGTGTCACCGCTGCCAGGGGTACGGGCACAGTTCTCGGAGCTGCTTTATGGCTCCGAGATGTGTCAAGTGTCTCGGGGATCATCTCACCCCCGACTGTCCCCGTCCCAAGGACACTTCCGACCCTCCAAGCTGCGTTTTGTGCAGGCAGGAGGGTCATCCTGCAAATTACCGTGGGTGCCCTTGTGCACCTAAGGTAAGGCGCAATCACCCAAAAAAGGGTGGTAGGTATGTTCCTCAGAGGACGCCGCTCCCCTCCTCCTCCAACCTCAAGTGCCGCCTATGACACTGAGGTCTTTCCCGTACCTCCCAGGCACGTCGGCGTCGCCTTCCGCGGTGCCGACCCGTCCCGCCGCCCCCCGCCCCGCAGCCCCTCTGGCTCCGTGGGCACCCAGGCCCCAAGCCAAGGCGCAGCCGCGCCTGGCTACCCCCCCTCAGGCCCCTCAGGCCCACTCCACCGGCCTAGACCGGGTTCTCTTCTTCCTGCGCGTCCACGACGTGCAGGATGTCGTCGCGTTCAACACTCTGTTGAACAGCGGCGCCGGAAACGCCGAGTTAGACGCTATAACTCGGTTTCCCGCCATCGCCATGACCCTCCAAGGGCTGGCACGCGCTTCCCAACACCCGTAATCAATGGCTAAGATAAAGCCACGCGGTTTGTCCCTTTCGTTCTTTAACGCGCGGAAACTAGTTCCGCAGCGTGAACTCGTCGCGAACTTCCTCCGCGATCGTCAAATAGACGTGTTTCTTGTCCAGGAAACCCTACTGAAGCCCAAAGATCGCGATCCTAAGATCGCGAATTATAATATCGTTCGGAACGATAGATTGCCCCCAACTAGGGGCGGTGGTACCTTAATTTATTATAAGCGGTCTCTGTATTGCACGCCGCTAGACCGTCCTGAGCTAGAAAACTTAGAGGTTTCTATATGCAGAATCGGAATGACCGGCCATCAGTCGATCGTTCTGGTGTCTGTATATCTCTCGCCCAATAAGCGCATATTAGCTTCAGATTTAGGGAAACTTTTCTCTCTCGGAGACTCCGTCATTATCGCGGGTGATCTCAATTGCGGGCACACCCTTTGGAACAGTTCGAGTAATACCAGTAATGGGATTGCTGTTACTGGGCTGATGGATGAGCTCGATTTTGAGGTCATCGCTCCTTTAGAGCCTACCCACTTCATGCCGCACTGCCGCCCGACAGTGCTAGACGTAGCTATTTTTAAAGGGGTTCGGCTTCCTGTGCGTCTCATACAAGTCGTACACGAACTCGACTCCGACCACCGCCCAGTCATTTTACAGTTAGGTCATTCGGATGACTCTAGCCCGCCAGTTGTAAAGGTCGCGGACTATTACAAACTCGGCAGATATCTCAAGGACCATCAGTCCTCCCCCCCGCTCGACTTGATCCCCGACGTACTGGATACGCCTGCGGACACGGATCTCGCGATCGCTTCTCTGGTTGAGCATCTCAACACCGGAATCAGGGAGACCTCGAAAGAGGTACAAGCGGCGAACGATCGCCGCTTTATACTCCCTGATGACGTGAGAGCTCTGCTCACCCAGAAGAACGCCGCGACCCGTGCCCACGACGCGTATCCGACTGAGGAAAATCGTGCACGCTTACGTTCCTTGCGTAGAGCGGTGAAAGACCGCATAGATCAGCTCCGTGATAACAGGTGGAACAGTCTCCTCGAGGAGCTGGTACCTTCCCACCTCGCGTACTGGAAGCTTGCACGATCGATGAAGACGGACCGTTCCGTCGCTAGTATGCCCCCCCTGGACAGAAACACTCAGGGTCTTCCACCCGCATTTGACGATGACGACAAAGCCGAGTGCTTAGCCGATAGCCTCGAGCAGCAATGTTCCCCCGTCACTGACAACGTTGACGTCCTCCACGTCTCCGATGTAGAGTCCTCGGTACAGGACCTAGACGCTCTTTCCCCGGTTGTTCCCCTCACACCTGTCACCTGTGATGAGGTCACTACAACCATTAAGGGCCTTAAGCCTAGAAAATCTCCCGGTCCGGACGGGATCAGGAATGAAGTGCTTAAGCTTCTTCCGCCCCGTCTCATCGCGCTACTGGTCTGCATCTTCAATGCGGCCATCAAAAACCACCACTTTCCAGCCGCCTGGAAAGAAGCGATAGTGATAGGTATACACAAGTCTGGCAAAGATGCCAGGTCACCCGATAGTTACCGCCCAATCAGCTTGCTAAGCTCAATAGGTAAACTCTACGAGCGGATCCTTCTGAACCGACTCCTCGTAGTGATAGAGGACAAAAATCTCTTGCCTCCCGAACAGTTTGGTTTCAGAGCCAGACACTCTTGCGCGCACCAAGTGCAACGCCTCACGGAGCACATCCTGTCAAATTTTCACCGAACCCCAAACACACCCTGGCGTACGCTCGCTGTCTTCTTCGACGTCGCTAAGGCATTCGACAAGGTCTGGCATGCCGGCCTTGTATTTAAACTAGTTAGGTTAGGCGTCCCTGACACATTAGTACACATCCTACGCGATTACCTTTCGAATCGTAGTTTCCGCTTTAGAGTAGAGTCCGCTCTCTCTTCAGCCCGCCCGATCCGCGCAGGAGTCCCCCAGGGCTCCATTCTGGCGCCTGTCCTCTTCAACCTTTACATAGCGGACTTACCAGACCTAAATCCGAACCTGAAAGACGACCCGCTCGAAGGAGTGGCGGCTAGTAAGGTTCATTTAGGTCTCTATGCCGATGACACGGTCATCTATTATTCGTACAGACAAAGAGACACTCTCAGATCCCGCGTCCAAAAGGCTGTTAACATCTTAAGCTTTTGGTACTTGAAGTGGCGCATAGCGATTAACCCGGGAAAGAGCACCGCGATTATGTTCTCCGTAGAGAAATCTGACCCTCCTCGTCCAGTCACTTACCTAGGAGTAGAGATCCCATGGGCGACCGAGGTCAAGTACCTCGGTGTCACACTAGACGCCCACATGACTTTCAAATCTCACGTTTTGAAAGTCAGAAACCGTGCCAACATGGTTATGGGACGTCTTTTCCCTCTTTACAACGCCCGTAGTAAGATGGCCGTCCGCCATAAAATTACATTATACAAAACGGTAGTTAGGCCCATTCTCACTTATTGCGCCCCTGCCTTCGCTTATACAGATCTGTCCTCCTTCCAAGTGGTTCAGAACCGCTTCACCAGGAGAGCCGTAGGTGCCCGATGGTACGAGAGGGATGTGGACATCCACAGAGACCTCAATCTACCATCCATTCACTCAGTTATCAAATCCCTGTGTCGCGCATTTTTCGATCGCGCAGAGACACACCCGAATCCGCTCATAGCGAAAGCCGTCGCGTACTCCTCCGACCCGCTAGCTCCGAAACCGCTTCGGAGACCGCGTAACGTTCTCACCGATCCCGATGATAAAATCACGTGCGAAAATAGGATCTTTCCTTTTCAACCGATCCAGTATGCGTGCCAGCGCCCACGCCCGCGTAACCGCCGTTCCCGCCGCCGGGGACAGGCGGCTAATTTTGCTCCCGCACACTCTCCGGGTCCCCCTCAGGCGGCGGCCCAGGACGTGCTTCGTTCCCCAACTGGGGAGGCTCTTGACGTCGCCGCCAGCGCGATACAGTGACACTGCCCATGCATTGAGCGTTACACGCACAACACTGCAAACACACTCTTGCACATAACATGCAGGTACATAGGTCCTGTAAGGAACCTTTTTTTTTTTTTTATTATTATTAATAAAAAATGTAGGGAATAGCTAGGTTCAAACTCGCGAGAGAGTTTTACACTCAGGTGACGGCCAAGCCGAGGTTCGTACCACTTTGGTAACCCTTGAGCTAGTCACCTTATTGCGGCTGAGTGCCTTCAGCACTCGCCCCCAAAGTTCGGTGAAGCTGTAAAGGCCCTTCCGGTCAACAGCGTTAGCTAGGTTCGAAAAAAAAAAAAAAAAAAAAAAAAAAAAAAAAAAAAAATTCTTCTTACTTTATTATTATTATTTCTAAAGGGACTTCGGAGGCTAGAACTGACATGTGTCACTGCGACTTAGAAATATCTATCCTGATCGCCAACGCTACTAATGCTCATTGTAGAATGTGGGGGGGAAGAGGATCAAAGTGATTAATTTTTTTTGCTTATGTAATTAATATATTTCCTTCAACGATCGGATAAAATACAAAAAAAAAAAAGAAAAATATTGTTTTTTTTTAACAATTTTATTTAATTACTTTTTCCGATTACAATATAACCTAAAAAGTTTTTGTAGAAACGCACAACTGTCATTTAAGTCTTTTACGTATTTTGACAGTGTCATTCATGTTAACCTCTTTAGTTAACTTGTAGGAGGGTCTCGAAGTACTTATCTCCGTGCTCGTTAGTAGCTCTGCAGCCGTAGTATCCCGTGTCACCCTTTTGTACGCCTTTGATGACCAGACCGCTGTCACTGACCGTAGCCCTGCCACCGCTTAGAGGCTTCGCGTTATGGCTCCAGACGACCTTGGGCGCTGGCAGACCGGTCACCTTGCACGGAATCGTGACATCCTGTCCGTGTTTCACAACGATCACCTTTTCAGGCTTCTGCTCGTACTTCGGTGCACCTGGGAATTAATAACATGGATACATCCGTAAAAAACAGTGACATATAAATGTATATGACAGAGCTAATGCCGCGATTGGGACGGTACCAGCGTGTGCAGACTCTGGAGACGCGTAAAAAAGCCAGACCGGGACCAAATTTTGAGTGATGCATGGTAATTAATAACATACATACAATACCTATTATTTATTGTATTATAAACTGGCAGTACAGACTGCTTATGGTTATTTAAAAATATATTACGTACATATCCTCAAACAAAAGTTATTCTCAGAGGCGGTTAAATTTAGAACAAATTAAAAAGTAGCTAAAACTATCAAGTGTTTAATGGACGATTTATAATAAACAGTTTCCTTCTGGATCCGATTCAGGAGTCAAGGAGGACAAAACCATGTTGCATAAACATGTTTACAATTCTTTAGTTAGAGCTACATACAGGCAGAACTCATATTTCATTAGAGTGACCGATAGCATAAATAAAGTGCTCAATGAAGTAGACTTAGATTTCTTCAATAGTAGTCCTAAGAAACTGAAAAATATTTTAAGTTCCTCTTTCTTTACTTAAACCCTTTGTGCTTTTGACTGCTGTTAGTTTCTTTCTATTTTTCTGTTATATATATATGTGGAAACTTGTAAATGGCCTTCTGTTTTTATTGTGTACAATTTTATGATTTATATTAGCTGTAAGTTTTCTTAAACGTTTAAAATAAATAAATAAACAAGTATAGATACTCACTGACTACAGTCAATTTCAAAGAGTGCTTTTGGGGTTTGCCGACTCCATTGTCGACTTCGCAAGTGTATTCGCCCTCGTCTTCTGGGAGTGTTGTCTTGAAGAGAAGACGCTTGCCTGAGGTTCTATTGTGGCGGGTGATACGGTCTTCAGGGTTTCCGTTCACGTCCTTACCATTCTTGAAGTAGTTAGGATGAGCCAGAGGGCTGGAAGAAATGATTCCTTTATAACTTCGTTTGATAGAAATAGGTTCTGACCCACTTGTCCTACTCTAAAATGAGCCTGTGCTGTCGGTGAAGGCAAACACCGCGATGAAACAATAGTGTATGGTTGTAGGGCATTTACTAATAATGCTCGTCTAGGTAATTACCATGGTCATGTTTTAAAACCTGTCATCAGAACAAACTGATGAAGTATTAGACTCATTACACGGAAGTCAATGGACCATTGTATAAAGAACATTGATTGAGACATATAAAAGCAAAACTACCACAGTCCATGAAGTAATAATGCATCAATCGAATGATATTTAGTCGCTCTTCGTGTCACCTAATTAATTATACAATAAAGTTTCGCTTTTCCATATGTTTTGTATTTTATTTAACCCTACGGCATAATTAATATATTTATAGTGAAAGTCAGGTTTTGTTACATCTAATCTTATTTCTGGAAAATAGTATTATTCGACTCAAAAGCAGTTTTTTAAACAAAGATATTGACGCATTTAAAAGGACCTTAAAAGATGGCATTATCACAGGTATACTCACTTGCTTCCATACATACAGTAGATCATGGTAACATCACCAGCTTTAGCCATCATATCCTTGCTTACGTATTGAGGGACCGGCTCACCTTTGTACCCAGAGTTGTCTTTTGTCACTCCCTTGATCTCATACTCTACCAAAACTACCTCTTCGTCGACCGCTGCGTTCTTGGCGGTGCATACGTATTTATAAATGTCACTGACGTCCTCTTTAGTGACGATTGTGAAGTAGAGGTTTCCATCAGGCCCAGCTGTGATGCGGCGATCAAAGTCAGTCACATCAGCGTTAGGATCAGCTCCGGACAAACGTTTCTTCCAAGTAATCAAGGGTTTAGGGTAAGCGTTCGGGTGCACACAGTCCAATTGGAAAGGCCTGCCTTCGATTGGCGTTTTCTCGTGTGTCTTCGCTGGCGATGCGATGAGGTAAGTCTTCCTGAAGCTGATCACCCTCGAGCTGGCAACACCGGCGGGGGTTTCAGCGAAGCACTGGTATTGACCCTCGTCAGACGCTTGCGGTCTCAGGAATACCAGGGATCCTTCATCTTTGCGGAGAGCAGCGTTATGCTCCTGCCAGTTGAAAGATTTCCCATCCTTTTGCCAGGAGTACCTAAAATTAGTTTTGTTAGTTAGTTGTGAATCAATCTGTACTTACGATAGATATCTGTCTAGGTAAAGTCGATCATGTCGAGTTTAGGACAAAAATCATAAGGAACAAAAGGGCCGTAAGAATTTTTTGCATGACTGGATTGTAACCACCGCACATATGGTGGAAAGGCCACAATAGTGATGCGATTCGATGTGTACCGTTCTGCAATCGCCCAAAGTGGTTACAAAAGTTAGCGATGTGGTAGGGCAATTGAGCCTGACTTGATTACAACTACCGTACACATTGTGAAAATCTGCTTTAGTCACAATTCAAGCGTATCCGGAATTATTATCTATGTGTAGCAAAACTACCTAGAAGCTTTACCCGTGCTAATGGTTTCGCCACATAGCGGACGCGTCGAGAATTCAACGCAATATTTTTTATAGAAGAAGAAATATGAATGAGGAAGAATGGAAAAGTAGAGGAAAGGAAATAAGAGAAAGGAGAAAATTAAGAGATGACGGCTCATAGGAACGTATGGAACATGAAAACAATCTGCGCTGACACCAAGTGAGTTGGAAACAGCCCATGAGAATTGTAATAATGATATTTACTTGACTCCCTGATCGTTTCCTTCGATGAGACATTCGAGGACCGTTGGGTTGTTCTCCTTGAAGAGGACCTCGGCCGGTTGGTCTTTCAGCACCGGATATTTATCCAAGGGAAGCGCTGAGCCTTTATTAGACAAAAAAAAGAAACATTAATTCATCCATTAACGAGTAATATTCCATCCTGTGATAAATAAAAACTAAGCAGCAATAGGTATTCCTGACAGAAGTGAAAACTCAAAGCCTTGGAAAAATTGTTTTCTTTAATATGTCGATTACCCATAAAGATGAGACAAAATGAAGACAATAGGAAAACGATGTAAAGCTGACATGAACGCCAAGTTAGTGCTCAAGGGGTTAATGTTTAAAATGGCCTAATATTTAACATTTTATATTTGTTTAGTTTTTGCATAGTCATGTACATTTTTATTATTTGTTTATTTATAATCGAAACCTACGATGGGCTACGTAAGTGTAAACTGTATTTATTTACCTCTGAGCATTATCACTTAAACGCCATCTTTACTTGACATAATGTATATGGTGGCAAAGCCAGGAAGCCGAGGGGTTTAATATTACATTAAAGCGGCTATGGCTCAGTTGTTAGTTTGGATGATTTTCAAATCGATGGAGACACCTTTGAATCTAAAAACTCAACTCTATAATGAGCCTTAACTTTCGGTGAAAGAAATCATCGGAAGGAAACCATAGCATGGTGGCAAGGCAATCCATCGTATAATACCCGTTTGGATAACCAATAGGTCATTATTAATTGAGAGCTAGCAGTACATCTAGGCTTAGTGTGTTCACCATCCTGGATCACATAGTCACTTAACATCACATGAGACTGAGATCCAAGCGTTGAGCCATATCATGAGATATCGCACCTATAGAAATACATACATTTCTTCTATAATAAACTTGAGTTGTCGGCCATTTTACGAAGCTGCCACCATCGAATTTAAAAATCGTCACTTGACATTAGGTGACTTTTTTGCCTAAGCGTTAGATATATGATAGTGTAAATAATATGATAAATTCATTTACTTACCCACAATTATGCAGGCGCTTAATACTGCTATGCTCTTAGACGCCATTGTTTACCTAAAAATAAGACAAGAATAATGTGTAATACATTTTCAAAAAAATATACATGCAGAAGTTAAAGTAATTAAAATCATGGAAAATAGTTTAATATATATGTATTTAAAATCTTTATTTCTTATATTTTGAATCTTTAAATTTTAAAACTATGATATAAAACATATAAATGACAAATTAAAAACAGAATATGTTTCATATCACTTAGTTTCATAAAAGCGTGGAAAGGCTAGAAGCTTTTTTTTAGAGATAATATTTTAAGAAATTAATAATGTTGTATTTTAATTTTAGAAATTAAAAAAAAAATTAACACTAAAGTATTTAATTACTACATTATGTGAGAGTAATATATAAATATATTATAATTCAATATTACTTTATAAAATAGCTAGCTTTTTTATTTTCACAATTATTTAGTTTAAAAAATAAATCATCTTGGTGGCAAATCGTATCCATTAATGACTTTATTAAAACCTGATCAGAAAACACATTTATAATTTAAGAAAAGAAACAAGGAAATTGTTTAGCGTTTCTCGATTTACAAGCTACAAAATGGGCATACAGATAAATAGAGATTGCTTTAAATAAAATACAAGGGAATAAAAATTAATGAACAAAAAAAAATTGTTGTAAGATATACATACCATACATTAGAAATTATATGAAATTACACACATATTAAATTATAATAAGGTAATGAAAAAATAACTTTAATAATAGTAATTAAATTCACAATATTAAATTTTAATAAATAATTATATATTATTCTCAACACTAGTGTTTAATTTACGGTACTTTAGGTCTTTTTGTTTTATAAGAACTTGTTTATATGACTGTTTGTTACTTTAATAAATACACGATTATTAAATAATATAATAATGCTTATAGGTAGTACTAACCCGTGCCTGATGCTCCCGAGTAACAACTGTATCGCTTAAGTTAAATTTCCCGCCTTTTATAGCGTAAAAGATGCGTCGTTGCCGCGCGGCGTCGACTCATGCACGCTTTGGATGATGCATACAGGTAAATTACCGGACACACACACAGGCAAACGTTGCAAGAATATTATTCTTAAGTTATTTGTACTCGATAATTATATGAAACAACAAAGTTGACCCCGCAACATCTTACCGTTTCGTTTTAAAAAAATTATAAAATATTATCTACAATATATCGCGCTCGCTGTTTTTTATTTTAAAAAGTTTGCATAATTTATGACATTAGAGCTGATAAATATATAGTCGAGCATAATGATATGATGTTTTTGTGGTAAATGATGGGGTTAGTATCCTAATGGCTTCAATAGACATGAAACAGAGCAAGGGTGAGCAGGCGGGAAGGAGTTTGTTCCTTCAACCACTTTTAACAAGGGGTTGTTTAAGTATTTTAGACTATTTGACACCTTCTGTTCTTTATCAGAAATAGTCAAGAAAATTTAACAAAAAAAAAAGGAAGGGAAACATTTATTACGTAATCACCGTCCAGACCGCCAACGTCCCAAAAATAAACAATGCACAGACTCCCCGTTCCGATTGATCTTTACATTATTCTTGAACAGCCCCAAATTTCTGGAGCGAATTCGTCCGCTTGCACTGAAGTCTAGGACTTTGGCTTCACTGCTTACGCCGCAAGGAACATAACCTCAATACTCTGTACCCTGAAAGGATTTACTTGAGGAAGAAAATCTCGTAAAAATCAGTACGGACAAAAAGGCTTGCCATGTTTTATATAAATAAATAAAAAATGCCTTTAATTACAATACAAAAAAAAAAAAAATCTAATACAATGTAGTAGTCGCTTCAGCGGCGTAGGCCTCCCCTAAAGTATTTGAAGCCCCTCGATCCCTGGCTATCGTCATCCAGTGAGGTCCACATCTTTCTGAGAAAATACCCAGCCACCTCTTCCTTTGTCTTCCTTTTTTATATATCTGTGTACCCTCTGTGACTCTTGGTGCACCTAATGTCTAATCTGTACATGTGTCCCGCTCATTTACCTTTGGTTTCATATATATGCAAATTTACTTACCTTAAGAAGTTAGCCGCAAACGCCGCATCGACATATAATTCGTTTGACTCGTGCACCCTTATAGTTTAAGTTCATTGCGGAAAACAAAAAAAAATGTAAAAATTGAAGTTGTATAAAAAAAAAACCCATTAAATACCTATAGTGTTTCTTGTATATTTTTCTACATGGTAGTTTAAAATTTGAAAATCTTAAACATTTTTAAATCTGGAATGAACAGATCTCATATTCGGATTCATTTCGTGATTCGGATAGGTGGGTCTGGTATAATTAACGCAGACCAACTTTTTTTGTGTGCCGGTGTTATTTGGCTTATTTTTATTACATTTTTTAACTTTTGAAAGTATTAATTAGCATTATATTATACTAGCGATCTGCCCTGTCTTCGTACGGAGATATAGATTAATCTCTAATTAATAATATACAGGGAAAATATGGGTCCTTTGACGCACCATCACCTCAAATCTACTGAATATATCGGGATTCGATTGCTACCATTCAACGCGGAGGTATGTAGATGGTTATGGACTGTTAATTTTTTGGATTTCATCGAGCCTTTCTCAGTTTTTTTTTTCTCGAATTACTCTTATATAAAAAATCTTATTTTTCTGCATTCATTTGTATTTTTAGGTTATGTATTTGCACTTTTTCACTCACACCTAAAGAACATATGAAACGCGAGCGGAGCCGTGGTCACCAGCTAGTATATACGTATATATACAGCCTATGTTACTTCCTGATAACGTAGTTTATTACGAGCGTAAGATTTTTAAAAATCGGTAAAGTACCTACTACCTACTTAGTTTGAGTTTACACGTGACAAAGAAAAAAACAATTTTTTCCTGTTTACGTAATATTATTATAAATGTAGTTACTATTTATAGGTTAGGATTGAAGAAAAAAGGTTTTAATGCATTTTATGAAATAATGACATAATATTGTATTTGTTACCAAGCTTGTAAATGTCCCTTCCTTATTGACTTCTCTATTTGTGGAAGATGAGTCTTTCGCTCAATGAAAGACTAATAAGACAAATAACAAAGCTCAAACGACAAAATAACAAAATAAAAAACGGAACATAATTAGAAGTAGATGAACCAACGCAATCAATTTATGCTAATAAATAAAATTGAACTGTCTGTATGTATAATAATATTTTTTTTTCTATTTATTGTTATGAATGTTCTTTATACGATACGATACCTATACCAAAAATGCAATTTTTAATATTTTTGACTGTCTGTCCGTCTGTCTGCCTGTTTGTTCCGGGTAATCTCCGGAAAGGCTAGGACTTATTTGGATGGGACTGTTTGATGGATTGCTGAAGTTACTCTTCGTAATTTTGGGTTCTTTTGTTTTTCGAAAATAATTAGGGTTCCGCGTAAATTACATTGTAACTGAAATTGTGAATAAAGTCCGATTCAATGTGCAGTTTTACTCTGTGAATTTGAATTACTAGTTTGAATTTGTGAAAAATATATTTACACTATCTGCATGCCCGCGGCTGTGCCCGCATTTCTCATATTCTCCATTGCATTTTTTTTTTATATATGGAACGCTATTTTTTTTTTTTTTAGTACTAAGATAAAGTAAAAATATTTCTCATAAATTCAATGACTTGCCCGTAAAACTGTACATTGAATCGAATTTCATTCAATTTTTTACGAGTTTTAATTTTTTCCGCAGAACCCTAATTATTTTCCAAAATTAAAAGTACCCTAAGTTACCCGGAGTAACTTCGGCTATCTACCAAAAAAAGTCCCCTCAAAATCCAGCTGTTCCGGAGATTATCCGGAACAAACAGACAGGCAGAAACAAAAATTTTAAAAATTGTATTTTTGGTATATGTATTTTATATACATTCATATCTATTTAATAAAAAAAATATTTTTGACATTACAAATAGACACTCAATTGTATTTATTAGTATAGATAATGTTAATAGCAATAAAGAAATTTGGAAAAGTAATTAGGGTTCCGTATAAAAAAAATACAAGCTATATTACGCAGTGAAAATTTACATGCAACGCGGGCGCAGCCGCGGGCACGCACCTAGTAAAATAATAACAATTTAATGAAACAATAAAACGAATATATTTTAAGAGGTCGACTTTACGTGGACAAGGAACGCAGGTGTGATAAAGAAAAGTAAAATCAAAGTAATTTTTTTCTTTTTATTTAATCTATATACATTTATTAAATATAGCAACAGCTTTGTTGTCATTTTTGTGTCGACGATATTAAATAATTCTCTAATAACCTCATACTTATGGTAATAGTGCATACGTTTGTTTGTCATACATATGTTTCTTAATGTAAGTTGATATATACCATAATTACTATTAAATAGAGACTAGGTCAAAATAATATTTAATTTACTTATATCTAAGTATTTCACCTTAAGAAACTATTACTGGCCTCGTATAATAGAAAATTAATTATAACTTAAAACCTGGATAGAAAGTATGTATTCAATTTTAAAAAAAGAATCACGTAAATCGCTTCCACGGATTTCAAGTTATAAACAAACTAACAACTGGATAGATAGTGCCGAACTGAAGTTTGGGCTGTTGGGGCTATCAATCCCTTCCCCCCACGAAAATTGACAAATCTCTTAAAAACAGACAATTTACGAACGGATTAAGTATACCACTAACTTTTTATGCATAAAACGTCTAAACAATTAAATCAAAAATAGGCGACTGGTTTTCGAACTCGAGGGCGGTTGCTACCCAGGCGGTCATTGTTAGAAAATCCGCTACCAATATGCTATGTTTTCCTATCTATTGTCTACCTATCTGGTATTCAAGATAATTTTGAAACGACGATTTCGCAGTTGAAGCGCGGCCGGATTCCGCGTCAATGGAAGCTGGTTCGTAGCTAACTATCCAACTCTAAAATCTGCCTGGGCTTCCGGTGAAGGAAAACATAGCATTTGAAAACCAGTCGCAAAATACCAATAGGTGTGTTCCGGTAACATCACTTGAGAACCAGTACCTAGGTTTAGTGTGTTTACCATCCTGGACCACATCATCACTTAACATCAGGGCAGATTGTGGTCAAAACACTGAGCTTATATATTGTAAAAAAAAATTGAAAATGTATAAAATTTCCCATTACTTCCCCCCCCCCCCCCCCACAATACTTTCCTATATGGAGATATGTTATCGCAAACAAAATAACAATTTTCAAGGAAAATAATAACATTTTAAACAAAAATATGCGTATGTAAACTATGACAGTTACAGCTAAATGAGATCACATTCATTTTCCTTTAAGGAAAATAATGACCGTGACATCTTACATTGGTCTAATTAACGCAACTGTGTACTTCCCTCATATGATGAATCAGTAATTATTAATTGCTATCATTGAGATAAAGGATACCTCCAGATGATGACAATACTGATCAATTTTTTCGATGTGTAAAATTTACACATACTACCCGTTACCAATGCTATGACAAGCCGTCAACATGCTATGATGTATGTCAGATATAATATGGCGTGCAAATTGTAATTTTTGAATTAAAAAAACTTACACTTACGCAGCCTATTTTTACGTACGTAAAAACTTTCTATTTTGACATTACAAACAGACACTTCAATTTTATTTATTAGTAAATATAAAAGAGAGCGTAGTTAGTATCTGTCTGTTAGTTTACGAGGACGGTGCCGCGGGCGCACAGCTAGTCTCATATTATGTAAGCATGTATGTACAGATTTTCTTTTGTGTATAGTTTTATTATAAGTACTAGCACAGTGTCCGCGGCTCCGCCCACGTTACACATATGTGTAATAATAGTTTATTTCATGAGTTTTAATTTTTTTTACACGGAACCCTAATCATTTTGGAAAAATAAAAGTAGCCAAAGTTACGCGGAGTAACTTCAGCTGTCTAATAAAAAGAAGTCGCGTCAATATCGGTAAAGCCGTTCCGGAATTCAACCGGAACAATCAGACAAGCAGACATTTAAAAAAATTGTAATTTTAGTATAGGAATCTTTAATACAAAATTTAGTTAAAAAGTTGTTATTTTTATATTACAAACAGACATTTCAATTATATATATTAGCATATAGATATATGTAGTTTAAAATGACTTTAGATTCTTGACCGCAAGCAATGTCCGTTGCGATAAGCCGCGGGAGAGGTTATTCGCTGAGATGTAATGCCTGATTAATAATTACTTGCACTGTAATAGTCATATGCGACGCACTTGATTATTTTTTATTTTCCATACGCATTACAGATAAGCGACAACAGATAGTGAGACAATAAACACAGTGTTATCTTTTGTTTTATTCTATACTTCCGTTACATGGACAAAAGTTTTGTTAAAAAAAAAAGCTTCATCTAAATGTATTTTAAGAAGAAATAAACTAGGCATCCATAGGGACTTGCGTCAGAAGTGAAACCACGAAACCTTGAAAAAACTGTTCTGTCTTTTATTGTCTGAATAGGTTCAGTGCTTTGACCATAATCTCACCTAATATTAAGTGACGATGTGATCCAGGATGGTAAGCACACTAAACCTTGAGATACTGGTTCTCAAGTGATGAGTGACTTGAGAACCAATACCTGTAGGCTTCGTGTCCTTACCATCCTGGACCACATCATCACTTAACATCAGGTGAGATTGTGGTACAAGCACTGAGCCTATTCCGTGTAAAAAAAAAACAAGACCATAGGCCGGATCGTGCTCATTTATATCTTTCCCTTACAAAATAAGGATTGCGTCATCTGCGCTCTGTTTATTATGTTACCGGGCGTCGAACTAAAGTTATTTTTTATTTTATCTTTTCTTTTTTAATACATACACTGCATAAAGATTTAATGCAAGTTTGTAATTATTTGTACCGTCTATGATCTCATATTACATATAAATATATATGTTTGTGATTTTGTAACGTACATATATTATTGTGTAATATACGTATTGATGGATAAGTAGAAAATTTTAATGTACGTTTATTAGCGTATTGGCTTACTTACTGTGCTCAAAACCATAGTTAAGAAACCCAGACAAACATCACCCCCCAAACATACTTTTATCACTGCGTAGATAGATATCGTACCACGTTTGTTGCGTCCAGACATTTTAAATTGTCCACTATAGAACAAAAAATAAACAAAAAATATTTATTGTTAACCTAAATAGACATGAAGTGGAGGGAAAAGATGATAAGTTGGATACAAGGCTAAGTAGAAAGGTAGCGGCTAAGCCGAGGTTCGAACCCTTGTGTTAGTTACCTTTTGCGGCTGAGTGTCTTAAGCACTCGCCCACATAGTTCGGTGAAGCCGTAAAGGCCCTTCCGGTCAATAGCATTAACTAGGTTAGAAAAAAACATATAATAAGTAGACATAGACATCCCAAATGCGGTGGGCGGCCCCGGGGTGTTTAGTGGGTATTTGCGGACGCTTCACGTCCGGGCGAGTCCCACACTGGCACGGAGTCGTCCCTCTGTGCCCCCTTACCTATTGAATTGGAGAACTCCGGTCTCACTAATGCAATAGGTAAGGGTAGTGCGTAAATGCATTCCCCTCGTCAAAAAAAAAAAGGTTAGCGAAACTTTCTCCCGGAGGGGGAAAGACACTCTCTGCCAAATAGATCCTACAGTGAGTTTTACCAGCGTGTGTAGATCACAATAGTTCTAACTACATCGCAGTGATACAGGACTGTTCTAGCCAGCATAGTCCCTTTCGAAATAACAATAATAATACGCCAAACAATGGTATAAATAAATCAAAACCACTTACATCCCTTATAGTACGTTATAATTTTTTTATATTATCTGAAAAAAATATTTAAAATGTTTAACCGCCATTTTCTCAAAATGGCGATCACGTTTCGTAGATTGGTAGTCTATTGTTTATCAGCGTTCACATTTTTGTGTTTGTTATTTGTAGAGACAATTAAAAATAACCACTAAGCATTTACTTTTACTTATTATCGAATAGTCATCAAAGAAATTGAATTTCAAAAACCTTTGGTGATGTTTGGCTTCACAGATTGACTCAATCCGCCCCTGGCTTCTAACTCATTCTGTCATTTACGTTAGATAATATAGCGTCATAATCTATTTCTATTACAGGGAAAAAACAGGAAAAATTCCTCTTAGTAATAAGTAATAAAATACGTGAAGAGGCTTGATTGGACACTTAAGGAAAACAAATATCTATAGAGAGAGAGAGGAACTGAAAGTCCTTATATGGTATGAGCAATGGATGTTACGTAAGCCCCTACTTATTTAATTAACTAATGAAGGTTAACCAACTGGCAGTAGCGTAACTATGCCACCTGAGGCCCGTGACAAATTCAATGGATGAGACTCCAGTAAACATCGTCAAGTTGTAATTTGATTTTAATAAATCACTATAAATAACTAAATTAATAAATTAATTAACATGGCTACTACGCACCAGAAGACGTAGCGAGGATAGGCCCCCCACAAGGTGGACCGACGACCTGGTGAAGGTCGCGTGATTCGACTGGATGTGGGTGGTGCAAGACCGGTCGTCGTGGAGATCTTTGGAGGAGACTTATGTCCAGCAGTGGATGTCTTTCGGTTGAATGGATGGATGTAGACAGAATTCCATATTGGATTTTGGGCAAAGATGAACGGTGGTATATCCTTTGTTTATTTTTGATGACATACCGTACTGGGGTCTCTGAATGGTGATGGTCGTAAGCAATCTTTGGAATTATGGATGGATGAAGTGATAAGTAAAGCGTTTAAGTATTTAGTCGTGTCTAACTTTAATTGTATTTTTAATGAATTTTTTAAAAAAAATTAAGATTCTTCTGAGCTCGCGGTTTCGCGGACCGGGGCCTGTGGAATTTTTTCAGCTTTGCCGCCCTACAGTTACGCCACTACCAACTGGTCGTGTTGGCTTTATTTTCGAGTCTTGAATCTTAGTTTGCTGTTAGACGGTATCATCTAGGGTGAGGGGTTGACTATACTTTGCTAATTTTAGATCACACGGGGGACGGAGGGGTCTGAATAAATAAACCTACATAAATTTTCGGTATTTTGTTTTTCAAAAGTTAAGACTATATTTGAAATTACTTCAGGTAACTTTGGTAGGTTTATTTTTTTTTACGCGGAACACTAATAATTTTCGTAAATTAAAAATACCCCAAGTTACCCGAAGTAACTTTAGCGATCTACCAAAGTCCGGTCTAAATCGGTCCAGCCGGGTAGTGCGGTCGGATTCCGCGTCAATCGCCGCGGGTTCGATGCACATCTATCCGACTCTAAAATCGGCCTGAGCTTCCGATGAAGGAAATTATCGTTAGGAGACCATAGCATGGTGGTAGGTTATTTTCCAATGATGCCCGCCTCAGTAGCTACCATCCTCAAATTTGAAAACCTGTCGGCAAATACCAATAGGTGTGTTCCGGCAGCATCACTTAAGAACCAGTGCCGTTAGTGTAGACTTAGTGTGCTTACCATCCTGGACCACAACATCACTTAACATCAGGTGAGATTGTGGTCAAAGCACTGAGCCTATTCCATATAAAAAAGCCGTTTCAGAGATTACCCATTACAAACAGACAGACAGACAAAAATTTTAATAATTGTATTTTTGGTATAGGTCTCGTATCTACATTCATATCTATTAAGTAAAAAACAAAATGACAATACAAACAGACACTTCAATTTTATTAATTAGTATAGATTAAGGTGTTACTGTATTTTCTAATGTCACATCTGTATATTTCAGTGCGTTTTTTAAATAAAATAAATAAATAATTAGGGTTCCGTGTAAAAAAATTAAAACTCAAGAAATTATTTTAAAAACCCACTGATCAGTTTTACTGTTAAGTGTTTCAAATTTCTGAGTTATATATACATATACTTTCGGTTATTGTCTAAAATAATTTAGAGCCTGTACAAAATCTAAGACTTGTTATTTTTCAACGATTTTTTAAAACCTATATTACGCAGTGAACAGGAAATATGATACTCGGGCGGAGATGCATGAACAAATATTTATGGACATGTATAAATGCTATTTAGCTTTACAAAACGTTACATCATATGTGATTTTTTTTTCCTAAACGCAAAAATATATTATTGTACGTACACAGTTTAATGACGGAGTGTTAAAACTGAATTTCTCGTATAAATTTGCATCTTCTTTTACCCTCAACAAGGTGTATTTTTCAAGTTTTTCTTATTTTTTTGTATTCGGTATATAGATTACTTTCATAAAAATACACCAAATAATATCTGAGTGAAGTTAAAGAAGTGAATTCGCATTGATTAATTTTAACGTTCCCGACTTGTATTAAGTCTCAAAAAATATTAACAATCAATGTAGATAATTTGTTTATTTATAGATTTCTTTTTAAGTAACAGATATATTATGTCATTTTTTTTTAATGTAGATTTTAGTAGTTGAATGTAACAACAAACGCTATCGTAAAACAATACGAAAGAATGCATGGAATTATATTACGTGTTAGAAAAACAACAATTCCATTTTATGACTAATGCCATAAAATACGGAATACCTAATTTCGTTGACAGGTGAAGAAAAAATGATTTCTTAAGTAAAGTATGCAGTATGTAGACGGAATTCCATATTGGGTTTAGGACAAAGGACCGAGTATTAAACTTTAATATCACCCATATCTTCTTTGTTTATTTTTGATGACATGCCGTACTGAGGTGTGTGAATGGTGATGGTCGTAAGCTATATTTATTATAAATCTATTCAAATTTTGTTTTCCATTTCTTTTGTTGTTGTTTTTATATGTGTTGAGGGATTATTTATATCCAGTAGAAGTGGTAGAGAGAGGATTGCCAGCAAAATCTCTCTATAACCTACTATAAAAGACCTCGGCCTGCCATCGCCACCAGCGCGATACAGAGAAACTGACCATGCACTGAGCATCACACGCAAAACACTCCACACAACACGCATGTACATAGATCCTATAAGGAACCTCTTTTTATATATTATTATAAATAAAAAATGTAAGGATTAGCTATGATTAAAATTTCGCGGAATTTTTACACACAGGTAACGGCGAAAACGAGGTTCGTACCAATTTGGTGCCCTTGTGCTAATCACCTTTTGCGGCTGAGTTCCCTCAGCACTCGCCCACAGAATTCGGTGAAGCTGTAAAGACCTTTGCGGTCAACAGCGTTAGCTGGGTTAGGAAAAAAAGGCCCTGATATCTTCTTTCTTAGTAGGTAAAGGTACACATTGTAAACCTACACCTGCACTGCGCTGGGTTCCCTTCTCGGCAACGCGAAAGGCCCGACACGTTCACGAAAAATCCATGGTATGCTAAGACGAATCGTCTCTCTGCAAACAAAGAGGAGGTCAAAATGTCCAAAATATTGCTTAATTAATATTGAAAAACAACTAAGTTTTAGCGTTTAACCGCTGGGACTGGCACTCGCTTTATACTAGCAGAACTTCCGTGGTAGTTATAAAACGTCATACCACCATGCATTATGGTTTCATCATGATAACTTTCTTTGGTTAAAAGCTGAAACTGACGGTTCTTTCAAAAATTTAATAAAAAAATGTTTATTTGGAGTGCCTAGGAGGGATCTTCTGCCACGCACCCTCCTGCGGCAAAGATGACCCGCCAACTGTTACAAGACAGACTGATATACCGACAAAGACTCTGTCCTATGATCATTCTTTGTATTAGTGAGACATTTCTGATTTTGTATTCGTTACAAACCAGATGTGAATATTAAAAATGTACGGTGAAGTCACTATGAATTAATTACGTTGGTTTCCTTCAATAAAACCATATGCTCGTCGCGAAACTCGAACCCTGGCCTTCCTCATAGCGCCCGAGCAACTTACCTTATTGCTTTAAAATTAATATGATCTATACAAATAAATAAAATTGAAGTGTCTGTTTGTAATGTCAAAATCTATATATAACTTTTTACTTAATAGCTTTATACTCAATAAATATCAATGTATATATGGTAACTAAACCGGAAAAACAATTTATAATCTGTCTTCGTTTCGGGTAATCTCCGAAACAGCTGGATCGATTTTCCGGGACTGGTCTGGCAGATAGCTGAAGTTGTAGGGATTTGCTTACTATTGCTGACAAGGGGGAGTGCTCAGAAATAAGCAAAACTTTGCTTACGCGGAAGAACTAAAGTCAGTGTTAGTGAGCTGGCTACATTGCGCTTAGAACCGATGCCCGATGTAACCAAGGGATTATCGTAAATTAGGTGTCGCAAGACCGAACGTTAGACCATTGGGGAAGGCGTACAGAGCCCAAAACATCAAAGCATAACATTGAGGTATGACAAAGTCTATCTTATTTTCTTAATATTGATTCGACTGAAAGGCGTCCACTGCTGGACATAAGTCTCCCTCAAAAAGAGGGAGGAGGTTGCCATAATCGGCACGCTTGTCAAGCGGGTCGGCGATCGCAGTAGGTGTTTATGGTGCTCAGAGGATGCTGCCGCCCATACCCTGGGTTATCCCTTAGTCGCCTTTTACGACACCCTCGGGAAGATACTGAGTGGTATGGTAGCCTGCCGTCCATATTGCATATGTATAATCAGCTCGAACTGAAGTTGTCCTTTTTGCGTTTTAAAACTCGTTTATTAGGGTACAACGAATTCTAAAAATTCTATTTTTCAAGTTTGTTACCGCCGCATATCCTCTTAACATCAATTGAAATTGTGGTCAAACTGCTAAGCCTATTACAGTGAAACAAACATACTTTTCTACCCGACATATAAACCTTAATAGCATGTAGTTACAGATGATTCATTAGATAACGTAAAAAACCCCTCTAAAATATTCTCCTTAATTATATTAGAAATACCCAATTATCATCGAATCAAATCGTTTTATTTTTTTTCTTTCGCTTAATTTGCATTTAAAATGATACCTAATGAATATTTAATTATTATTTTATCTACACTAATAAATAAAATTTAAGTGTCTGTTTGTAATGTCGAAATAACATATTTTTACTAGATAATTATGAATATATATACTACAGTCATATCTATTTATTAATATGGATAAATCACACACAACATTATTTTTAAAAATGCACTTTATTGTGTGATTTTTGCGTTTGACGCATAAATCTTGATTTCTTTTTGCGTGTTAACACTATTTCTTATCGTCGTCCATTTATGGTTTATTTTTTGATGACGACAAGAATAAATAATAATCAATAAACATACCTATTGTTAGAGATATGTAAACGGAACGATGCCTTCCGATAAACGATGTCTATTTACATACATTTAAAAAGGGCAGCGTCTCTCTGTGTGTCTGTATGTTTGCTTGTTTATTTGTGCAATGATAACTCGATAACTATTGCACACATTTAAATGATTCTTTCATTAGATTTTAGTTATTTTATCTGGTTATATTTTAGTATGTATTTAATTACGTTCAGTATTATATGAAGCTAGTTATAATGGTATTATTGGATTAAAACGACAATAAAAATTAGTATCAGTAAATTATCTTGGACAATTTTAGATTATTGACCACGATCTCATCTGATGTTAAGTAATGATGAAAACGTTAACTAAGCCTAGATGCACTGGGTCTCAAGTGATGCTGCCGGTTCAAATCTATTGCTTTTATAGCATAGTGTGCGGGACAGCCTGAGATGTTATTAGGCAGTCCGCTAGAACACACCGTTGTTGCTGGATTGCGAGAGATGTAGTAAATAATGCCAGATAGAAAGTTTAAACAATATGTTTATTTATATTTACAGGAGTATGACACGGTTTACACAACACAGAATTACACGTTATAATATAGCCAACACAATTACAATAGAAACAAGAGACAGAGACAACACAACATAGAAACAGTAGACACAGATATTAAACACGATATAAGAGCATGCACAGATACAGATAATCACGATATATAGCAAGATACAATTCACAGTAGACAATATAAAAAACACACACAATAGTCCTCACTACAGTCCTTACACTAATACTCACAGTTGTCCTTACACTAGGACTCACACTCGTACTCACACCCGTGTGTGAGTTTACGCGCACGATACGTCTCGAATTACGCGGAATTCGAGACCCACTATAGTTCGATACGCGGTTCACTGGTTCAGTTCGCGGATCGCGTAGGTTCGGAACGCGGATCACTGTGGCTCGGGACGCGGAATCACGGTCAGGTCGGAGCGCGGTTCTCGTACTCGGGGACGCGGATTCACGGTCAGGTCGGAGCGCGGATCACTATGGTTCAAGACGCGGATTCTTTGAACGCAGTGCACTGTTGCTTGAGGACTTCTTGCGGACTACTTGCTGAATGTTTGACTACTGCTTCTGTCTCAGAGTTTAGTTCTTAGTTGTTTCTTCTTCGGAGAGCGATCGATGACTGCACAATTGGCACTTTTTTTTTTTTTTTTTTTTTTTTTTTTTTTTTTTTTTTTTTTTTTTTTTTTTTTTTTTTCGAACCTAGCTAACGCTGTTGACCGGAAGGGCCTTTACAGCTTCACCGAACTTTGGGGGCGAGTGCTGAAGGCACTCAGCCGCAATAAGGTGACTAGCTCAAGGGTTACCAAAGTGGTACGAACCTCGGCTTGGCCGTCACCTGAGTGTAAAACTCTCTCGCGAGTTTGAACCTAGCTATTCCCTACATTTTTTATTAATAATAATAAAAAAAAAAAAAAGGTTCCTTACAGGACCTATGTACCTGCATGTTATGTGCAAGAGTGTGTTTGCAGTGTTGTGCGTGTAATGCTCAATGCATGGGCAGTGTCACTGTATCGCGCTGGCGGCGACGTCAAGAGCCTCCCCAGTTGGGGAACGAAGCACGTCCTGGGCCGCCGCCTGAGGGGGACCCGGAGAGTGTGCGGGAGCAAAATTAGCCGCCTGTCCCCGGCGGCGGGAACGGCGGTTACGCGGGCGTGGGCGCTGGCACGCATACTGGATCGGTTGAAAAGGAAAGATCCTATTTTCGCACGTGATTTTATCATCGGGATCGGTGAGAACGTTACGCGGTCTCCGAAGCGGTTTCGGAGCTAGCGGGTCGGAGGAGTACGCGACGGCTTTCGCTATGAGCGGATTCGGGTGTGTCTCTGCGCGATCGAAAAATGCGCGACACAGGGATTTGATAACAGAGTGAATGGATGGTAGATTGAGGTCTCTGTGGATGTCCACATCCCTCTCGTACCACCGGGCACCTACGGCTCTCCTGGTGAAGCGGTTCTGAACCACTTGGAAGGAGGACAGATCTGTATGAGCGAAGGCAGGGGCGCAATAAGTGAGAATGGGCCTAACTACCGTTTTGTATAATGTAATTTTATGGCGGACGGCCATCTTACTACGGGCGTTGTAAAGAGGGAAAAGACGTCCCATAACCATGTTGGCACGGTTTCTGACTTTCAAAACGTGAGATTTGAAAGTCATGTGGGCGTCTAGTGTGACACCGAGGTACTTGACCTCGGTCGCCCATGGGATCTCTACTCCTAGGTAAGTGACTGGACGAGGAGGGTCAGATTTCTCAACGGAGAACATAATCGCGGTGCTCTTTCCCGGGTTAATCGCTATGCGCCACTTCAAGTACCAAAAGCTTAAGATGTTAACAGCCTTTTGGACGCGGGATCTGAGAGTGTCTCTTTGTCTGAACGAATAATAGATGACCGTGTCATCGGCATAGAGACCTAAATGAACCTTACTAGCCGCCACTCCTTCGAGCGGGTCGTCTTTCAGGTTCGGATTTAGGTCTGGTAAGTCCGCTATGTAAAGGTTGAAGAGGACAGGCGCCAGAATGGAGCCCTGGGGGACTCCTGCGCGGATCGGGCGGGCTGAAGAGAGAGCGGACTCTACTCTAAAGCGGAAACTACGATTCGAAAGGTAATCGCGTAGGATGTGAACTAATGTGTCAGGGACGCCTAACCTAACTAGTTTAAATACAAGGCCGGCATGCCAGACCTTGTCGAATGCCTTAGCGACGTCGAAGAAGACAGCGAGCGTACGCCAGGGTGTGTTTGGGGTTCGATGAAAATTTGACAGGATGTGCTCCGTGAGGCGTTGCACTTGGTGCGCGCAAGAGTGTCTGGCTCTGAAACCAAACTGTTCGGGAGGCAAGAGATTTTTGTCCTCTATCACTACGAGGAGTCGGTTCAGAAGGATCCGCTCGTAGAGTTTACCTATTGTGCTTAGCAAGCTGATTGGGCGGTAACTATCGGGTGACCTGGCATCTTTGCCAGACTTGTGTATACCTATCACTATCGCTTCTTTCCAGGCGGCTGGAAAGTGGTGGTTTTTGATGGCCGCATTGAAGATGCAGACCAGTAGCGCGATGAGACGGGGCGGAAGAAGCTTAAGCACTTCATTCCTGATCCCGTCCGGACCGGGAGATTTTCTAGGCTTAAGGCCCTTAATGGTTGTAGTGACCCTCATCACAGGTGACAGGTGTGAGGGGAACAACCGGGGAAAGAGCGTCTAGGTCCTGTACCGAGGACTCTACATCGGAGACGTGGAGGACGTCAACGTTGTCAGTGACGGGGGAACATTGCTGCTCGAGGCTATCGGCTAAGCACTCGGCTTTGTCGTCATCGTCAAATGCGGGTGGAAGACCCTGAGTGTTTCTGTCCAGGGGGGGCATACTAGCGACGGAACGGTCCGTCTTCATCGATCGTGCAAGCTTCCAGTACGCGAGGTGGGAAGGTACCAGCTCCTCGAGGAGACTGTTCCACCTGTTATCACGGAGCTGATCTATGCGGTCTTTCACCGCTCTACGCAAGGAACGTAAGCGTGCACGATTTTCCTCAGTCGGATACGCGTCGTGGGCACGGGTCGCGGCGTTCTTCTGGGTGAGCAGAGCTCTCACGTCATCAGGGAGTATAAAGCGGCGATCGTTCGCCGCTTGTACCTCTTTCGAGGTCTCCCTGATTCCGGTGTTGAGATGCTCGACCAGAGAAGCGATCGCGAGATCCGTGTCCGCAGGCGTATCCAGTACGTCGGGGATCAAGTCGAGCGGGGGGGAGGACTGATGGTCCTTGAGATATCTGCCGAGTTTGAAATAGTCCGCGACCTTCACAACTGGCGGGCTAGAGTCGTCCGAATGACCTAACTGTAAAATGACTGGGCGGTGGTCGGAGTCGAGTTCGTGTACGACTTGTATGAGACGCACAGGAAGCCGGACCCCTTTGAAAATAGCTACGTCTAGCACTGTCGGGCGGCAGTGCGGCATGAAGTGGGGTAGGCTCTAAAGGAGCGATGACCTCAAAATCGAGCTCATCCATCAGCCCAGTAAGAGCAATCCCATTACTGGTATTACTCGAACTGTTCCAAAGGGTGTGCCCGCAATTGAGATCACCCGCGATAATGACTGAGTCTCCGAGAGAGAAAAGTTTCCCTAAATCGGAAGCTAATATGCGCTTATTGGGCGAGAGATATACAGACACCAGAACGATCGACTGATGGCCGGTCATTCCGATTCTGCATATAGAAACCTCTAAGTTTTCTAGCTCAGGAGGGTCTAGCGGCGTGCAATACAGAGACCGCTTATAATAAATTAAGGTACCACCGCCCCTAGTTGGGGGCAATCTATCGTTCCGAACGATATTATAATTCGCGATCTTAGGATGCGATCTTTGGGCTTCAGTAGGGTTTCCTGGACAAGAAACACGTCTATTTGACGATCGCGGAGGAAGTTCGCGACGAGTTCACGCTGCGGAACTAGTTTCCGCGCGTTAAAGAACGAAAGGGACAAACCGCGTGGCTTTATCTTAGCCATTGATTACGGGTGTTGGGAAGCGCGTGCCAGCCCTTGGAGGGTCATGGCGATGGCGGGAAACCGAGTTATAGCGTCTAACTCGGCGTTTCCGGCGCCGCTGTTCAACAGAGTGTTGAACGCGACGACATCCTGCACGTCGTGGACGCGCAGGAGGAAGAGAACCCGGTCTAGGCCGGTGGAGTGGGCCTGAGGGGCCTGAGGGGGGGTAGCCAGGCGCGGCTGCGCCTTGGCTTGGGGCCTAGGTGCCCACGGAGCCAGAGGGGCTGCGGGGCGGGGGGCGGCGGGACGGGTCGGCACCGCGGAAGGCGACGCCGACGTGCCTGGGAGGCACGGGAAAGACCTCAGTGTCATAGGCGGCACTTGAGGTTGGAGGAGGAGGGGGGCAGCATTCCTCTGAGGAACGCGTCTACCGCCTTTGTTAGGCTGGTTGCGTCTTACCTTGGGCGCACACGGGCACCCTCGGTAATTGGCGGGATGACCCTCCTGCCTGCACAAAACGCAGCTAGGAGGGTCGGAAGTGTCCTTGGGACGGGGACAGTCGGGGGTGAGATGATCCCCGAGACACTTGACACATCTCGTAGCCATAAAGCAGCTCCGAGAACTGTGCCCGTACCCCTGGCAGCGGTGACACTGCGAGGGGTAAGACTTCTTGTGTGGGACTTCCACACAGATGCGGGAGAGGCCGCAGAGGGTCTTCAGACCGAAGACCTTCTTGCTAACCTCGTTGGCGGGGAGTGATACCAGGACCATGTTGTATGGTCTCCTGCCTCGCTGATCGTGCATTCGATGCACTTCAGCGTCGGGGAAACCCTGCTCCCTAAGGGAGACAGCTATGTCTTCACAAGAGAGTTCCTTAGGAACTCTCTTGATCACCACGCGGAGGGACTTCTCTTCCTCCAACGCGTGAGTGAAGTGAGCATATTTCGCCTCACGGAGAAACCTCGTGAGGTCGCGGAAGGTGTCCGTGGTCGACACCTTCACCATGATTCCATCGCGAACATTCGTCGCGCTGGAGAAATGTATTTTGCGGCTCGCTAACGCCGCAGAGATTTTTGTCCAGGACGCTTTGTCCTGGATCGTGACAGGGGGGGGGGGACGCACTTTCCTGGGCTGCGCCTGAGACGGTGCAGCTGCAGGCTTGGGAACTCTCGGTGCCGCTACAGGCACCGGAGTGGGCTGTTTGGCCGAATCCTCAGCAGCGAGGATCTTAGGACCAGAGAGTGATGATGAAAGCGGCGGAGAAGCCGTCGCCTTCCTCTTGGTTTTCCGCCTAGCAGCGACAAAACCGTCACTGCCGAGCGGCGGGTACTCCAGCTCCATGTTGTCCGAGTCTGACCCGGACAGCTGGGCGGAGGTGGTGGCGAAATTCGGCATTAGGCTAGGACGCCTGTCAGCCGAGTTTTGGGGGGACAAGGGGGAAAAACTGTTTTCCTGTAGAAACATTAATAATGTCCGCTGAACGCGGACGACGCGGCGAATGTGAACGCGAACGCGAGCGGGGGAGCGCGACCTAGATCTACAATCGGAGAAGGAAGAGTCCCTTCCCGAGTGAGACGCGATTGGAGAACGCGCGCGCGCGAGAACGCTCCGGGGCGTTGATGTTTGCGACCGGTTTACGGACGCGTTGAGGGAGCGCGGCGGATGTGCTCGGCAAGCTATTCTTGAAAGTAGCGAACTCCCGAGCAAGTTCGGGAGACTTCGACAATAACACCTTTACGAAACTAAGGAGCTGACGCTCCGTCGTCACGAAGTCGGCCATCCCGCGATGGCAAGAGGGCAGGGGGGGTGAACTACCTCCCTGCCTGAGGGGCAGGGGGGCGCGCCAAAAAACTAAAGAGACTACGCGAGTCTCGCAAGTGACCGTTGAGTCAAAGTGCAATGACTCAAGGTAGTTGGGAGCCTACGGAGCCTAGGGGGAAGCCCTAACAAGCCCTAGGGCCGAGGACGTGGGTCAGACGCCCAAACAGCACCCAGGGGATGGATGTGACGCAGGAGCGGAAGTCGGGTAAGAAAAAAGGAAACCCGGTGTGATCACACACCAGATTCCGGTATTTGGAGACCCCAGAAGGGGGTCCCCAGGGAACCTGCTAAACCCTACACCACCTTAAGTTGGCACCGTTAGGTTTCCGGTGATGACCACAATCAAGAGAGAGTGGGTTTTTAAAATGTCGAGAAGCGACACGTATCCTCACCTTAAGGGTGAGTATACGTAAAACGCGCGCGTACTGAAAAGTACGTTTTTTCGAAAAAATACACGAAGTTATAAATGAGATTTATAAAATCGAGTATTTAACGCTCGCAAAAATACCGCAGCGCGGGAAACCCACACCGGGTACACGACGCGGCGCGCGCGCTTGCGTCACCTCAACCGTTAAATAAATTTAACGGCTGTTGCTACGCAAGCGAACGAACTTCGAAGGCGGCGATAACGAGATCGAACACGTGAAACGTATTTGTGCGAGCGACCTTAGCGTGCGTGCGCACACTTCGGCTTACCAAACGGGTATCCACAATTGGCACCGTCCCGGGCGGATACTTAAGCTCCCGGCATGTGCGTGACCCCGTTCCTACGGATCGAGGTAGGCCGGTCGCGTTCGGCGAATCAGAGCGCACCGCCCGGCGGTGCCGCGAGGTGTTTTGTCTCGCTCTCACGAAGATGCGACGTGTCCGACGCGCACGTTCACGTAATATTCTTTACAATTACGTAATATCTTCAAGTATTTCATTATTTCACAACTATTATTTCACAACTATTTAAGCAGGACATATCTAATAGATATGCGAAATCTAGATAATATGCGCCCGCAGGACATATCTAATAAATATGTGAATCTGGATAATATGCGCCCTCTATCTGGAGGGCGCTGTCCTGCACATTACTCCCGCCGTGCGTCGTCCGCGATCAGCGGCGGCGCATTTACAAGTGGTGCAGGACCCGTGTGCGGTGCAGGAACCGCACCATCCTCTATGACGACTATGTTCTTCGGCATGTTCGTGTAGGTCGTGCAGGACTTCCTCTGCGTGCGGTGTAGGTCCTCCATCGTAGGGGTGTTTCTCGCGCCACCTCGACGGAGCACACCATATGCTCCCATCAATGGAGCTCCAGACGGGACGAGTGCCAATCTAAATTCTTCTATGGGGCTTCGACCGCCGTGCCGTCTTCGTAAACGGCGCGTCGAAACTCGTTGCTTGCCCCGTGAGAGTTCGTACCAATGTTCTGAGGCGCGACCGTGTCTGTCGCTCCTCGCTCCCGCCGGTCTAGAGATCTGTACCGGGATCTGACATGTCCTGGGATGGCCGCTGTGGTTCTTGTTGCGGAACCTCGGGCGGAAACACAGGCGATACTTCTTCGCCAAATGCCGCCTCGCGCCGACCGATGCGTTCCTCTGCTGATCTGTTGCACCTGCTACTACTGCGTGTCCCTGTCGATAGTACAGGTGACACTTGATCGGTCGATCCTCGACGACGGTGCGAACCCGATGACGTCTTGCCTGGGGTTCGGTGCTCTGCTGGCGATGCTGCGCGGCTTGCACTAGATACGGCAGCTCGCGTAGGTCCACCCTCGATCGCTGGACGGTGACGGCCCGCGGCTGGTACCCTGGACTCCACCAGGGTGCTGCGGCGGCTGTCGGAGGGTGCGGTGCTCCCGATTGTTGCCAGGACTCTGCTGTCGTCTCTGGCTGCGGCACGCTATGTTCCCTCCTCGGCTTGATCATTCGTGTCGGTTCCTCTTGCGGCAGCGGGTGTGCGGCAGTGACGCCCGCTGACTGGTCCGTAGCGCCCCAGGATGCGGCAGTGATCACTGGGGCTGCGGCGGCTGTCTGTGACGGCGGTTCTCGCCGTTGTTCCGGCAGCGGCTGTGCGTGACGCCCGCTGGCTGGGTCGTAGCGTCCCAGGATGCGACATCGCTCACTGGGACCTCGGCTAACTGCGACGGCGGTTCTCGCCGTTGTTCCGGCAGCGGGTGTGCGGCGTTGACGCCCGCTGACTCGGCCGTAGCGCTCCGCGATGCGGCTGTGATCGCTGGAGCCTCGGCTGACTGTGACGGCGGTTCTCGCCGTTGTTCGGGCATCGGGTGTGCGGCAGTGACGCCCGCTGGCTCGCCCGTAGCGCCCCAGGATGCGGCAGTGATCACTGGGGGTGCGGCGACTGACTGTGACGGCGGTTTCTCGCCGTTGTTCCGACAGCGGGTGTGCGGCGGTGACGCCCGCTGGCTGCGCCGTATCGCCCCAGGATGCGTCAGTGATCACTGGGCGTGCGGCGGCGGACTGTGACGGCGGCTCTCGCCGTCGTTCCGGCAGCGGGTGTGCGGCGTTGACGCCCGCTGACTCGGCCGTAGCGCTCCGCGATGCGGCTGTGGTCGCTGGAGCCTCGGCTGACAGTGACGGCGGGTTTTCTCGCCGTCGTTCCGGCAGCGGGTGTGCGGCGGTGACGCCCGCTGGCTCGGCCGTAGCGCTCCGCGATGCGGCTGTGATCGCCGGAGCCTCGGCTGGCTGTGACGGCGGTTCTCGCCGTTGTTCCGACAGCGGGTGTGCGGCGGTGACGCCCGCTGACTGGGCCGTAGCGCTCCGCGATGCGGCTGTGATCGCCGGAGCCTCGGCTGACTGTGACGGCGGTTCTCGCCGTTGTTCCGACAGCGGGTGTGCGTCGATGACGCCCGCTGGCTCTCCCGAGTGCTCTCCGCGATGCGGCTGTGATCGCTGGAGCCTCGGCTGACTGTGACGGTGGTTGCCGTCGCTCCGGCAGCGGGTGTGCGGCGGTGACACCCGCTGGCTGCGCCGTAGCACCCCAGGATGCGACAGCGCTCACTGGGACCTCGGCAGACTGTGACGGCGGTTCTCGCCGTCGTTTCGGCAGCGGGTGTGCGGCGGTGACGCCCGCTGGCTCGGCCGTAGCGCCCCAGGATGCGGCAGTGATCACTGGGGGTGCGGCGACTGACTGTGACGGCGGTCGCCGTCGTTCCGGTAGCGGGTAGCGGGGTGCGGCGGTGACGCCCGCTGACTGAGCCGTAGCGCTCCGCGATGCGGCTGTGATCGCTGGAGCCTCGGCTGACTGTGACGGCGGTTCTCGCCGTCGTTCGGGCAGCGGGTGTGCGGTGGTGATGCCCGCTGACTCGGCCGTAGCGCTCCGCGATGCGGCTGTGATCGCCGGAGCCTCGGCTGGCTGTGACGGCGGTTCTCGCCGTTGTTCCGGCAGCGGGTGTGCGGTGGTGACGCCCGCTGGCTGAGGCGCAGCGTCCCAGGATGCGTCGGTGATCACTGGGACTTCGGCTGGCTGTGGAGGCGGATGTGCGGCGGTGGCTCCCGCCGGCGTAGACGCTGCGATGTCCCAGGATGCGGCTGGGGAGTTGAGGTCGCTGCGGTTACGGCTGTGCGGCGGTGGATCCCGCCGATGTTATCACCATGTCGTCCCAGGATACGTCACTGATCACTGGGCATGATGATCCTATATCCGTCGCCTCGGGTCTGAACGTTCGTTCTGCTATTGCGACCAACTCCGTCGTGGTCGTATCCAACCCCGTGTGGACATGCTGCGTCTTGTCGGATCTGGAAGTATACCCGACATACCTACTCTGTTCCGCCTCATATTCGGCTGCAGCCAGTTCCAATTTCAGTCTGGCTATTCTGGCTGCAGCCTCGGCTAGACGTTCGGCCTTTGAACGCCTGCTCGTCCGTGATGCAGCTCGACGCTCTCCGTGCTCTTCGCTGGCGGCGTCGGACTTCGTGACCGCCTGCTGCTGTTGTGTGACTTCTGTGACGGCTCGCTGTTCAGTTGCGGCCGTTGACTGGTTCCTGGTCCCCGTTACTGTGACACACGTCGTAGTGCCAGTGTCGAATTCGGACCCCATCACGGTGACTGTCGATAGTGAAGTCTGTGTCTCCCCGTGCCTTCCTGTAGATCTGGTTGCTGACATTTGTTCGCTATATTTATTTACTACACTCTCGTAGATCCGGCTCGAAGGACCATGCGATGTGCGGGACAGCCTGAGATGTTATTAGGCAGTCCGCTAGAACACACCGTTGTTGCTGGATTGCGAGAGATGTAGTAAATAATGCCAGATAGAAAGTTTTTTTTTTTTTTTTTTTTTTTTTTTTTTTTTTTTTTTTTTTTTTTTTTTTTTTTTTTTTTTTTTTTTTTTTTTTTTTTTTTTTTTTTTTTTTTTTTTTTTTTTTTTTTTTTTTTTTTTTTTTGACCTAGCTAATGCTGTTGACCGGAAGGGCCTTTACAGCTTCACCGAACTTTGGGGGCGAGTGCTGAAGGCACTCGCCGCAATAAGGTGACTAGCTCAAGGGCTACCAAAGTGGTACGAACCTCGGCTTGGCCGTCACCTGAGTACTCAAGACTCACTCGCGAGTTTGTATCCTAGCTAATCTTTATTTTTATTTACATAAAAAAAAAAAAAAAAAGGGTTCCTTACAGGACCTATGTACCTTGCATGTTATGCATGAGTGTGTATGGAGTGTTGTGTGCGTGTAATTGCTCAATGCGTGGGCAGTGTTACTGTATCGCGCTGGCGGCGACGTCAAGAGCCTCCCCAGTTTGGGGAACGAGAGACACGTCTTGGGTCGCCGCCTGAGGGGGACCCGGAGTGTGTGCGGGAGCAAAGTTAGCCGCCTGTCCCCGGCGGCGGGAACGGCGGTTTCGCGGGCGGTGGGCGCTGGCACGCATTTGTACGAGGTAAAGGAGGAAAGATCCTATTACTACGACGAGTTATGGTATCGTCGCGACACGATAAGATCCTTTGCGGCCGACGTATACGACGCGGCTTACGTCCTGGCAAGTACGAGACGGCTCGCACGATGAGGGGGTTCGAGTGTGTCTCTGCGCGTTCGAAGAAAGCGCGACACTGGGTCTTGAAAACGGACCTAATGGAGGGCAGGTTGAGATCCCTGTGTAAATCCACAGTTCTCTCGAACCATTGGGCACCTACTGCCTTCCTTACAAAGCGATTCTGAATCCTTTGTAAGGCGTGCATACGCGAACGAGTGATGTGACCGAAGACAGGTGCGCAATACGTGATGATGGGTCTGACCACCATCTTGTATAGGGTAATCTTATGGCGGAGTGCCATTTTGCTCTTGCTGTTGTAGAGCGGATAGAGACGACCTAGCACCATGGAGGTCTGGCGCTTCACTTTCTTTATGTGAGATTTGAAAGAGAGTCTGTCATCTAATTGAACTCCTAGGTACCTGACTTCGGAGGAGTATGGGATTTCAGTACCCGCGTACTGTATGGGCTTGGGAGGGTCTTCCCTAAGTTTACGGCTTCTAGTGAATAATAAACGCGGCGCTCTTACTCGGGTTTATCGCGAGACGCCATTTGAAATACCAAGCGCTGAGTTGGTCGACAGCGCCTTGGACGTATTTTTGGACCGTCTTTTCTTACGAAAAGCGAAATAAAAAACTGTGTCATCCGCGTATAGACCTAGTAACTGAACTCTTCCGAGATCATGGGAGGTCCGTTTTAAATAAGTAGAGGTTACTGTTAAAGAGGACAGGCGCCAGAAAAGCGTGATGGGTGGGCTATAGAGAGACGCTCTCTACTCTATAGCCGGAAACTACGATCGGGAGGTAATCCGCTAAGTGTCGGAGGAAATACCTATCTAGTGAGTTTGAAGTAAGGCGCCAGACCTAGGTCCAGTCTAGAACTTTTTCTACAGGAGGTCCGCTACGGTCGCACGATGAGTTGGTAGTGTAATAAAAGACAGGCGCGCCACTGGGTCTTGAAAACAGAACCTTGGGTTGAGATCCCGTCCTGCCGTATGGGTGGGCTATAGAGAGAGCGTTCGCAATACTCTATGGGTCTGCGGGGTAAAACTACGGGGGTGAGGTAATGCTGTTGTAGAGCGGATAGAGACGACCTAGCACCATGGATTCTACTTTCTTATAGATTTGAAAGAGAGTGATCTGCATTGAACCTAGGTACCTGACTTCGGAGGAGATGGGACTATAACCCGCGTACTGTATGGGCTTGGGAGGGTCTTCCGGTTTTAGGTGTTGGTGAGGGGATCATGCTATGATGGGATTTTGTACCCAGGTGTCGGGGATACCTATAATCTAATTTCGGCGGCGCTGGAGGGGTTTATCGCGAGACGCCATTTGAAAACCAGCGCTGAGTGAGTCGACAGCGTCTTTGTAGACTCTTTTCTTACGAGGCCCGTTTGTGCCAACCTTCCGAGATCAGGGAGGTGTCGAATGCTTAAAGGCAACGAATGGAACCTTGGGCGACTCCTGCAATGGGGTGCGAGCTCTATATAGCGGAGGATCGTGTATGATTCTAAAATTGTCGGGGAATTAATTAGTGAGGGTAGACGAGGCCCGTGTGCCAGACCTTGTCGAATGCTTTGGCAACGTCGAAGAAGAAAACTGCGAGCGAGTGCCAGGATTTATTAAATTGGTGATTGAGATTAATATTGTGGTACGACTCCGTGAGGCGGAGCACCTGATGCGCACAGGAGTGTCTGGCTCGGAAACCAAACTGTTGGGGAGGCAAGAGATTTTTGTCCTCTATCACCTCTATGAGACGGTTCATAAGGATCCGCTCATAGAGTTTTGCCTAAGGTGTTAAGAAGGCTAATTGGACGGTAGCTATCGGGTTGCCTGGCGTCTTTGCCAGGTTTGTGTATCCCCCTATAACTATAGCTGCTTTCCAGGCGGCTGGAAAGTGGTTGTTTTTGATGGCCGCATTGAAGATGCAGACCAGCAACGCGACCAGAGGCGGAGGAAGAAGTTTGATGACTTCGTTCCTGATTCCGTCGGGACCGGGGGACTTTCTGGGCTTAAGGCCCTTGATGGCAGTCGTAACCTCGTCACAGGTGACAGGTGAGAGGGGGACAACCGGAGTAAGAGCGAGGGAGTCCTTCACAGAGGATTCGACAACAGAGATGTGTTCGACATCAATGTTGTCGGTGACGGGAGCGCATTGATGCTCGAGGCTATCGGCTAAGCACTCGGCTTTTTCGATATCGTCAAATGCGGGTTGAAGACCCTGCGTATTTTTCTGTCCAGGGGGGGCATGTTAACGATGGTACGGTCCATCTTCATAGATCGTGCGAGCTTCCAGTACGCGAGGTGGGAAGGTTTCAACTCTCCTAAGAGGCTGTTCCACCTTTCATTACGAATCTGATCTATGCGGCTTTTTTTCACCGCTCTACGCAAAGAACGCAAGCGCGCACGATTCTCCTCTGTCGGATACGTGTCGTGGGCGCGGGTCGCGGCGTTTTTTTCTGGGTGAGCAGGGCTCTCACGTCATCGGGGAGTACAAAGCGGCGATCGTTCGCCGCTTGCACCTCTTTCGAGGTCTCCTCGATGCCGATCTTGAGGTGCTCAACCAGAGCATCGATCGCGAGGTCCGCGTCCGCAGACGTATCCAGTACATCTGGGATTCTATCGAGAGAGGGGGTGGACGGATGTCCTTTAAATAACGGCCGAGCTTGTAGTAGTCCGCGACTTTTACAACTGGCGGGCTAGAATTAGAGTCATCCGTGTGACCTAACAACAAAACTACTGGGCGGTGGTCGGAGTCGAGTTCGTGTACGACTTGTATAAGACGCACAGGAAGCGAGACTCCTTTTAAAACAGCGAAATCTAGAACCGACGGGCGACAGTTCGGTTGAAAATGGGTGGGCTCTAAAGGCGCGACGACCTCAAAATCGAGCTTCCGTACTAAGCGCATGAGTTCCGCCCCATTGGGCGTAACGCACGAGCTGTTCCAGAAGGTATGCCCGCAATTGAGATCGCCGGCGATAATGACAGAGTCGCCTAATGCGAAAAGCTTCTCTAGATCTGACCTTAAGGGTCGTTTATTGGGGGGGGAGGTATGCAGACACGAGTACGATTGACGGATGGCCAGTCATACCTATTCTACATACCGAAACTTCCATATTGGTAAGCTCCGGAGCTAGCAACGGCGAGCAATAAAGTGACCGTTTGTAATAAATAAGTGTACCACCACCGCCCCTTTCAGGGGTCCTATCATTTCGCACTATATTATAATTCGCAATCCCGGGATTGCGATCACTAGGCTTCAAAAAGGTTTCCTGGACGAGAAATACGTCTATTTGACGATCGCGGAGAAAGTTAGCGACTAATTCACGCTGCGGAGCTAATTTCCGCGCGTTAAAGAATGAAAGGGAGAGACCGCGAGGCTTGAACTTAGCCATCGATTACGGGTTAAGAGAGACGCGTGCCAGACCTTGAAGGGTCATGGCGATGGCAGGGAAACGCGCGATAGCCTCGAGCTCGGCGTTTCCTGAGCCGCTGTTCAACATTGCGTTGAACGCGACTACTTCCTGCACATCATGGATGCGCAGGAGAAATAAAACCCGGTCTAAGCCGGTGGAGTTGGCCTGAGGGGCCTGGGGGGGGGTAGCCAGGCGCGGCTGCGCCTTGGCTTGGGGCCTGGGTGCCCACGGAGCCAGAGGGGCTGCGGGGCGGGGGGCGGGGGGCGGGACGGGTCGGCACCGCGGAAGGCGACGCCGACGTGCCTGGGAGGCACGGGAAAGACCTCAGTGTCATAGGCGGCACTTGAGGTTGGAGGAGGAGGGGGGCAGCGTTCCTCTGAGGAACGCGTCTACCGCCTTTGTTAGGCTGGTTGCGTCTTACCTTGGGCGCACACGGGCACCCTCGGTAATTTGCGGGATGACCCTCCTGCCTGCACAAAACGCAGCTCGGAGGGTCGGTAGTGTCCTTGGGGCGGGGACAGTCGGGGGTGAGATGATCCCCGAGACACTTGACACATCTCGGAGCCATAAAGCAGCTCCGAGAACTGTGCCCGTACCCCTGGCAGCGATGACACTGCGAGGGGTAAGACTTCTTGTGTGGGACTTCCACACAGATGCGGGAGAGGCCGCAGAGGGTCTTCAGACCGAAGACCTTCTTGCTAACCTCGTTGGCGGGGAGTGAAACAAGGACCATGTTATATGGTCTCCTGCCTCTTTGGTCATGCATACGATGCACTTCGGCATCGGGGAATCCCTGCTCCTTAAGGGAGTCAGCGATTTCGTTACAAGAGAGTTCCTTTGGAACTCTCTTGATCACGACGCGGAGGGACTTCTCCTCCTCCAGCGCGTGCGTGAAAAAAGCATATTTCGCCTCACGGAGAAACCGCGTGAGGTCGCGGAAGGTGTCCGTGGTCGACACCTTCACCATGATTCCATCGCGAACATTCGTCGCGCTGGAGAAATGTATTTTGCGGCTCGCTAACGCCGCAGAGATTTTCGTCCAGGACGCTTTGTCCTGGATCGTGACAGGGGGGGGGGGGACGCACTTTCCTGGGCTGCACCTGAGA